>CM028378.1:107116976-107243308 GCA_013146195.2 Codonopsis lanceolata | reverse complement strand
CACACGAAACTTTTTGAAACTTTCAAAATTTGGTACACGAGTGTTATGAACTTGTATGATCTAAAACTGTTAGGATTAGATCGGATCATAACATAGGAATATGAAAATGTCATCCTTTTCTAATTATTGCCTCTAATGGTATTTCTCATGAATTCTCACGCTCCCAAAACTCCACAACAAAATGGGAGTGGCGGAGAGAAAAAGCAGGGGGCATTACAAGAAATGGCTAGGGTGATGTTACATTCAAAAATTTGGCTAAAAGATTTTGAAATTTGAAGCATTGAACAACGCTTGTCACATTGGAAATAGGGTCTTCTTGAGACCGGAGTAGCACAATGACACCTTCACGAAATTTTTCTTGGGAAGAAACCTACCTTGAAATATTTTCATGTGTTTGGTTGCGTGTGTTATCACCTTTCAGTAGAGATCAACTTTCCAAGTTTGACTCTAAGAGTGATAAATGTGTTTTATGGGATATTCCACAAATAGTCGAGCATAGAGTTTTTAATCTTCGAACTAAGACTATTATGGAATCCATGAACATTGTTTTTGATGATTTAAGCGGTCTTAGTCGCAAAACTTCGAGGAAGATGTTTAAAGTTTTGGATTTCGAAGACTTTGATCTGAAATAGACGGCGAATCCGATAGTTCGGCCAGCGGGCAGTGCGATTCGGCGGATGCGGTGGTTCGGTGGAAAAATTCGGGATGTTTCACCCATGTTCTTCAGGATGTTGCAACAACGGAAGAAACATTGACCAAGCGGGCGGGGAGATGAAGCATTTGAGCAGATTCAAATCGAGGAAGATGATCGGTCAGTTGGTGATCGAGAAATTGACGTTCAAGCAAGATTCGAGAAGAACCATCCACTCACTCAAGTTATAGGTAATGTACAAGATGGAATGGCAACAAGAAAGAAAGGTAAAGTGGACTGAAACTAGCATGCATGACCACTCTTGAATTTGATGAAATACGTACTTCATGTTTTGTTTCCTTTGAACCTAAAATGTGCAAGAGGCCACTTAAAGATGAAAGTTGGATAAATGCCATGCTGAGAGAACTAGATCAATTCACAAAAATGATGTTTGAGTATCTAGTTCCCAGACCACTTCAATAAATGTTATTGGAACTAAATGGATTTTCAAAAACAAAGCGAATGAAGTGGGAGAAATGAGGAATAAAGCTAGATTGGTAGCTCGAAAGGTATCTGCGGGTTGAGGGTGGATTTTGATGAAACCTTTGCACTGTAGCCAGCGTTATCCAGTCTACTTGGCAATTGCTTGTTTCACTTGACATCACTCTTCAACAAATGGATGTGAAGAGTGCATTTTTAAATAAGGATTCTTGAGGAAGAAGTTTTTGTGGAACAACCAAAAGGTTTGAGGACCCCCATAAACCCAATCATGTGTTTAAATTGAAAAAAGGCTTTGTATGGCCTCAAACAAGCTCTAGAGCTTGGTATGGTAGGCTTACGAGATCACCTTTTAAAGTGGGTTTAAACGGGAGAGGTGGATAAAACTTGTTTATTCAAAAACAAGATAAACATATTTTGATTGCTCAAATTTATGTTGATGACATCGTGTTTGGATCCACCTCCAAATCCTTGGAAAAAGAATTTGTGCATTGCATGACTTCCACATTTGAAATGAGCATGGTAGGAGAATTGACATATTTCTTAGGCATTCGGATCAAACAATCACATGAAGGGATGTTCATTTCTCAAGCCAAGTACTCTCTAAACTTGGTGAAGAAATTCGATCTTGAGAATGGAAAACATAAAAAAAAACCCTATGGGTACATCAATAAACTTAATAAAGATGAAAAATCGAGAAAGTGTTGATCCTACCTTGTATAGAAGTATGATAGGAGTTTCTTTGTATTTAAGCGCCTCGTCCGATATCATGCAGTGTGTGTTTGTGTGCAAGGTATCAAGCAAACCCCAAGTTTCTCACAGGCGTCAAAGAATAATTCGATATGTTGGTGAGACCTTTGGTATGGGTTTGTGGTATCTAAGCATCTGAACACCAATCTGGTTGGGTTCGATTGATCTTGGCTAGCGATATTGATGACATGAGAAGTACATACGGAGGATGTTTTTATCTAGAAACAATCGATTTCTTGGTTTAGCAAGAAACAAATTATTAATAAGCCTCTATCACTGAATCGAATATATAGGCTGGTAGTGGATGTACACAACTTTTGTGGATGAAAACAAATGATTCAAGATTATGGATTGCACGGCGATATCTTAACCATGTATTGTGACAACACAAGTCTGATAAGCATAGCTAAAAATCACGTTCAACACTCAAGAACAAAGCACGTAGATATAAGACACCATTTTATTAGAGACTTAGTTGAACAAGGCATTGTGTGCATTGAACATGTTGAGTGAAAACCAATTGGGCGATATCTTTACTAAAAGTCTAGATTTTGAGAGATTCATCAATCTTAGGAAATCTCTCGGTATGTGTGCCATGTAATCCCCTACATAAAAAAATTTAGGCATATTGCATTGTTATCTAGGGGGGCACACTAAATCAAATATGTTTGTATCAAGTACCTTTGTGCATGAGTAATGATTCATTCAAAATTCCTGTGATTCTATTGTTCAAGTTCTTCTCACCATCTCCCAAGAAAGTTGTTGTGTTTGAGAGAAACTCTTTTTTAAACCACAAAGGAAAGAGCTACCTTTCAAAATTTTTAGGATCTTTGCAATTTGTCAATGTACTATGAAGTTTCGACTTGCATGGGTTGATCTTGACTAAATTGACTCCTCTTAATTGAGAAAGTGTGAAAGCTACCTAACGGAAAAAGAGCTACCTATGAACAAGGTTGTGGCTTCTTTCTTTTGGGACTATGGTTTTCGAATTCCATGGGTTGATCAATAAGTTAAGTTGCTACCCTTGGTAAATAGTGTGAAAGGTTCCTAGTGGTGCGTTAGCTTGAAATAAAGTAAAGCTATTTTCATAGGGAAATAAAGTACCTATGATATTTACGGGTAATTGTGTTTATTTGGTGAAAGTAAAATGGGTTCGAACATAAAATCCGCGATTTTTGGTGAATGTGATTTCCATTGTTGCAACATTGGGAGCTATCGATTGATCTAGACATATCACTTGTGTGTATCTGCATTCCTTCGTTTGTTTTTCTCCTTTGCATATTTTAGACATCTTGTTTAGGACATATAGGTGCGAGGATATCGGCCTTCTTAGTTTACGTCCTTCAAATTTAATGCTGTTTTGATTCTTGTTCTCAAAGTCATTATTTTATGTAATTTGTCTACACTCTACGTGTTTTTTTTTCTTCATGATCGAGCTAGTATACGTGTTTATATATCTTGTGGAGTCTCAATTTTGGTTAAGTATGTTTTTGTGTATTCCTAAAATTCTGATCAATTAAAAAAATGTGTTTTGAAATCGGTTGTGGCTCTTCTCATAACTCTCATGTCTCGAGCAGCGGACTCATGTCTAACTTTATCGGGTTGGTTATGTGCTATTTGAATTTTGAGTGCCTGGTAATGTGTGCGACGGTTCATTGTCCAGTATTAATTGCCAATGACTAATTGCATTAGTGGTAGGATTAGTGGGTTCTTCTTGCAGGAAAGTACGCCATTAGTGGGTTCTCAGCATATCTCCTCACAATTCTCCGTTTGCTAACGTCCGATCTCATCAAAAATTTAGGTCTCGATCTCTCTCATTAGATACGTTAAATGGTATTTCACAATCGTCTTCCATGGCTTCCTCCTCGAAAAGCCCTAAATTCACGAAGTCCAATGTCCAACAATGGACCCATCATTGAGCCCCAATTCCTCATGAGATGATTTCTCGAAGGCAATGGTTGTCTATCAACCGGTTCTGAACCACTCACGTGATTCTCCACGGGGAAAAAGGGAATGCAATTGATGTTGATAATCTGGCGACTTGTCAGGTCTTCCTTCCATCGGCAACCCTAGTACTCGAGTCCAAGCGCCAAAGAATTAGGCCAATTATGATGACCCTTCGCTGCTTAGATGTTCAAGCCGAAAGAAAAAAAAATAAGGTTGATCTTTGGATTATTCAAGGAATCGGATCCCTTGACGACTCGATGATGAGGATTTCGTTCCTCGGTAGGATCTATTCCCCACGCTGGGCGTTCTTTGTCACCGCCTCTCCTCCCTTTCTTGTGCACAAGAGCCGGTTGAAGATGATGATTATCCTATCCGAGTCTCCAGGGTTGTCTTCCTCTTGAATCCTCTCCTCCACAAAGGCCATCATCAAAGGTGCTTCCTTTACGATGATGAAGTTGCCTGAAATTTAATTCGGTGCGGCAAGCTCATGCTTCTTAAATGCGGTCCTTCACCCTCTGGTCATCCTCCGATCAGGCGGGTTCGTCATCTTCCTCAGAATTCGACGATAGTTCCGACCAGAACTATGATGCTACGAAAGGAACCCCTGCCATTAGTGAAGAATCCGATGAGACTCAAGACGGCTTCCAAGCGAGAAGCTGCGGCGCCTCAATGTTGCACCCATTGTTGCAACATCCGGAAAGATTGAAACCCACTTGGTACTCCCTTCTCCTCTTCATTTATCTCTAAAGTCGCTTCTCGTAGGTATAATATTTCAAGGAATATCATAGATGAACGAAATGTTGTAAGTTACGTGTTGGATTCCTACAATCTTTACGATTATTTTACGTTTAAAATCTCTTGAAAACAATTTCTCTTCTTTGCCCATACTTTCGCGAAATAATTCATGAATTTTATGCCAATATTGAGAAGCGGATTTCTGATTCTTGCGATTCTAGCTTTGAGAGAGTTTTTGTGCGAGGTCGATGGTATTCGTTTTCCCCAACAGTCATCAATTCTATTCTTGGTACTCATCCCTCCGGTGTTCTTGATTTCAGTTTAGACCTGAATTCTTGTATTTGTGAATTATCGGGTGGCAGAATTTCATTGTGGCCAGCTAAAGGTACTCCTGTTAGTACATCCCAATTGTCTTCCACATGCCTTTTGCACAAAATCTGCGCAAATTGGTCTCCTTCAAGAATACAAATGTTATCAGAGGAACATGCGAAAATCCTGTACCTTCTTGGGACTCAGAGACCATTTGATTTTGGACTGTATGTCTTTCGGAAAGTATCCTCCATGGCTGAAACTGGAGGTGACAAACGGTCTCTCATCTTTCCCTCTCTCATATACAAGATTCTACTCTCTCGAAGGGTACAAACCATCTTCTTTCCACTCGTCTCGCACGTCCTTGAGCCTCTCCATTTCTCTTCAAAACTTTTAAAAGGGGATAGGATAGTAAATTTGCCTCTCACTTCAGTTCCAGATACACCCTTCATTGATCCTAGTATCCCTCATACTCCAGCATCTCCCTCAGTCCCAGCTTCACATACTGTTCCATCCATTGTTACTCCTACTGTTGCATCATCAAGTACAACATCCTTTCTGTTTGCATCCCCTACTGCTCCCATGTCAGTCTCTTTTGTCAAAGAGCAACTGCAGCTGATCCAGAAACAGCTATCTCTCATTGCTGCACAACAATCCTTTCTTACTACTTTGGCTACTCACTACACATCATGGCTGGCAACCATTCTGGTCAAATAGGGGGTGAAGATGCTGCAAGGGTTGGGGTTAGTAGTGATGAAGTCCCTGAAACTGGAAGTGTTCCTGAAACTGGAAGTGTTCCTGAAACTGCCAAACGTGCTCCTGAAAGTTAATCTTTGCAGTTCCATCATCTCTTGTGGTTCTGATATTATGTAATGGATGGTTGATGGTTGGTTAAACACTTACTTCATTTGGGTCTGTAATAATTAGATTCGGATTTTGAGACACATGTAATATGTAGTTAATTGTGATTGTGGTTTGTTGATCATCTCTCTCTCCTATATTTCTGACCTTCTTTTCAGGGGGTGTTCATCATAATCTTCTTGCAGGTCTTAAGTGGATTTGACCAAGAATGCTCGAACAAAGGGGGTGATTGTAAGGGTAAATTAGGCATCGCCTAATTTATCTTGTTTTCACTCTCTTGGTCGTAGTAGGAATTAATTGTTGTTAAAGATTTATTAGGTGATAGGATTTAATTAGGATTCTCTTATTAGATTTAGGTGATACACTTTAGGTAACTAAATCTTTGCATAAATATTTAGTTATTAAATGTATCACATTAGGAAACATAATCTTGCTTGATTTTCAGCTAAATCTCTTTCCTAGTAGGAGTTGTTGCCGTGCCGTGTGTTTGCATGATTCTTTGGAGTTTTTGTTTACAGGATTTGCAGCTTATATAAAGAGCCAGAGGTCGAGCAGTTGGGTGAGGCAGAGAGCTTTGTGTACGCTGAGAGCTTGCAAGAAAGAATTCATTCAGAGTGCTTGAATAAGAGATTCGCCATTCTTTGCCTGTGTGTAGAGTTTGAGAGAGTAGATCGAAAGGCCATAAACTGGGAGTATTCGCAGCGGTTCCTTCACACAAGCATATGTCGCTTTTGAAACTTCGTGAAAAACCTGCTTTCTTCCTCGAAGTTTCGATGCTTCCTTCTTGACGCTGCTTTGGAAGTCGTATTTGAGTCTTTTCTTCCCACGTTTGTTCTAGTAGTTTATGTGGGTTTTTCGGTTCTCCAAGATTCTATATCTTGTGAGAATTTTGTGTTAAAAGGATTAAAAACGTGTTGATTTTAATATATTGTGTTGCCTTGAGGCTTGATCTACAAGTTTGATACTTGTAGATTGTTTTTGTGTTATTTTCTGTCTTCCAAAGTCTGCTTGGTTTAAAATCTGAAAACAAAACTTCCGCTGCTATTTTCTGTGATATACTTGCTGTTATCATTGTCACTATCATTGTTGCAACATTCACTGCAACATTGGCAATAACATCGTTTTATATTGAGACTCCGTGGCATCACGTTCTTTCATTATGGAAACAATATCTTGGTAATATATCTTGGTAATACTCTTTCCTTAAAAACGTGTCCTAGAGTCCTTGGTTTATTTGGTAATGAAATCTAGTGAATTTAGGAAGTTTATTTGATTATCAATTCTATCTCCTAATCCTTTAGTGTATTGAAGTTTGTTTCCTTCTTTATGTGTAGGTCTCTTTCATGATATAAATAGAGGACACGGCTGGAGACTTGGACGTGCTGACAGAGAGAGCATAGAGCATAGCAGAGCAGCAAATTCAGATCATAAAGAGAGAATTGAAATTCCAGGTTTTTGAAAGTGAATGTGCAGCTCGATGCAAAGAACTATAAGCTACATCGGGAACTACATTGAGTTGATGGAACAGTTTGTCTTCCAAGGGTTTCTAGGAAGTTGATTTTTTAATCCCACGTTTTCTCTACCCTTTGTTTCTGCGGGTTTTGCTCTCCAAGACTTGTTGTCTTATGAGAGTGTTTGATTTAATGATTTCACATAATTTTTGTAAAACAATTTATTTTATTTAGTGAAATCTTTTTGGCCATGAGGCTAGATCTTCAAGCATAGGCTTGTAAATTATTTGGTAAGCATAGGCTTGTAAATTATTTGGTAATCGTTTGTGCTTATTTCCTGCTTTAGAATTAAAGTCTTCCGCTGTTTATTAATTTTCTGACTAATGCACCTTCTAGTGTAGCTTCTGCACAAGCTACATTGGAAACTGCATTGACAATTTGGTGAATCCTAGCTACTGTTGTTCTTACAATAATCATTCGAAAAGGCTTACAAATTGTCAACAGAAATCGGTGGCAAGGCTAGAGCTATAAAACAAAATCAATCTAAAAAGCTTACACAAGTTAAGGAGATGCCCTTTGTGCTTAAGGTTGGAATTTGGTAAGGGACACTTCTGTTTTGTGTGAATTAATTACGAGTCAAAAATATTGGATCTTGTTGATGGATGAGGTAGCATTGGTTGATGGGATCAGTCTGTTCACACTGGTGAAGGTCATGTTCTTGGGTACATGCACATATTTCTTACGTCTACCCATTATTTCAAGTATTATTTTATTTATTTAGTAGTTTTTTCTTTAATGATCATCAAAAAAAAAAAAAACTGAGATGGGCTGCCACTCTGATTTCATTACCAGGTAGGTCACACACAGACACTAAGTTTGTCCAAAGTCAATTAGAAAACAAAACCATTATATGTAGGACATTAAAAAATACACATAAATAGTACTCCCTCCGTCCAAAATTTATTGTCTTGATCCGATACACGGATTAAGAATAAACAATTGATTTGATTAATAATATTAGTTTGATGTGTAGTTTATTTTAAAGTCCATGTCTATGCGGCCATAATTAAAGTAGGATGGAAAAGTAAGGGTAAAGTGAAAAAAAGTGTTGTGCTAAAAAGGAAAGTTTCAAACAAGACAATTATTTTGGGACAAACGAAAAAGGAAAATAGAACAATAATTTTGGGACTGAGGGAGTAGCACATAAATTTCTCAACGTAATAAATTTTGAAGTCAGGTGACGATTAAACCATGTTAATAAAAATTAGTTTTCAGTTAAGGTAACAATAAAACGCCACTCAAACAATCGTGCAATAAAATGAAGGAGATCAATAGCAAGAACAAACTAATAAAAAACAAGATTACCGCCTAAAACTGATGTATCGAAAAAGAAATCAAATTTTGAAAACCAAATCGAAAGGGCAGAGAGAGATAGAAATAAATCAAATTGAAGAACAATATTTTTTTATAGTAAAAAAAAAGATTACCTCAATATTAAACAAAATCAAAAAATTGGGGACCTGAACTGCTGTAAGAGAGAAAGAGCAATGTGAATCAAATGGTTTTAGACTTTCAGGGTACCAAAGAGAGCGAGGAGAGCTCAGACCAATTCACACCCTTTTCCTAAGTTTAACTCCCAGTCAAAATTGAAGGAAATCAATTTAGGGAGAGATGAGGGAGAGAAATCTTATGGTAGTAAGGATGCAACCATGTTGTCTCAACTCACCGGCTTTTATGGCGACCGAGAGTTGCCGGTGATACTTGTTGTTAAGAGGGTGTAAGGAGTGAGAAGTTAAGGTTGTGTGTGGGGAGGGAGAAAAGACGATGGAGTAGGAGCATGAGGCGACTTGTTGGGTGACGTGTCGATAACGTGTCATTGTTGTTGTTTGAGGAGCTGTGTGGGTGGAAATCAAAGAAGAGATGTAGATGACAATGACGATGACGATGATGTAGCAACGTCAATGGATGAGGGAGAAAATGAGGGGGGTTTAGAAATGAGAGAGAGAGAGAGAGAGAGAGAGAGAGAGAGAGAGAGAGAAAGACTAAGAGAGGTGTAAGAAAAGGGTTAAAGAAAGGGTTTCTATTTTAAGAAAGTGAAATTGGGCGAGAAATTTCCTATTTTAGACTACTTGGCTTTTATAAATATATAGATTCTAAATTTACAAAGATGAGTGGCCGACTTTAAATTGATTATTTTTAAGTTTTTCCCAACTATTTGTTTACACCCTATTAGTTTTTGAATATTTGTCATGAGCAACCTGTTTCTCATAGTTTTCTCCAAAAAATTTACGTAGTGGTAGAGGTACAAAGCTTCATCTGAACATGTGGTTTGCCCTTTGTGATTCCATATGCATATTATGGAAGAAATATATAAAACATAAATACAAAACTAAAACAAAATCATTCCAAAAAGCTTACAAATTGTTGACAAAAATAGATAGCATGGCTAGAGCTATGGAGCAAAATCAATCTAAAATTCTTACAGAAGTTAAGGGGATGCCCTTTGTGCTTAAGGGTGGAATTTGGTAAGGGACACTTTTGTTTTGTGTGAATTAATCTTGTGTTAGAAAGACTGGATCTTGTTGATGGAGGAGGCAACATTGGTTGATGGACTCAGTCTCTGAAGTTGTTCACACTAGTGGAGGTCATGTTTTTAGGTACATATACATATTCCTTACATCACCCATTATTTCGAGTATTATTTTATTTATACAGTAGTTTTTTCTTGTATGATCATCCCAAAAAATGCTGAGATGGGTCGCCACTATGATTTCATTACCGGTAGGTCACACACATACACTAAGTTTGTCCAAAGTCAAGGGGAAATTAGAAAACAAAACCATTATATGTAGGACATTAAACAATACACATAAATAGTAGCACAAAAATTTCTCAATGTAATAAATTTTGAAGTCAGATGATGATCAAACCATGTTAATAAAAATTAATTTCAGTTAAGGTAACAATCAAACGCCACTCAAACAACTGTGCAATAAAATGAAGGAGACCAATAGCAAGAACAAACTAATAAAAAAACAAGATTACTGCTTGCAACTGATGTGACGAAAAATAAATCAAAATTTGAAAACCAAATCGAAATGGAAGAGAGAGATAGAAAGAAATCGAATTGAATAAAAATATTTTTTACAGTAAAAAAAAATTACCTCAATATTAAACGAAAACATAAAAATTGGAGACTTGAACTGTTGTAAGAGAGAAAAGGCGATGTGAATTAGATGGTTTAGGGTACCAAAGAGGGCGGAGAGAGCTGAGACCAATTCACACCTTTTTCCTAATTTTACCTCCCAGTCAAAATTGAACGAAATCAATTAAGGGAGAGATGATGGAGAGAAAGCTTACAACAGTATGGATGAGAGCTTGTTGTCTTAACTCGCTGGCTTTAATGGTGACCGAGAGTTGCCGGTAATACTTGACGTTCAGATAGTATGAGGGGGTGAGAAGTTAGGGTTTGTGTGACGAGGGAGAAAGAATAGTAAAGTAGAAGAAGGAGGTGACTTGCTGGGTGTCGTGCCGATAAGGTGCCATTGCTGCTATTTAAAGAGCTGTGCGGATAGAATGATGGGTTTTTAGAAATGAGAGAAAGAGATAGAGAGAGACCGAGAGAGGTGTAAGAAAATGGTTAAATAAAGGGTTTCTATTTTAGAAAAGTGAAATTGGGCGGGAAATTTCCTATTTTAGACTACTTGGCTTTTATAAATATATAGATTCTAAATTTACAAAGATGAGTGGTCAGACTTTGAATTGATTATTTTTCAGTTTTTCCCAACTATTTGTTTACACCCAATTATTTTCTAAAGATTTGACACGAGCAACATGTTTCTCATAGTTTTCTCTAAAACTTTAACGTAGTGGCAGAGGTACAGAGTTGCATCTGAACATGTGGTTTGCCCTTTGTGCTTCCAGATGCATATTATGGAAGAAATATATAAAACATAAATTAAAAATTAAAACAAAATCATTCCAAAAAGCTTACAAATTGTCGATAGAAGTTAAATAGATGCCCTTTGTGCTTAAGGGTGGAGTTTGGTAAGGGACACTTCTGTTTTGTGTGAATTAATTAGGAGTCAAAAAGACTGGATCTTGTTGATGGAAGAGGTAGAATTGGTTGATGGGCTCAGTCTCTGAAGCTGTTCACACCGGTGGAGGTCATGTTCTTGGGTGCATACACATATTCCTTACACCCCCCCCCCCATTATTTCGAGTATTAATTTATTTATTTAGTAGTTTTTTTTTTGCTTGATCATCCCAAAGAAAGCTGAGATGGGATGCCACTCTGATTGCATTACCAGGTAGGTCACACACAGGCACTAAGTTTGTCCAAAGTCAATTAGAAAGCAAAACCATTATATGTAGGACATTAAATAGTACACATAAATTTCTCAATGTAATAAATTTTGAAGTCAGGTGACGATCAAACCATGTTAATAAAAATTAATTTTCAGTTAAGGTAACAATCAAACGTCACTCAAACAACCGTGCAATAAAATAAAGGAGATCAATAGCAAGAACAAACTAATAAAAAACAAGATTATCGCCTGAAACTAATGTGACGAAAAAGAAATCGAAATTTGAAAACCAAATCAAAAGGGCGGAGAGAGATAGAAAGAAATTGAATTGAAGACCAATATTTTTTTACAGTAAAAAAAAAAGATTACCTCAATATTAAACGAAATCGAAAAATTGGAGACCTGAACTGTTGTAAAAGATAAAGGGCGATGTGAATCAAATGGTTTTAGGGTACCAAAGAGGGCGAGTAGAGCTGAGACCAATTCACACCCTTTTCCTAATTTTACCTCCCATTCAAAATTGAACGAAATCAATTTAGGGAGAGATGGGGGAGAGAAAACTTACAGCAGTAAGGATAAGATCTTGTTGTCTCAACTCACCGGCTTTAATGGCGACCGGGAGTTACCGGTGATACTTGCCGTTCAGAGGGTGTGAGGAGTGAAAAGTTAGGGTTTGTGTTGGGAGGGAGAAAGGACGTTAGAGTAGGAAAAGGAGGTGACTTGCTGGGTGTCGTGCCGATAACGTGCCATTACTGCTGTTTGAGGAGCTGTGTGGGTGGAAATCGAAAAAGCAATGTAGATGACGATGACGTAGCAATGTCAATGGAGGAGGGAGAAAATTATGGGTTTTTAGAAATGAGAGAGAGAGACTGAGAGAGGTGTAAGAAAATGGTTAACGAAAGGGTTTCTATTTTAGGAAAGTGAAATTGGGCAAGAAATGTCCTATTTTAGACTACTTGGCTTTTATAAATATATAGACTTTGTGGCATTTAATGAAGTTTAAGTATGTTGTTTTAATTGTATTAGTCATATGGTGGACCATGTATCTTATTTATATAGGAAAATCAAAATTTTAAGAAAAAAGATTCAAACCTTAAATTAAAATTGGGGTGATTTGGCCCCGCTAGTTGAGTATGGTGGGCTGGCCACTGTGGTCAGGGACACAATATTAGAAAAAGTAGGATGGTTCAAAAGTTTTTTTTTTTTTTTGCCAAACTCAAAGTGACTAATTATTGTAAGACTATAAAACCGTTTTACGGATCTGAATTTGTAAGATGGAGACCTACGCTATCATAACTTAGCCCACTAACATAAAATGGTTCGGCTCATGAAGATCTATCTTTTAAAATATACAATAAGATCAGATAAGTTTTTGTCTAAGGCTCCTCGTGTATGATGGAAAGCGTTCTTCTTGGTTCTTTCGTCTTCTATTTCTTTTTATCATCTCTCATTTTTTTTTAAATTACCAAATTCACTTCTACTTCTAGAGTCTATCATCTTCTAATGTACACTAGCAACTATGTGGTGAATCTAAGAGTATGAATTTATGTGCACTAATAAAATGACTTAAAAATCAACTTTATTAATTCTTGCACTAAATTAAAATGGAACACTCGATTTGGGTTGGAGGGAGTATGAATTAGTTGCAATTCAACCACAAGTTAGTCCAGTTTGTTCAAAAGTTGTTTGACTTATGAACTGATAACTTATTGCTGCTGTTTGATTTAGCTATTTTAAAGTGCTAATTAGTTGTCATAAGTTAGTGCAAGTATTTGATTAGTAAGCTGAAAATGTGTGAATAAAAATAGAAAGACTAAAATAGTCTTTTCACAAAATGTCTTTTACATTATTTTTATTATTTTTATTATTATTATTATTATTATTATTATTATTATTATTATTATTATTATTATTACTATTATCATTATTCATAGTATTATAATAATAATAATTATTATTATATTATTACATTTATTATTAATAATACAACTACTTTTAGGGTGATTTTTGAATATAAAAAGTTTTTTAAATTATATATTTTTGATAAGTAGAAATAAGGACAAGGCTTAGAGCACCTCCAATGTATCTTCTTGGAGGGGCTTTTTAGGAAGAAGAAGATTTATACATTGGGGGAGTTATTCTTAGGGAGGCCATGTATGAGAGAGAATATTTTTTTTTCTTGGTGAAGAAGAAAAAAAAGAATCTTCTTGAGTATTTGTGTGTGACCGGTTTGAGGGGGGGGGGGGAAATTTAATTTGTTGTGTAAGAAGATTAAGAATGAGAAGATATATATTTTTAAATGGAATAAGAAGAGAAAAGTGCGTAGGTGATAGTGAGACCCAGTTAAGATAAATGTGACAATAGAATAGGCAGACCCGTACCAAGCCCACTAGGCCAAATGTTAAAACCAGACCAGGCTGGGCCATGATGAAATGTTATCGTGTTACAAAAACTAAAGCTTGAGCCCGTTCAAAATATCGGGCCGACTAGTCTTGCCCATGGGTCAGTCCATTGAAAGTGCCAAGTTTGTCTATTTTCACCTATTTTTCTAGCCCATCGGGTCAACCATCAAATTCGGGACGGACGCCAAAAAGTTCAACGAACCTATGAAAGCTAAAGCCCTACACAACATGATACTGGGTGGGTCGGGCCTATTTTTGCAAGCTTTAATTCTACATGACTTATGACATCTTTCCATGGGGGATGCACCATTGTGACTCATCTAGGAAGGTGGATGACAATTCCTAAATACATAGTCAGAACACAGGGTTTGCAACACCGAACTCGCCCCATAATGTGAATTAATTTGACCTAAACCACCTTTCCAACCTAAAATAAAAATCGTTTGTTTTGTTCTTTGTTTGGGTAGGTTTTGGATACATTTCATCATTCAAGGTCTTGATCGGTAATATGGTTTTTTAGTTCAAGGTTTTGTTCAGAAAATCAAAATCGAAATAATTCGGAGAATTAGAAAAAAAAGAAAAGAAGAAGAATACAAATCAATAAAAGATGAATCAAACTTAAAAGGGAGCATCATTTCACTTGGGCTAATTCATGTAAAGTTCAGTAAAGGACCAATGGGCAAGTTTAGTCTTGGGCTTCTTATATTTGGGCTTTTTGTTACCTAAAACTTGTTAGGCACGCCAATCTTGACCTATTAGGCTATTACTAGGAGCCCCCAGCCCAACCTAACCAAACTCATTGGCGCATTTGGTAGTTAGACATGCATAATCAGTAAATTTTGTTTTTGTGAGGGCATTAATAGTAACATCCCCGTATAATTAGTGAGAGAATAATGACTATATTATGATAACTCATGCTACTAATCCAGACAACCTATTGCTACCAAACAACACCAAGACTATTGCCCATGGGTTGAGGCGGATCACCCATCTTATCCAAAGAAATAGTTAAGTATGACCATTTGACTCGACCAATTATATTTTATGGCATTTGACCAAAAAATGACACAGACTTCCTAAAAGGCCCATTCAAAACCAAAATAACCTTTCATCCCTCTGCCTCCCCCACAAACACAAGCACTCAGTTGTTTTGTCTCCGCTGCTGCCTCCACCATCTTGTTCGCCTTAAGCCCTCCTTCAAGGTTCATCTCTCTGACATTTCTATCTTTTCCTGTTTCTCATTTTCAAACCCTAGGTCGAAACCCTATATTTATCTCTCTCGATGAATCAATCGAAATCCTAGGTTCATCGACTATTGAGTCTGTTCGACTATTGAGTCGGTTGTCATCACTCAAGGTTTGAATATGAGTCGGTTAATCGACTCACTGAGTTGATTAGTGAATCGATTAACCGACTCATAATCAACCTTTGAATGACGGCGTTCGACTCACGAGTCATTCGATCGACACAATCAATTAATCGACCATTAAGTCCATTACTTGACCCAATAAGAGTATTTTGGAGTTTTGGGTGAAAAAAGGTCCTAAAATATATCTTTGAATAATTGCGGCCATGTTTTAATTTTGGAAGAAACCCTTTCTTATCCTATCCTACTCACTTAAATTCGCGGGTTCAACCAATAAGCTTGCTTAAATCCGTTGCTGGACAACGATAGACGCACACTTCTACCCTAGCCGCGTCTTGTCTCTGCCTTCATTGCCACCGTCCTTCCGCCGTCGATCTTCATCAGACGTCATCTCCCTCCCCCTCTACTCCCTACCTCCTGATTTCACCATCTCAGCCCTTCCCTCTGATTCCCGCATCTCTAGTCCTCTCTCCCTTTCACTTTGACTTATCCGTCTCTCCCGACGTTTATTCCAGACCTGAAGCAGCTATAAGTTGTAAAAAATACGCCTTCTTTGGGATCATTTTTTGCAATTATAATTTAAGTTGAAAGTTTAAATTTCGTGACCTGGGTGCTTGAATTTTAGGGCAATTCTTGTTCAGTACTGTTATTCACTTATTTGAGATGAAGAAGCCCAATATTGACATCCCCACTTCAAGCAAAATCAAGTTCGAAGACAGTGAATCTTCCTCCGATGATGTAAGTTTTCTCACATTTTTATCTATAAGCGAACCTTGTGCGTGTGTGTTTGTTTGTGTATGTTCGTATTTGTGTTCGTTCTTGATTTTGTGTTTGTGTATATGTGTATTTGTTGAAACTCTTTAATAAAGTTTATGAATAATGACATAGTCTTTTTATTGATACGGTGAACATATTTATAGGGTTACAACACTTGTTACACAAGTCATAGTCTAAATACAAGAGGGATTAGGAAACCTAAATCCAATAAATTAGGAAAGTATAAACTAACAATAAATATAATATATTACAAATATGTTATATTCTCTAATATTATAAATATAATAATATAATATATTATATTCTTTATATATGCTCTTGCAAGATGGATCACCGTTAGGAGAGACCAATCTTGAGAAGAAGATGCTGATAGCGCGTGAGTTGACAATGTGAGGGAGTGGTCGGCGAGAGGTCTTTGGCTAGCTGGTGAGAGCTTGGTTTGCCAAGGAAAAGGTTTTCTCGAGGAGTGAGCTAGTGAACAAGGGGTCTTCGGTGAGCTGGGGAAAGCCTGGTGTGCCGAGGAGACATGGTTTGCTGGATGAGTCAGCTGGTGAACGAGGGGTCTTTGGCGAGCTGGTGAGAGTTTGGTTTGCCAAGGACAGAGGTTTGCTCGAGGAACGAGCTGGTGAACAAGGGGTCTTCGGCGAGCTGGGAGAGCCTGGTGTGCCGAGGAGACATGGTTTGCTGGATGAGCGAGCTGGTGAACGAGGGGTCTTTGGCGAGCTGGTGAGAGCGTGGTTTGCCAAGGACAAGGTTTGCTCGAGGAGCTGGGTTTGCCGAAGAATCCTTGGGATGCAGGAGAGGCAACTAGTGGAGGAAGGACGTCGGCGAGCTGGTTAAAGATAGGTGTGCCGAGGAAACCGTGAGTGGCTCGAGGAGCGAGCGGGCTGAGGAAGGTCCTCGGCAAGCTGGTTAGAGCTGGGTTTGCCGAGGCGGTGTTATCGAGGATGTGGAATTGCTCGAGGATCGAGCGGGTTGAGGGAGGGTGTATGGTGAGAGAGGGGCCTCGGCGAGCTGTGGAGGGAGGGAGTTGGCGAGCTTGCATCCGAGGAGGGCGAGCTGGGTTTGCCAAGGAATCTGGATTTTCGCAAGGAGAAGGCTAGGTTAGGGAGGGCGTCGGCGAGCTGATCATAGCTGGGTTTGACGAGGAGTCCTTGGGTTGCTGAAGGGGGAGCTTGGCGTTACCTGGGTGATGGGTGCTGGATCTGAGATTGAAGTTTACTGTTCAAAGCTGGGTTGGCAGCGGCTTTGGTGGAAGGAAGATATATGGAGGCAGAAGGTTTGGTTGAGGTCGGCTGAGGAAGGTCCTCGGCGAGCTCGTCAGAGCTTGGTTGGCCGAGGTGTCCTTGTTGTTGCTCAGGGGGGGAACTTGGCGTTGCCTGGGTGATGGGTGCCGGATCTGAACTTTGGGTTTGATGGTCAGATCTGGGTTGGCAGCGGCTTTGGTGGGAGGTAGGTATAAAGAGGCGGAAGGTTGATGGTTTAGGGTTAGGAGGTTGCCAAGGTAAGGGAGGGGCAGCGTTGGCAACGGCTTTGGTTGAGGAAGTCTTGGGTTTGCGGAAGATGGTGATTGTAGGTTTTAAGAGCGATGCTCTGATACCATGCTGAAACTCTTTAATAAAGTTTAGGAATAATGGCATAACCTTTCCATTGATATGGTGAACATATTTATAGGGTTACAATATTTGCTACACAAGTTTAACCTAGATAGTTTAAATACAAGAGGGATTAGGAAATCTAAATACAAGAGTGTACAGGAGGGATTAAGAAACCTAAATACAGTAAATTAGGAAAGTACAAACTAACTATAAATATAATATATTACAAATATATTATATTCTCTAATATTATAAATATAATATATTATATTCTCTTATAATGTGTGTGTTTGTGCTTTTTTTGGGGGGGGGGGGTTGTTGGGTGTGCTCATGTATTTGCGTGACTTGGGGGTGTTGTTGGATGGAGAATGGCCAGCCGGCTACTCAATAAATTTAAGATTCCGTAATCCAGTGATGGTGGAATTGATGGCGGCCATTAGAGAGTTCAGGTAGCCTGGAGCATGGGTTTTTCAAAGTCATTTGGGAAACTGGTGCATACTTGTTCAACAAATCCAAGCTGAGACTCACTCGAATCAGTTGGTGGGAGATTTCTTGGTTGGATGTAAGGAGTTAGTTGGAAGAAACTGAACAGCTGGGTAAAACATGTCCCCAAAGAATGTTAACTAAGATGGTGCATTTTCAGGATAGGCAGAGGTCTTCAGCAGCCTGCAGTGATAGTAGAGCATGTGATTTGGGCAGAAAGCAATAGGATGAGTTTCCCCTCGGTAGTAGTTAGGTGTGATTTTTCATCCATCATACCGAAAATTGTATTTGCACTTATGTGTATGTGTATGTGCTTGTGTTTGTGTGCATGTCTTTACTTTTCAAATGTGTGTATTTATCTATAAATGTCTAATTTGCAATACACAATTTGTGCAGGAGGGAGAAATAGAGAAGGAGCTTGCTGATGTTACATTCGAGGAACTGCAGAAAGCACGCTCTGATGGCTCACACACAGTTTACCAGAAACCCAAACTAGAGAAAAAAGGTGGTCGTGAGAACAAGAACAGGTATTAATACATTTGTAGAAGTGACTTACTGTATATGTATTAATTTTGGTATAATGTGTTAATTCTTTGATCATGAATTTGCTTGAAGGCCAACGGAGATTAGTAGCAAGAAGCCGGTTGGTAGATATAGGGAAGTTATTCAAGTTCCTAAGAGGGTAAGTTATGTTATGCTTATATTATTCCAATAAAGGTACAGAAATTCTACTCGTGGACATAGACCATAACTTGGTGCCAATACTGGTTTCATTACCCGCGTGTATGTGTGTTTGCTAGATGGTTTAATCTGTTTCTTTTTGTGTACTTGAAATAGCCACCTGTTTCATTTATATATATATTATATATATTTTTTTGTTGGATAGGTAAATATGAACCCTAGTTGGTATGTGGATTGGAACCAAGGACCTTAAGGTCTTTGCCTGAGTGCCCTTTCCGTCTCTTCTAGGTTTCCTTGCCGGAGTTATCTTTCTTGTTGGATTGCAGAGTGCAAACTTGTTTGTGTTGATGTAACTTCTATGTAAATCATGATAAGTTCACTTTCGGCTAAAATATGAATCATGGATATTCGTGGTTACTAAATGTAACTTTGATATCTTTGTCATGCGTCTTGTTATTGATTGAAAGCTATGAGCATAAGAGCCTTCATTAATTTGATATATTTGTTTTGGTCAGGTAGTTCGTGATCCTCGTTTCGAGTCATTATGCGGCAACCTCGATGTTGATGGGTGAGAATCTCTCTCTCTCCCTCCCTCTCTCCCTCTGTACACACACATTTATCCTGTTGTGCGTGACAGCTGGCTTGACCAAGATTACAGTTCTCTTTATTAAGATGATTGCTTACGTGGTTTATGATACACTGTTTCATTGGTATCAGTTCAGATACGTCTTACTTTCCCCGTGAAAGCTACACAGTAGACCTATTATACCTTAACTAATGCTTGTGAGATTCTTAGAATACTGCATCTTGTGAGATTATAAAAAGACTGTTCGATAGTAAGTGGTTGCAACAAGAGTTGGATAGTGTGTTGAAATAGTTATATCCTTGCTCAATTAGTTCTAGAATCTAGATGAAACAAATGCTTTGATGCTTTGTAGCTAGTATGTTCAAGTTTCTACTTAAAAGTAATTTTCCATACCATCAAAAACAACAGAATTTCCGTTGGAATATCTCCATGTTAGATGCCAAGAACTGTGGAAAAAATAACAGTGTACATTTGATGTTCTTTGCAATAAAAGCTTTAGCCACTTGAGCATTTGAGGAGATATATGGTATCAGCACCGTTTTAGATCTGGCCAGTATCTTGATATTGGGAGGGATACGTAGCAAGAACCCGTATTGGATGAAGATGTGTGTTCTCTTGGGAACAGTTAACCGTAATTTTGGAGTAAAAGTGCTTTTTGTGCACAGCTTTAATTTTTGTAAGTATTTTGGCTGTAGACTTCTCTGGTTGAAATGAAAGGCAGTTTTGGAAAATGTGATGCTTGAAATTGTGTAGAAGAAAATTGGAGAAAGCTTTACCTCACCAGAGGAGGTAATGTGCATCGGTTGATACCCTGGAGTTTGTTTTGAGTAGGGTACTAGGGTTTATGGCTGCTGACCCCAAGGGGTGGGAGACATGGTAAGGGCACTCTGGCAAAGACCTTAACGTCCTTGGTTCTAATCCCCATACCAACAAGAAGTCATGCTTACCTATCAAAAGAAAAAGGGTGCCAATGTGTGGTACATGGTTGGTCATGCAGGAGACTGGAGAAAGATGGCTTCATTCAGTTTTAAGCTCGAAATCCCTGGTGCCAGCTTATTAAATAGAATACACCGACTGAAGAGCCATTCTCCACTCATTGGTTTTGGAAGAAAAGGGCCAGGAGGCCCGGGGCATGGCGTCTTTGTCTTTATGAGGATGTTCACTTACTACTCCAACTTGGAACTGTTGTATACTTCAGTAAATAGAGGGCCTTACTTTTCTTTCTGTGTGCGCACGCCAAAGAGTTCGTTTACATGTGCATTTGTAACAACTTTTAGGTATTACAAGCTTTTGACAGTCAATGTTTTTTTCTGCATTTGAAATCACTTACTAT
Source organism: Codonopsis lanceolata (assembly GCA_013146195.2). NCBI lineage: Eukaryota > Viridiplantae > Streptophyta > Magnoliopsida > Asterales > Campanulaceae > Codonopsis > Codonopsis lanceolata. The sequence continues at coordinate 107,222,593 of CM028378.1, read as the reverse complement.
TTTTTGGACTTCGTAGCTTCCAGAAGAGATATAGTTTCCTGTACGAGAGTGAGCTTCCTGCTGAAAAGGAGGTATGTTGGAGAAGTCAATGCGACAGTTCCTAATTTCTGTCACTCTTTTTGGGTAAAAGAAACTCTCGTTGTTAATATATTTTGTACTTGGCAGGATCTGAAGAAGTTGATGAAAAAGTCTAATGACCCAGAAGTCAATTTCTGGACTGAAAGATCGCCTGTCCTGGATTGTAAGTGGTTACTCTAGTTGAAAACAGATTTTATACTGAATAAACTCCTGCCTGTATTACACTTCAAGTTGACAATCTGATCTCCCTGTTTATGCATGTGGTTTATTTCATTGATTTGTGTACTTGGTGCTGCATGCTAGGACAAGCAATTGAAGTCTGTGAAAACAAAGCGCTCTGATAAAGAGATTCTGGCTGAGCACAAGAAGAAAGAAAGAGAAGCGGCAAAACAAGGGAAACAACCATATTATTTGAAGAAATGTAATCTCTCTCTTTTTCTCTCTCTCTCTCTCACATGCACACACACACATGCACACGCACACACACACACACACACAGCCACGAGTGCGAATGATGTGCACTATCACCATTCTAGATATACCTGTAGCATTTCGTTCTTATCTCACTTTTTGTTCCACGCTGTACTGGAACAAACTTGGAGAATTGAACAGGCAAATGGAAACCTTCAAAAATGCAAACTGAGTTCTTCGGTTCCATTGTTTTCTATTCAACATCTATATATATATAAAAGCTAGGTAGTCTAAAAGAGGTAAAATTCCGTCAAAATGCACTTGCTAAAACAGGAAAGTCATATTTAAGTATTATTATATAGTAGTTAGCATGCATTGGGAATATAAATTTGATTTATTGATTACACAACTCTCAAGATTTATTGTAAATGTGCAAATATGCACATGTGTAGAAAATACCAAGTTTCTATGTAGTAGTATTTAATAGGAGTAGTCACCCATGTGAAAATCCATAAATATAAATCTTTTTTGGTGCATTCTTAATTTACTGATTAATTAAAATAAGCAAATAACATTGGAATAAGAACAAATGTGCTACAAAAATATTTTCATTGAATACATGTGATTTCAAAATAAAATATAACCACAATAAATTATAAAAAGTCTGCTATGGAAATCTTCATATATGACTTATCTGTATTTGAAACTTTTGTATCTCTTTCATCATATCCGAAATTATAATATCAAAACAAAATTTATTTTTACAAATAAACACAATTAATTATAACTTATTGGTAAATCATAGGAATATATACGATTAAATCATAATAGTAGATACCAACCACAAATTTTAAATATTTAATAAATCTATATGTTATATAGAGAAGAATATACATTTGAATTACTATTTATACTACTTAAGATCCTAAATTTTAATAACAAAAAAATATTAATTATTAAACTATATAAAATTATGAACGAGAAAATGACTTAAACAATCATAAAATATTAGATTAAATTATATCAATTATACCGATATAATTTGTTCCCTTCATCATGTTTTTTCTTTATTTTTTATTTTGTTTATTATCTTCATTTTATTTTTGTATAATTTAATTAAGAGATATATATGCTCGTGCGTTTAACGCACGGGTGTAAAACTAGTTTTTATTTAAATTTGAAGTAGTGGATTGAAGGCTCTTTTATGCACTTCTGTGATAAAACATTTCACATCAGAAAACTAGGAGTAATAGAAAATATGCCTGAATGAATAATATAGGTCAACATACATGGCGTTCTAATATGGTGGTAGACATAAATCTCTGTTTTATGATTTATTATATTTTTGGAGCAACATATGTTTTTTTTTCTTTTTTTCGAAACAGCTCTCTTTCGCTCTCCCCCTTCCCTGTCTTCGTTCGGAGGAAAAGGAGTAGTATAGTAATAAGAAGCATGTGTAAGAAAATAATCGGGGTTCTCCCTGGTGTAACGAAGATGATAGTCAACACGGGTCTTCCTTTAAAAAGATTATCTTAACTCTATTAGATGTACAATTTTTTCTTTCTAAATTCTCACCCTCCCTCGTTCTTCTCGATGGTAGATAGATCCTTGTAGTATCATAGGTGTACAATGACTGTTTCTAGAACAGTCCAGAAGTGATGGGGATAGCTTTTGCGCTATAGCGTTTATCCAGATGTGTGCAAAATTGATAATCTGTAAATGGGTTTTAAATTTTTAATGGGTTACTTTTTTTGCAGCCGAAATCAAGAAGCAAACTCTTATTGAGAAATACAAGGATCTCAAGGTACAGTCAAACACCCTTTTGGATTGTTAATTAGCTAGTAGCTCGTCAACTCCAGCTTTACTTATCTCTGAAGTAACTCGATCCTCTTGTATTAATCTCAGGCATCTGGCAAGCTCGAGTCATTCCTTGAGAAAAGAAGAAAGAAAAGTGCTGCTAAGGACCGTAGGTTCATGCCATATAGACGTTCCAATGACGAGTGATAGACTTGATTCTTGTAATATTTTCTTGATGTGCTTGTATATTATGCATGCCTTCAAATCATAGTTATGACCAAAAAAAAAAAAGTTAAAATCCTTGTTCTTTACTGAAATTCATAGGTTGGGAGTAATTTTTGTGAATCGACAAGATTCTGGCTGAGTTCCAATTTGGAATGCTCTGTTTACTTACTAGCTTTGGATGCAGTTAGTGTTTTGGTTAGGAACTTTTGTACACCAACGGATGAGATATTATTTTTGTAGGGTGAGACATAATTTACAGAAAAGCTTCATAATATTTTCATGGTTCTAGAATGTTTGCATAATTTGTTCAATATTCCTTAATACGATTTGTTTTTCATTCTGGCAAGAGTTTTGTGGTTTCTCTTGGCCAGGTATTGTTTCAATCTGACAAAAAAGCTAGCTGACCCTTGTCCGGAAGGAGGCAAAGCTTCCCCCCGCAGTCGAGCCATCAAAATTGAAACATCATGAGCACTAATAAGGGCATCCTCAATGCAAGTTGTTGTTCTTCTACTGATTCTTAGAAGAGTCTCGTTATTATCTACACATTTTAAAAATTTTCAACTTTAAGAATTTATCTTTCCATTGTTATTCATTCTTCTTCTAATTTTTAGTTGGGCTCCACTATCAAATCATCTACTTTATTTATACAACTTTTTTATTTTAATACTTTGTAAATTAATTAATAATAACAGATGTTGGCCTCCCAAAATTTCGACTCACCCGCGTTGAAGGGGACACTCTTTCTTTGGCTGTTTTGGTTGTTGGTGGATTTTTCCCCCTCAATTCTTGCAGAATTCTTCATCAAGAATTCACCTACACCCATTCTTACAAGAATGAGCCTATGATAGGGGGTTGTTCTTGTCTTGTAAGAATTAGTATAAGAACACCTCCAATGAGGATGCCCTAAGAATTGATTCGCACGACCCAGCGAGCCATCCAAATCAAAAGGATGTGACTCGTGAGCAAGCACTAATATACTTGCGAGTGTGACCTGTTGATCCATCAAAATCAAAGCCCAACCTGAGCCATTGAGATCAAAAGCATGTGGATGCGCACAAATATATGTCCAGATCTGCTGATTGCTGTTGTCAAACTTAGTAATTATGGGATAAAATTATCCAAATAGTTATTCTACTATTCGTAGGTAACCGTTAAAACCCTATTCAATTTTGTAACGAATCTGTTGATGTGAATTAATGAAAAGATTATAGAAGGGTTTTTTGCCTTTCAAGAAACTTAGAAAGGTGGAATTGAAGGAAAAGTGTGTTTGGGATAAAGGGGTGCAATTGAAAAACAAAAATACCATTCGTACGATCCTTCCGTTAATCCACCTCATTTGTTACAAAATTAGAGGACGTAAACGACAAAACCAAATCATCAAATTCGAGATATTGTAATGATGTTGATGGTTATTTGTATAATTTCCCAAATTAGAGAGGAGACCGCATGCAATACAAGTGCAAGTGCGTCACTTTGTGACAAAGTTAATCAAACATGATTAAGATATGGCTGTATAAACAAAAGCCCCATCAGAAGAGGCCTAATCCGTTGTTGCAAAGTGCTGAAAATAAACTCTAAAAAGGTTGTCCATTTCTTCTTGAACAAAAACAAAGTCAAACAACAGACGCCAACAACATTCAAAACAAACTACCCCAATATAGTCCTCTTCGCTATCTAACAAAGACACGTTCAACTAGAATGAGAAATGCATCAGTCAGAGATGAATACATACATTGTGCGTTGCTCAAATAAAAATAAGATCACGCCTCTGAACAATAGGTTTATTGTTCTGCCTCAGTACGTACCTCTATTATACATAAGCATCCCTACTTTGAAAGGTTATTAGCAATTAAAAACGCTTCAACCTCTCTCTAAACTCGCTTGGATATATAAATACTGAGTCCAAGCATAGTCCACCTTTGGTGTGCGTGCAATCAATCTGCATCATTGAGAACTTGATTTTCGTTGGCAACTTTGAGTCCTCCACAATAAAATCTCCCACATGGTAGTGGTTCCATTTCCCGGGCTCAGTCAAGTAACACTGGGATATAGCTTGCTGGCCATCAGAAGTGGAGAGCTGGAATCGTACTGGCTTGATATCCCAACCATGGACATGCTCGGAATTGCAAACCCTACGACCAAATCTTTTGGATGCCCTGCCCAGTTGAAGCCTGAAGAATAAGCTGTATTTCCCTGCTGGAAATGGGAACTCAACCTCGCCATCAACTTCAAACCACCAGATTTGCTGGAGGTAAGCAACTGAACGGAATCTACATTCAAGAAATGGAGCTCCAGATTAATACACTGCTACTCAAAAAATATATAACAAAAATCGACCAGCAGAAAAAGAAAATGACGTGGGAAATTAAACAACAGCACTTCTATGATTAAGACTACACAAGGTGTTCCATCATTAGGCCAAAAGCCTAAGCATACATGTAAATAGTTAGGTGGAGAAAACGTGTGAAGTCATTGTATGAGCGGACAAAAGAAATGAAGAATCCAACATTATTTCACTTACCCCTTGCCGGAAGAATTGCCATTCCTAAATATGTATTCCCATGTTCATCCCATTACCACAAAAGAGAGACATGGGACCCAATTTTAAAATAAAGAGAATCAACCACCATCTTCTTCTGGTTGTAACCCGCCAAATATATATAATCATTCGCAACTCCTAACATGAATCTAACAAGTACACTCACTTGCACAAAACTGAATAAAAAACACACGTGCACAACAAGTATTGACAGGCTTGATATCCTAATGCAGTTCGCTTTTAAATACAATATTCCCATAGAGTTCAGAATTGCCCCAACACCTTATCTTGTCAATCACAGAGAGAATGCACACGATAGATTTATGCACAGAAGAGTATGTTGAGGTTGCTCGAAAGGATCTAAACTCCCAGGACTAGAAAATAATTCACTGAACACGAATGCAGGTGTTAAAACTATCAAGGAAAGACGTTTAACTCCTTTTCCCCCAATCACACAGTATAAACTATTTTTATTTTTTGGATAGGTAAGCGTGACCACTTGTTAGTACCAAGGACCTCAAGGTCATGGTCTTTGCCTGCCTGCCCTTTCCATCTCTTCCACACATAAACTATGCACAATCTAACATCCACTAATCAAACAATATTCTACCCATTTTGGCTATCATAAATGCAATACATGAAAGAAAGATCAAATTTTCCAAATTGCTCACCTAGATTCCTCCGTAGGAATCCGACTCCAGTATCTCCTATCATCAATGCCCGTTATGGCCAACCCGTTCGAAGCTATCGACAAACAAGCCCTTCCAGTACCCTTATCCAGCCAAACTTTCTGCACAAAATCCAAATAAATAATCAGTAAACCCCGATCGATATCTTCTTAGCCTCAAGTTCAAGCTTCTGTTAGGCAAAATTTTCACTTAACACTTTAAATATAATTTTCATCCCAAAGATTTTCACATGTTTTTATTTTTTCATATCATTATTTGGCAACTTTCCAAAAAAATAATTTCAATATAAATTTTAAATTTCAGTATTTACCCATATCAATATCAAGTATCAATCAACAACGAAAATCAGTTCATAAAAGCAAAACTAAACAAAATTATCTGTATAACACACAAACACATATAATTGCAAGATTATATAGAAGTAAATACAGACAGTAGATTAATATCATCGCTTTAAAAAGCAAAAGTCAAATAAACTCAAAAAGAAAAAAAATTCAATTTCAAAATTTCCCAACAACAAATTAAAATCGCATACCCCCCCCCAACAAAGAGTGAGCATCAATTTCCCCCTTTTTCATCTGTCCAATAGAAAATCATTAATAAACAAATATCCAATTGCTCGGTATGTAAAAAATAACAGATAGCACCGTCAGGATGTTTCCTCAAATTAATTTTCAATTTTACTTTTTTGTTGTAAAAAATGTTAAAATCAAACAAATCGAAATAGAATTAATTTCAATTTCAATTTTTTTTTTCAACGCAGAACCTTGCAATTTGTCAAAAAGTACTCACCTTTGTGCCACCATCAAATAAATTGGGTCTGGAGAGCCTGGCATAAATATCCCTCTTACACAAATTCGAAGGAAATTCATGAAAAACTCTCGAAATAACATTTTCATAATTCTCCGGCAACTTAGACTCCCAGACGAAATCCGCCGAAGAAGCACCACGAAAAGCACGATTAAGAGCTGCGAGTCTACAGATCTCTTGTGGGTCTAAATTCAGCAGAACTGAACCCACCACACTTTCCGGTAAATCACCGAGACCAGGCTCCGCCGGCGCCGTAGTTGATTCCTTAATGAAAGAAAAACCCGAACCCATGAAAAGCTAGCCACTTTCAAGAGAGAAAAAACAATATTTTCAGAGAAATTTGATGGGGGTTTAGTTTAGATGGGAAAAGAAAATGGAGATGGAGAGCGAAAGTTGGAGATAGAAAGGAGGGACATAGAAAGAGAGGGGGTGGGGATTACGGTTAGTCTTTTTAATTTATAGATAGATAGATGGAGCTGTCCCTCCTTTCGATTTTTTTTTTTTTTTTTTTTTGAGAGAGATTAGATTTTACTGAGATCATTTTTTTACGGATTATATATTGAGTTAAATTTAATATATTAATAGATTATGGATATTTTCCTTATTTTATTTTAAGATAAGATTTTCAGTTGGTGTAGCTAATAATAGACATGGATAAGTTTAGAGTGTGTAAGAAAAAGAGAAGATTAACCTAAATCTTGAAAGATAATGGTAACACGTGGTCAAATTAATTATGGGGTGTTCTCCGGTAAGACGGTCTGACGGATCTTTGTCTGTCAGATAGAGTCTCATTTAAAAATTTATGGGTCATAATAAATTAATAATATGTTATAAAAAATCATAAAAACTAATCTGTTGAGATGATTCACAGTGCATCTCATAAGGTTCAGCAATTAATGCGTGCGGTCGTAGATTTGAAACCTCCTAGAGCTGTTTTTGAGTTTTATTATCAGAGATGTGTCATTTTTTTGGCATTGTTTACATTTACGATCAATCAGAGTGTTACTTTTAGGCTTGGCGTGTGTCACTTTGAGAACCAAAATGTGTCACTTTTGGATAATTGTTGCCTTAGGTCTGATTAAGTTTTATTTAGTTACTTTAAATCAGAGTGTCACTTTTAAACATAGAATGTGTCGCTTTTAAGTTTTACGTGTGTCACTTTTGGCAAAAAAATCATTTTTTTATCTTAAAATTTTTATTCATAAGTGTCACGTTTAGTATGTCACTTTTAGGTATTAATTGTGTTACTTTTAGGCATTAGGTGTGTCACTTTTGGTAAAATAACTCATTTTTATAATCATACAATTTGTATCAATAAGAGTGTCACTTTTAAACTTTGAGTATGTTACTTTTAGGATTAAAGTATGTCACTTTTGGGCTAGTGATTTTAACAACAATAACCAATTGAATACTACTGAAATATATATTCTCATTCATAGAAATGTATATAATCCCAAGCGGCAATCGTTAAAAACGCAAAACCATAACTTTTTCAAAGTAAAGTATATGTTTCTTAATCAAACTTACAAAATTTATTGAAAATATGTCTAAAATAACCGAGTGTTAGGAGTTTTGGAACCAAATTCCTTGGCTTGATGGGAATCAGAAAAAATTAGTAGTCTTTTTCTTGCCCTTTTTAATATTTCTCTTAATCCTTTTTTTTCTTCCCTTCGTAACAGAGCGAGCAAGATCTAGGCATGTAGTAGATGAACTTGAAACACCAGATGATTCATTTTGGTCCGGTAAATTCTTTAAGGAAGAGTGTCATTTTTTAGTATTAAGAGTGTCACTTTTTAGTATTAAGAGTATCACTTTTTAGTATTAAGAGTATCACTTTTTAGTATTAAATGTGTCACTTTTTAGTATTAAAAGTGTTACTTTGTATTTTAATAAAAATTATAATAAATTTTTATTTATAGTATCACTTTTAACATTAAAATGTGTCACTTTTGTGTTTTAAATGTGTTACGTTTGGTTTTAAATGTGTCATTTAGCATTTCGTCAAAGTCTGTTAGGATCTGTCAAGTATACCAAAGCAATTGATGCTAACGGATGGCTAACAGAGCTAACAAAAGATTAAAACTAAATTTTAAAAGTAGAAGGGCACCGGAGCAAATAGAGGAAACGAGCATTAAAACTAAACTAGTCTTACACCCGTGCGTTTAACGCACGTATATATATATATTTTAAATTAAATTTTATTCAAGCAAAACAAAGACAATAAATAAATTTAAAAGAATTAATTGCAACTACCTAAATAGAAATACCAATGATTGACCTTTATTTTTATTTGGCCTACATGTTTGCTTTGGTTGAAATTATAAGTAATGGTTTGTTACTTTTTTTTTTTTTTTCTGTTTCTAATATTTTAATAAATACACTTTTGTAGAGACTATCTTATTTTTACATAAAAATAAAAATATAATTTTTTTTAGAATAAATGTTGACTGAAGCCGATTGTTTAAGTTCATTATATTTTATCTTCTATAAGACCACAAATTTTTAACGTATACAATATTATTAAAAAATTGATTTCGATTTATTAACATGTAAAATGGACAATAAAATTAAGATATTGATTGTTTAAAAATATTTTGTCACCGGGTCTGAATGGAGATGGAAAATTATTTTTTTATTTATGCTTATTTACATTTTTATAGATTTGTTAATGCATTACTTTTACTTTTTGTCCATTTCACTAGATGTGCACTTTAGTTTCAAATATGTCAATAAGTTGTCTCAATAATTGTGATGAGGATTTAGATTCGTTAAATAGTATTTCAATATTAATTATATTTTCGTGATCAAGTTTTTTTTTTCATTTTGTGATTTTTCTGTCATTTAAATGTGATGTTCTTGTTTTTACTGATAGAGACAATGACATTCTTGTGATACTTTGTCTCAACATTACTTGCATTCAAATTTTACCTCCTACAATGTGATTTAATGGTTAGTTGGTAGCCTTTTAAAAATTATTGGTAATAAAATATTAAAATATTAGTTGATTTTTTAAATACAATAATTATTAGATTTGGGGGATTGAACATTAAAAACCGAACAATGTTTTTACAAAAAAATCTAGTTCGGATTTGATGGAATTTGGTTAATGTTCAATGTTTTTTTATTTGACCTACATGCTCGGATTGAAATTAAATTATGGTTTGATATTTTATTTTTTTTTGTTTCGAATATTTGAATAAACACTCTTTTGTAGAGACTCTTAATTTTATATAAAAGTAAAAGTATAATTTTTTAATAATATATATTGGCAGAAGCCGATTGTTTAAGTTCATCATATTTTATCTTCTATAAGACAACAAATTTCTTAACGTGTAGAATACTAGAAAAAATTATGATATCGATTTATAACATGTAAAATGAATAATAAAATTAAGATTTTGATGGTGTATAAATATTTTGTTAAGTGTGTTTTCAATTCATTAGAACTTTGTTCATATTCCAAGGCAGTATTTGGTATTCATATTCCAAGAAAGTATTTGATTTTCACATATTAAGGTAGTATTTGATTAATTATGATACATGTAATCAATTAATGTATAATCAAATTTATGTTTTCAATACATGGCCCACAACTTTTATTACATATATATGACTTTCTATTTTAAGTGGACAAATTTTGGAGAGAATTTACTATTTTTAGATTACCTTGGCTTTATATATATATAGATAGATATAGATATCCAAGCCTTTTAATGGTTAGTTGGTAAAAAAATTACAATAAAATATTAGTTGATTTTTTAAATACAATAATGATTAGATTTGAGGGATTGAGAATTAAAAACTGAACAAACAACAATATTTTTACAAAAAAATCTAGTTCGGATTTGATGGAATTTGGTTCATTGGTTAATGTTCAAGGTTTTTTTTGTTTAACCTACATGCTCGGATTGAAATTAAATCATGGTTTGTTATTTTTTTTTTCTGTTTCGAATATTTGAATAAACACACTTTTGTAAGGACTCTTGATTTTATATAAAAGTAAATGTATAATTTTTTTATAATATATATCGGCAGAAGACGGTTGTTTAAGTTCATCGTATTTTATCTTCGATAAGGCAACACATTTCTAAACGTGTAGAATACTATAAAAAATTATGATCTCGACAATAAAATTAAGATCTTGATGGTGTTGAAATATTTTGTTAAGTGTGTTTTCAATTCATTAGAAGTTTGTTCATATTCCAAGGCAGTATTTGGTTTTCATATTTCAAGAAAGTATTTGATTTTCACATATTAAGGTAGTATTTGATTAATTATGACATATGTAATCAATTAATGTATAATTAGATTTATGTTTTCAATACATGACCGACAACTTTTATTACATATAAATGACTTTCTATTTTAGGTGGACAAATTTTGGAGGGATTTTGCTATTTTTAGACTATCTTGGCTTTATATATAGGGCGAGTCGAACCCCTGACCGGCCTTAGGCTAAACCTTAGAGGATAACCACTGACCAACTCGCCTAATCAATTTATGTGATTATTATTAACATGTTTAATTATTAACCCGCGAATTTCTAAATGAGGCTCCGTCTTACGGATCTAGGATCCGTAAGACCGTCCTACACAAGTTTTTGCCATTAATTATTCAATTTATAGTTGGGAGAGACTATCTCTACAAAAACGAAAACTTAGAAAAAGGTATTTTTTTTGTAAGTGTGATCTTTTTTATTCAATCTAATGTATATTTGTGTGTTTGAGTTGTGAGAGAGTGATGATCTATCTTAAAAATCTCACTTTTGAATTGAATTATTGACTTTTGAATTACCATTTTACTCTTTCTCTCTTCTATCTTTTCCCTATTTTCTCTCTCATCACCATCCTCTCTACTTTTTAATTATGTTTATATATTTTTCTCTCTTTAAACAAAAAAAAATAGTAGCTAAAAAAATATATATATATCTATATATAATGGCAAGGGTATATTTATCCCTCCAAAATCTCACTTGAATTATTGACTTTTAAATTACCATTTCACTCTTTCTCTCTCCTATACTCTCCCTATTTTCTCTATTTCTCTCTCCTATCTACTCCATATTTTTTCTCTCATCACCATCATCTCCACTTTTTAAATTATGTTTATACATTTTTTCTCTTTAAACAAAAAAATAGTAGCTAAAACAAAAATAATAGTTCCGGAGTCAAGAAAACAAAAATATAAAAGGAGGTTAGTAAAATAAAAAATAATTTATAGAAGAAGTCACCATAAAAATAAAAGTTATAAAATCAACAAAACAAAAATAATTTAATGTGGAGGTTAGTAAAATAAAATAATTTAGGGACCTAAAGTTTAAAACAAATTCTTAAGAATATATATGTAAAAAAAATAATTTAGTAAAATAAAAATATTTGATAGAACAAAAATAATAGTTACGGAGTCAATAAAACAAAAAAAAAACACTTTAAACTGAGGTTACTAAAATAATAAAAATAATTTAAGGAACAAAAGTTTAAGACTAATTCTTAAAAATAGTTATGTAAAACAAAAATACATTAGTAAAATAAAATTATTTGATGGAACAAAAATACTTAATAGTTACGGAGTCAATAAAACAAAAATAATTTAAAATGAGTAAAATTATAAAAATAATTTACATAACAAAATTTTAATACAAATTATTAAAAATAGTTATGTAAAACAAAAATACGTTAGTAAAATAAAAATACTTGGTGGAACAAAAATAATAGTTACAAAGTCAATAAAACAAAAACAATTTAAACTGAGGTTAGTAAAATAATAAAAATAATAGTTACGAAGTCAATAAAACAAAAAAATATAATAGAAGTTAGTAAAATCAAAATAATTTATGGAACAAAAATAATAGTTAACGGTAAAAATAATTTCGTTATTTTGATTTCAGCTTATTTTCTTATCAGAAATTCATTTATTCGTAAAATAAAAATACAGTTTAATAAAAGTAATCTTTCAAAATAAAAAACTTATTTGAGTTCAGATTCTATTTGTAGGGTAGAAAAAATCCAAGTTTGTTCAAAAACATCATTCTACAAAGTTTTTGAATAGTATAAAATATTCGGGGTTGCCAAACTATGAATTGACATTTAAAAGTGATGTTACGGTAATGCTATTAAGAAACATTGACCATGCTAAAAAGTTGTGCAATGGAACAAGACTAATCATCATAAATCTTAGGGATCACATTGTTGAAACAAATTTTTAGAAATGAAACAATGCTGGAGAAAATGTTTTTATCTCAAATTGTCATTAACTCCATCTGATGTAAACCCTAAGGGGTGGCCCAGTGGTAGAGTTGTGCCTTTACAAAATGTGAGGTTTCAGTTTCGATTACTTATCATGCCCCTTAGGGGAAATGTTTACAAAAAAACTGTAAAAAAAAAAAAACTCTATCTGATGTAAGACTGACTTTCAAGTTTCAGAGAAGACAAATTTTATTGATGGTAGCATATGCAATGACAATTAACAAGTGTCAAAGTCAATAATTATACATAGATAGGTCTCTTCTTGAAGAAACTAATATTTAGTCATGAGCAGTTATAACTTATATGTCACAGTTTCTAGAGTAACAAATTGTTTTGATTTAAAGATATTGATCTAATGTGAAGATGAAAAACTAACAAATAAAATAATAAATGTTGTGTATAAGGAATTTTTTAGAATTTATAATGATTAGTGATATACTGATGTGTATTTGTTAATAAACCGATTCTTTTTATTTTATTCTTTAAGATATTTTTATCCTCTTTATTTTATTTATGTACGATTTAGTTGAAAAAGAAGAATGACGTGCGTTTAATGCACGGATTAAAAAAACTAGTTAATATTTATACGACGGTCTCACATGAGATCTACTCTTCCACGATTACTTATTCACTATATTACCAATTATATCATCAAATAAACACAAATGCAGACAAAATTACCCCTCGGTTTACTCATATTAACGTGACTAACTTTGTTATTTTCCTAATTATCTTCCTACATAATTTTCTAATTTAACAAATTTCAAACGATATTCAGTTGCTGAATTGTGAGAATACATGTGATCCTTGGTTATTGAAATAAAAAAAATTACGATTAGATGTAATTAAAATATATAATGGTAAGAAATAAATCCAATAGTAAAATCATATTTTGATATAATATCGTGAAGCCGTTATACATTTCGTCAACCAATAACAATAAATTTTAAATGTTAATTCTAAACTGATTAAAATCAATAATCAATTCAATATATACATATTATTATTATCAAATTTATTTTATAAAAAATACTATTCAAATTAAAATAATATTTTTATAGTAATGAAGTATCACATATCATCTACTATTTTGGTAGATAAATACCTTAAAAATTAATTTTCTTATAATGAAACATGAAACTAGTCATAAACATGATCGAAAAAAATACATATTAAGAAAAAAATAAAAAAAAAATTTAACTTGTTCATTGATGTGTTAATAATTAAAAATTAATATGAAAATAAGAAATATATTGCTCAACTTAAAAATGACAAATAATTAATATAGAGATAGTTTTTTTTTTCCAAATATACATTAGAATAAAGTAATAGATAATAAGTAAAAAAATGTAGTGATATTAGCCTCCTCTTTATAGTTTGTGTTAGATTATGGATAGGTAAGTAAAGTTTTCTAAATTTACTTTATTATCGTATAGGTTAAATTTTTGCAAAATAGTTTATAAATGTATAGCCATAATGTGGGGTCTGCTTTAATTTGCAGGCGAACGTGAACTGGAGAAAGGTCAAAGGTGCGTATAAATTGTCTCCACTAATTATCATATAGCCAAAACCAAAAAAAAAAAGGGAAAGAAAAATATTTCACTTCGTGACAAAATGTGAGGTTATTTAGTGATTGATCACAACTAATGACTGAGCAAGATTAATAAATAAATACCAGATTTATAAAAATTTCATGTTGAAATAAGTATTTTGGACTTGATAATAGTTGGATTTTACCTTTTTATTTACTACCAATAAATATAATTAATTCATTTGCGGTCCAATAACTTAGCGGTGTAACTTCAAAATTTTAAGGATAAATTACCAACTTTCAAATTTCTTTTCAAATATTTTAGGTACAATTTTGGCTAATCATTATTGCCGACAAACTTGTATTTTTGTGTGTAATGTATTATTTTTTTTCAAGACAAATTTGTAACACATCAAACCTTCATAATTTGGGAATTCGATGGATTTTGTATTGAGGATGAACTAATATGTATGTTGTATTTCAAAATATGTCTGTCTTATTTCAAATAACAAGATTTTCAAATGATGATGTCTGGATTTGGCATCAAAAATCGTTTAATCCACTTAAATTTAAAATGTTGATGCTTTGATTAGGCATCAGAAAACCTTTAATTCATTTAGGAACCTGATGCCTGATTTTGACATTAGACATCGTTTATTTCAATTAAGATGATGTCTGGATTTGGCAGTAACATGATGTCTGGGCATCAGACATCGTTAATTCCAGTTAAGCTGATGTCTGGATTTGGCAGCATAAATCATTTACTTCAATTCTGATGCATGTCCTTGGCATCAGCATTATTATATTTTTTTGTCTTGAAAAAATTGTGTTAACAGTTCTGATGTCTGTCATTGGCATCATCATTATTGGATTTTTTTTGTCTTGACAGTCCGGATGAGATTTGTCTTCATTAATGATATTTTTTGTCATTTGACAACTAATTTGTAGTTATATGAAATGTCCAAAATATTGATGAACCTAAATGAAAACATGTTTCTAAAATTATATCCCACTAGAAATTTGCCAAATTTTTAAATACTAATCTAGCATCACTCTTTTGTAGTCTTGTCGATTGGATAGGTTGGGTTAGGTATGACCGTATGAGTTAGATTGAGATGTCTAATGGGTTGAAATAAGTCGGAACTCATTAGAACCTGAATATCAAATGTGTCGAAATGATTCGGACTGAATCAGATCAGGTTATAATGGGTGTTACAACGGGTTGACCCGTTTTAACCAATATTTTTTCTCAATAAATTCATATATGTTTCGACCCGCATAACCGTGTTGATCCCAAAAATATTAACGGATTGAGTTGGTCGGATAATTTTTAAATCGGGTCGAGTGAGTTAACGAATTTTAGATTATAATTGTCAGACCTACTCTATTAGACTACTTACTATAAAAAGTTCTTGATGTCAAGCCCAAATTCGGCCACGAGGAAAGCACGTGCGAGCATCACATGTCAATCACTTACGAGCATCACGTGTCAATCACGAGCCCAAAAACTGAGGCACGCACAAGCACCGAGTATAGCAAGTAGGATGTCTAACAAAGGATCGTTTTCGATCCCCGTCCAAACCTAGGCTAGACTAAGGTCTTGCCTCTTCAACCAGGGGGTCGTGGCCGGGGTATATATCGTCTCTACAAACAAACGTATCCTGTCCGGGCGGGGCCATGCTCACCCAAGCAAGCTACCGACCTGCGAGCAGCTGCGCTGTGGGCTCTAAGACAGGATAATAGGTTTCTTAATCCGAGAAGGACTCTTTCCTTATCTACTCTAGAAGTCACGCGGCTGCTCGCTTATTACACCTACGATTTAGGGGTTACTCATAACCCTAAGAACATCTCCATCAGTCCATTCTTAGTCAAATTCTTATTAAGGTATAAATTCTACACCATTCGAGAAGAAATTCTTACCAAAAAATTCTTACATAATTCCTAATTAAAATTTATTCAATCAAGAGAGAGAAAAAGACGGAGAGGGAGAAAGTGTGGCCCACTTCTCCATTCAACCGGATGCGTGCATCACACTTGCTGTTGAGGCGCGTGAAGGCCTCTGAAATCGGGGGTCCCACTTGTTCCCCACTCACTTTTATTGAATGCAATTGTTTTTTTTTCTTAACATTTGACCGTTGCTTGCTGCTAGCTTGCTTTTCCAAAACCTTTCAAAAATGAATTGTGTACACTTTTCCAGAGACCGTTCTGATTTCTGACTTTAAAAAAAAATTCAATGTGACCGTTTTGCTTAAAAAAATAATCCAATTTTTACCCTATAAATAACCTCCAATCTTTCTTCATTTTCTCTTATACAAATTCATTCTCTTCTAAAAATTCATTCTTTATTCTCTCTTCTAAAAATTCACTCTTCATTCTCTTTATAATTTTTAATTTTTTTAAATCCCAAATGGAGGAAAATTCTGGTAGTGATCAAAATTCTCAAAATCCTCAAATTCCATACGATGTTCAATATTATCAGTTTTCAGCTACCCCCAATACCTACCAAATTTTCCTATCCATCCAAATTGTCTACACTATCCAAATGTACCCATTTATTCAAGGTGCACAAAACTTCCCACATTTTCAAGCTTCTCCAATGATCGGAAACCAATATTTTATGTAAGACCCTCCTCATGCATTTCTTCATACGGTTTGTTGTCAAATAAATCAAGAAGAGCAAGTTTAGAAACGATATCCTTAAATAAAGAACCGACAACATTAGCATCCGTTCCTGAGACGCAATTCAACGCACAAAGAATTGATTTGGAGAAGGAACTGTACCGACAAAAGCTAAGGTAACTCGTGATAAATGGTCAATTGAAAAAGACATTGTGTTTGTAAGAGCTGTGGATACTGTTGGAAAAGATGCAACGGTTGGTGATAATCAAAGAGTTGCTTCTATTGGAGTCGTATAACTGAATATTACTACCAATATCGTCCAAACTCATCAGTACCG
The DNA here is from genome assembly GCA_013146195.2 of Codonopsis lanceolata. NCBI lineage: Eukaryota > Viridiplantae > Streptophyta > Magnoliopsida > Asterales > Campanulaceae > Codonopsis > Codonopsis lanceolata. The sequence continues at coordinate 107,205,312 of CM028378.1, read as the reverse complement.
AGAACTGACGCAAAGTTGAGACCACGTTGGTTAAATAGAATTCAATCGTCTGTGAAAAGCTTCAATCAAATCTATAATAAGCTTTTGGGACTTTATAAAAGCGGTTGGAGCAATGGAGATTTACTCTCCAATGCTTACATGGAGTATCACAAAGTAAAAAGTACTTCATTTGCCTACGAACATGTTTGGAATATGTTAAAAGATACTTCATCATTTTATCCACAAGGCGATCTTCTTCACGTCTATAAAAAAAACAAGGTCATTTGAGTCTAAGAGAGGCCACTCGTCCAATTTGACAAAAGGCGACAAAGAAGAATGTGTAAAGACAATGCACAACATCTATCACAAAAGAAGAGTTAAGTGAAAAACATGATAGATTTGCATTGAACAGGTGAGAGCAATAGCGAAGAATAAATAAATGTTCCGGAAAGATGTTGATATTCTCATGAAAGATACATGTGAAATGATTCCAGAAAACTGTTTCATACATGCACGCGCATGTGAATTTATAATGGAACAGGTTGACTAAGGAAGGGTTTCAGTGTTAATTTTCTTTTTTTTTTAATGCATTTCTTTAATTATTCACATTTTTATGTAATTTTAAGTATGCACGTTTTATGCAATTTTAATTATTGATATTTTCATGTAATTTTAAGTATTCTCATTTTATGTAACTTTCGAATTATGTAATTTATTAATTTTAAAGTTTTATGTAATCGTTTTATGATTTGGTTAGTTTTGAACAATATAAAATATTTATCAATTAAAATTAAATGAAATAATTTATGAGTTATATATTATTTATAAATTATTTTATTATTTAAACAAAATATTTGAATATCAAATATAATAATTAGATTTAAATAAATTTATTAATTTGAAAATTTTAAAAATAAGAAAGTAGTAGGAATAAAGTGTGTAGGTGGCAGTGTGACCTAGCTTAGAATTAGCGTTAATAATAAAACTGATGGAGATGCTCTTGTAGGAAACATTTAATCCTAATCCTACAAGGATTCTATGACTTGGAACCCTTCATAAACCCTTAACAGGTACACATTTTCTTGAGCCTAGAAGTTGTGTCAAATTATGTTCTTAAAATGCACGATTCTTACTCACATGCCGGAGTGGTTTTACAAGACCTTGCCTTACATTGTTACTAAAGTCTTCTGCGTGATTGTGACATGTTTCTAGTAGATTCAAGCCATACACAAGTCAAATATACACAAATTCGCATTTGAACGACTCAATACTGATTTTTGTCACATCAGTTCTCTTGTTTTTTTTTTTGGTGAACTTAATTAAAATTTGATCAAGTAATTATATAATTTACTTCCTTTTAAAAGCTATAAAATATATAGCTAATTATATATAATTATCAATGATAAGGAATTTTTTTACATAAACTTAAACAAATGTCTATTAATACTATATACACGTGTTAAATTTGAAATATAGAAAGAACTAGATTTTCTTGTTCGTGCCTATGATACGGTGTCAGTATATCTGATTTAGTAAATTGAAATGACAGTGGCTAAATAAAATGTGCGATTTAAAAAAAATGTTACAGTTAAAGGGTACATTATTTCAAGTGATAGTTGATGGATTGATGTTTTATAGGAGGTGACTGTTCAAAAGATTAATCGCATGGTGTGACTTTGTAATATGAAGATAAAACATAAGGAGAAAAAAAATGGTGATTACTCATAATACTAATTGTAAGGGATAATTTGTAATATGAAAAGAAAAAATAAGAGTTAAAAATAAATAACTACTTAGACATGTGAATGTAAAGGTGAATAAGCATAACACTATTTTTCGGTTCACGCCTCCAAATCAATAAATAGTTTCAGAAATATTTTGCTAAAAATAAAAATTTCGAAATAAGTAGTTGGCATTTTTCCATTCAAATTCTCAAAATATGACTCATTGAAAGTCTATTTAATTAGTTTTAATTGAAAATTCAATAAACATTTATTAAGTTTTAAAAGTCTAAATGTATAATTAATCAGTCAATTAAAGGCAATAACTTACTATTCTTCAAAATAAAATTCTCACACTAATAAATGCGTTAATATTTTGGTTCAAATCTTGTGTTTTAAGTGGTCAACAATAAGATACTTAACAATATAATGAACGTGGTCCCGAAAAGCTACGGTCAATGTTTTCGATGTAAAGAAGATAGTCAATATCCCTTGGCAAAAGCATTCATATTTTATATTTCAAAGTTTTCAAACTAATTCTTATGTCAATAACCTTGACAGCGAAACCGTGTGCAGTATACCCATACTAGGTTTCGTTTGTTTTACGCAAAATAATTTTTAGAAAACGTTTTTTTTATTTTTTGGTATTTAGTAATCTTAAGAAAATATAATAAACATATAATGTTTTCCGAATCAACAAAAAATAAAGACTTTTTTTTTCAGAAAATGATTTACAGATTCATTTTCCGTAAGTCATTTTCCAAATGTTCGGGCACCCTCCGCCCCTTTCACAATTACACATATTTACTTACACACAATATTTCATTAGGAAATAAATTGTTTATAAATATAAATGAAGTTTGTGCACACTATTTATAAATTATAATTTTAATAAATAATCACTACGTCCTAAAATTATTGTCAACTATATTATTTAAGGATATCCTAAACATTGTTAATTTTCTATTTTAAAACATTTGTTTTCATATCAATTATAAAAAAAATTATAATTGTGAGATTGAAAAAAGATAGACCTTGATTTGATATCACTAATGATAAATTGAGGGTTACTAAAGAAAACTGTTTAAAGTTCAACATTATATATGTGTATTAATATTAAAATATATTTTTTGTATGTATTCATAAATAGTTTTCCGTAACATTTTCTAGAGACATCCTAAACATTGTCCATTTTCTATTTAAAACGTTTTTATTTCATATCAGTTATTAAATTTTTTATTTGTAATTGTGAGATTAAAAAATTGGACCTTATTGATTTCACCACTAATGATAAATTCATGGTTACTAAAGAAAAACTATTTAAAGTTCAACAATATCTTATATTAAAACATACTTTTTGTATTTATTTATATATTGTTTTTCGTAACATTTTTTAGTGTATTTGCCAAACACCCGTAAATATTTTCAAAAATTTACCAAACACATGAAAATGAAATCTTTTCATTTTTCGGAAATCATTTTCTAGAAATGATTATTTATGAAACAAACGGAGCCTAATTGTTGCCGTTTGGTAGTTAGAATTAAGGTCAGATTAGATTAATAAGTTGAGTTGTACTCCGATGTTTGATACGTAATAAGTGGTAAGAACTAATAGCATGTTATTCGGATAAAGTCATTATCTCCTCACTATTAATACTAAGAAGAGGGTGGTATTATTAGCACCCTCATGAAAAAAAATCTAGGACTAACATTTTTAATCTCAAACTACTATACAAGTGATAATTAATAACGAGGATGCTAGTAGTACTGAATTAATAATACTGATTATCTATGTCCTACTAGCAAATAAGTCCATAGGTGTTTATGTTACTTGCTTTGTTTCCAAAAAAATGTCATCCTTTTTTTTTTTTCAAAATTATAGGTCTCTTTCAAAATTTTCCTTTTAGGAAAACATTTTTATTACTTTATCCTTACTTTTTCAACCTACTTTAATTATGTTCATATGTTCAAGGGTATTAAAGGATACCACATATTACACCAATATTTATAATATAATCAATTATTTTTCTTAAACGATGTACCAGGGTTAAAAAGAACGATTATTTGAATGTATAGAAATATTGTTGATTAGCTGCCCAAAATGTCATGACAAAAATTTGGATAAAATGATATTACAGATATTTTTTATAAGACATATTCTTTACTCGATTCACAATGTGTTAATAGATTAAATTGTAAGAAAGTAAAACTACATCTTACGAATTAAAATTTATAAGATAATTTTACAGGAGATATCAACCAAACTCGAATAGTTTCCACTTCACAAGCTCCGTTCCTCCTAATATAACTTCTTTAAGTCACTCGTAGTCGTGGTACTAAACCAACCACTGACCATGAGAATTTATGCTTGGGAATCGAACACGAAATGTCTTGCTAAATATACTGCTTCACACAGGAACACAGCAGTGAACAAGCCTTTTTTAATATGTACTTTCTTCGTTATGGGTAGAGAGTTCAAAGTTAAATTTTTTAAAAATATATCAATTTTCAGTAACTCATTAGTAATAAAATAATATTATTTTTATATCTAAATTTATAAAAGTCAACTATTTAAATAAAATATCAAAAAATGAAATAGTAAACTCTTTGATTGCAACGGATGGATAATATGACACCACTTTAAAAAATAAAAGTTAAACTAGAATATACTTATTGTCTTCATACCCAAAAAAAGTAAACCATCTAAAACTGAAACCGAATCTGAAAAACTGATGGCACCTAAAAGGTTTTATTACTCAAAGTCATACCATAAGCATATATTTATTTATTCATGAAATACATAGATCACATATTCCCATTCCCCACTTTAATACAATAATTAACCCAACTTAGAAAAAATAATTATTTAGAAAAACTTTAGGGATATAACCACTTATAAAATGTCCATACTTTGGAATCTAATTCCCAAGGCTACCAAAACTTTTCTTGACTAGATTACACTTAATTTTATTCTTTTCATAAATAAAATAGTACAAATATGGAGCCAGCTCAACGTGTGAACGAGTCAGCACTCGGCAGAGCATTTAAGACCACATACCGTGTGTTCAGCCCATTGGACGTGTGGCGCGCTTAGTCAGCATGGTTTGATAAAAGTACAAAACCAGTTGGCACTCGGAAGGGGTTTGTCACTTTGTTGTGTGGAAAAGAATTATTTACACTGTGTTATTATGCAATTATGTTTAATGTTTTATGACGTTGTTATGCTGATTGTGTTTAATATTTTTATAAAACGTTCTTTCCATTCGCATGTACACCTTATCATTCAATAAACAACTTTGTTAGGTTTATCATTAAAATTATCACTATGGTGACAACTATGTCTTGAAAATGAACATGCACTGTGTCTTCAAGATAAAGTTATCACCGTAGTAGTAATCCTGATGGTAAATTTAATATTTTCCTTCAATAAAATTGAAAAAAGCCTCAATTTCGGAGAGTTATAACTTATAAAATGCATCATGCATGTGATAATGTGTAACCGTTTTACCGAATAATTTTACTTTTTTTTTTCATTCAATTAATTTATTGAGTAATTGATTATGCATGTGTTATGCATATTATGGTTTTAAAAGGTGTTATATCCTATTTGGGTTACGTGAGAATGGTCAAACTTTGATATATGGACTGTGACTGTGAGAATGCTATACGAAACATATATCATGTGGGGGGAAGAATTGAACTGGGAAAACTTATTGAGAATTCGACGTATATAGCAGCTCAATAAATTCATGGTATTTGAATCCTATCAGTACCAGGGATCACAAAGTGTTGAGCCATAAATTAATAAGAGAAAGTATATATATATATATATATATATATATATATAAGGGTTAATTTCGGGCCGCTCCACCCTCATAAGTTTTCAACCGTTATAGTTCTTTATGTTTTTTTAATTAAAAAAATGGTATTTTTGTTAGTGAAAAGTCTACGATACCCTTCATGGACATGAGGTACACTACCGATCACTTACGCAGTATGCACTGCGCTACATAAATTCATGCATCGCGATTCATCAATTAAAATTACCTAATCTAATTTATGCATCGCGATTCATCAATTAAAATTACCTAATCTAATTTATGCATCGCGATGCAATAAGTCAAGCAACCAATTGATGCATCGCACTGCAAAATATAATGAATCTGGTTTTTATGTCCATTTTTTTTTCAGAACACAATCAACAAATGATTTCGAATTGATGTATCTTTACTGCTTCCCAAATCTAAATCGATGCATCACAATTGACTAAATGATACAACGTGATTCAAAATTGATGCATCCAGATTGAAAAAAGGTGTCCAACAACGAACAAAATTCTATTTAGACATTTTATCGAACAATTTCATTTATAGCAACACAAGACACAAACTAAATTTATTTTGAATAAAACACTCTTAACACAATGAAGATTGGTCTATAGACGAAGAAGGAGCAGAAACTGAAGATAGATAGATGCATAGGAAAGAAAAATGAGAAGTTAAGGTGGTAGATTAATCAAATTTAAGATGATACACATAAATGTTCTTCTCCACCCGACCTCCCCACCATCTTTCTCTTTCATCCTTGCAAATTTCAACCGACATTTCTCTTATGTTGACATTTTAGAAACGATTCATGAAAATGAACTCTAGTGGTTGAAAAAAAAAAAACAGGACTGAAGGGATTGTTAACTTGGAAAAAAAGACCAACAATTTATCCTTAAAAAACATCAATTTATACGGTCTATCAATGGCTAATCCAAATAGTCTAGGTGAATTTGTTTACATCGCTAATTCCTTGGCCTAAACAATATCGCGAGACTAATATGTATGTGTGCATCATTATCGCGACCTAAAATGTTTAGTTAGAAAGTAAAATGATACATACATGCACGTTATAAGGTTGTTACTTCGGCACAAAATATGAAAAGCAACCTTCCTCGGTTCTATGTTCTAACTCACTAATCTTATTGGTTGTGTTCATGCAATGCCATATTTGTCAAATGAAGCTCTCCAAGAGTGAACGCCAAATAATACGTAAACATAACTGTTAATATTAAGATAACAAATTAAAAATCACCTAAGCTTCGTGTTTGATTCCGCATACTCAGTATCACAAGTAGGAGCGAAAATTAAAACTACTCCGTACAATATAATGTTTACATAGGTGAGAAACTAAGAATGAAATCATATCTCATGTATCACAAAGTGTAGTCTTTCTTATATTACCAAGTTATATGACGTAAATTGGTATATTCATATATGCTTAATGATTGTCACTTGGGGCATAGTCGAGTGGTAAAAGGAAGAGGACATAAGATTCTGGAGGCATGCAGTATAGGTTCGATACTTGGTGCATAGAAGCAATTTGATTTTTTCTGAGGTTGGACCTTGTATGTGTTATTAGTTGACATGTTCTCAAACCCTGTATTATTCAGACACATCCCGTGATTTTCTTGGTAGTAACAATGAGGGACCGAAACTACTACCCCATAATTCAACCTGATTAAAAATATATATATGCTCAATGATATAAAGAAAAGTATATATTTTATGGTACATGAGATCTTGACTTACCAAAAATAAGAATAGGGAAAGGCAGTTGATCATTTGTTTGGCAAACATTTGTCTGGCAAACATTTGTCAAATTTAGAACATAAGCAAGGAGTAGTTGTTTAATGAAAATATAATAGTAGTGGTAATAACAAGAAGCTTTTTATGTTGGTACGTACACAACTTGCACACCATAACTAGTTGGATACATGTCAATATGAGTCATGTTAGGCAAACTGCATCATTTGGTCCCTTAAGTTGCAAACATAAGTGTGGCCTCCACCGTACGGAGTAATGTATAAGCACTAATTTATTTCTGATGAGTAATCATGATTATCTTGTCTTGATAAAATCATCAAAACATGAACACCACATCTTTTATGGATAAAAATATGGGGTCAGAATTTGGCTAGCAAGAAAGAGTATTTAACGATATTTTTTGGTATTTATCAACGTGAAAATATCTAATGATAATACAAAAATCAGTCTTATGTTGTCTGATTAATTTGTTGGATATTTAAAATTAATTATATGGATTGAATTTCTTCATAACCTGCCTAAGAATGCGAAAAATATCTTATTTGAAATTATCGTACTTCTGATCCATGACTGATTAAGATTGATTGGAAACGATAAAAACGATGACTAATTTTCTAAAACTTAAAGAGTTTTCGGGACATAAAAAAAGCTGGTTTTCAGTTAAATTTTAGGGATTGATGAACGGTTTTTGACAAGAATAAGAGAAACTAATTGTATTGAATGGATGTGAAAATTAGGGTTTTGCGGGAGAAGTGATCAAGATTGAAATGGTGAAACGACGAGAGCAACGAACAGGAGTCAAGAAAGGGGGAAAGAGACAAGTTGGGTGATTAGGTAAGATTCACCAAAAAAAGAAGGGAATACCATTTTTTTTAACAACCGCATAGATTGGGAAAATCTAATTTTATCATTGACGTTTTATAACGATCAAATTAACCAAATAATTTTTAATTTGGTTGCAATGTCGTTCTCGTCGTGAATCCTCTGTTCAATTTGATTTTTTTTTACGTTAGTTGACTTCTTATGTGACGTTTACGTGAAATTGTAAAATTAAACGAAGGGTTCACGTACGGCGAGGATGGTATTGCAACCAAATTAAAAATTAGTTGATTGGTTAATTTGATCGTTATGAAAAATCGTTGGTCAAATTAGATTTTCCCAATTTGTATGATTGTAAAAAGTGTGGTATTCCAAAAAAAAAATGGAATTTTAACATCATCAAATAGACATTCAAACATCAAATCTATATAGTTTTTTGAATTCAAGAACCGAGTTGGACGTTATTTGACAGTCGTTAAGGTGCATGTTCGTAAAGTAGTTTAAACGAACCTAATAAACAATTTAAAAACCATGTTGAATAGTTTAAGGAAAAAACTGTAATTTGCGTGATTCTGACATGTCAGAATCTGAACATTTAGCAATGTCCTCTTTTTATTTAACGTCCCTCATTCCTTCTTGTTACTTCATGTGTTGTTTGGTAGTTATGATTAAGATTAGATAGGATTAATAAGCCAAGTTGACTGATGTTTGGTACGCAATAGGTGGTCGGGACTAATAGCACGAGTTATCCGGATAAAGCCATTATCCCCTCACTATTAACACCAAGGGGAGGGTGATATTATTAGCGCCCTCACTAAAAAAAATTGGGATTAACATTTGTAATCTCAAAACTACCCCCGATATACAAGTGAGAGTTAATAGCGAGGGCACTAATAGTACTGAGATTAATAATATTGTTTATCCTTGTCCGACTACCAAATTGGTTCCTTGTTTTCAAAATTCTTCATTTTCTCAATAACAGTTACATACAAATACACAAAGCCTTGAAATCAAACATACCCGAAATGACTCAAATTAACTTCTCAAATTGCTTCGCTTGCGGCTATTGACTATTGAGTATTGACTCAACCTAAGTCGAATTTGATAAGCCCCTAATGATCCTATATAACTCACGTCACTCATATTTTTAGTCTATTTTGTCATTTATAATTTGTATTCTTATTTGTAAGTAAAAGATTAGACCTACTTCTATATTTTTCATTTATATTTTCTGATTTTTTTGCATAAAGAATTATTTACTTTCCCACCTTAAAGGACAGAAGTTAGGAAGGGAAACAAGATTTTAATTAATGTGGGTTTGAAGGGCAATTATATCAATGTTACACTGATTAACTTAATAAATTTTAACTATGTGTCTGGCTCCAAAGCGAGTCACGAGCAAAGTACGAGCGACCACAACGGGCCAGTCACGAGCTTAATCAGCGTGTGACCTATCAGTCTAGCTGACAGGCTAGCAGAGTATCCAAACAAAGAACAAGAAAACTCCTGTCCAAACTTGGCCAAGCACAGACTTTCCTGCCCGATTAGGGGTCATACCCAGGAATTATACTTGTCATCACCAGATCTACATCACGTAGCCGGGCAGAGCTTTGCTCGCCTGGGCAAGCATTGAGCAGGGAATCCCAGCGTCTTGCTCTCCAAGACAGGTCAAATGTTTTCTTTATTTGAGCATAACACTTCTGCTTCAGCATTTCGCGATCAGCTGTCTGTAACACCTATAATTTAAGAGTTTTCTCCTAAATATATTAGGAAACTATGAAAACTAAATCCCACAAGGATTCTATGTCATTAGGGGCTTATAAATACACCTCCATAAACCGTAAACAAGGTACACACTTTCTTGAGCCTAGAACCTCTGTCAAATTCTCTTTTGATTCACACGATACTTACTTTCACGAGGTCAAGCCTTGCACTTCCATTATGGTGTTTTCGTGTTTTTAGACAGATCTAAAGAAACAGATCAAGCTCATATATCCTGCTCATTGAACGGACGGCCCAAGCTAAATTTTTACCACATCACGTACTTTTATTCATTTATTTAAATAGCATAAAAAATTATAAAAAATTACAAGCCGGTGCATCTTTTAAAACATGTTTTCAAATGAATCCAGTTATTTTTTGGATATATCTTTTAGGTACAATTTTGAGGTGAAATTACGTCACGGCCTTTTATGTCTTATTGAGGACGTTGTTTCCCCAATTTCACTCTTGTTCCTCTTCAACGAGTTCGTCAAATCCTCCCCTAAATCATCACTCTCTCCCTCAAATACGAACCCAATAAATTGCCTTCGTCATTCTTGTTATTTCGAGAGCTGACACATTTAAATCTGTCTTCTTGTAAATTTACTCCTCCACCTGCTTTCAAGGGATTTCGCAGGTTGATTAGCTTGAAGTTTGAAAATGTTGACTTAGTTTCTGATTCATTCAAAAGCTTCGTCTCCAATTGTCCGCAACTTGAGAGTTTGACTCTGATCAACCCCTTTAGATTTCAGTGTTTAGGAATAAGTGCTCCTAACCTAAAATATCTGCAATTGGAAGCAAGTTTTGGGCAGTTTGTTCTTTATGAATCTGAGGATATGCACCTCAAAGATGGAGAAAATTGCAGATTGGTCAAATTTTTCCGTGGTCTGCCTGCTCTGAATAAATTGATTGCAAATTATGCCTTACTTGAGGTAATATTGGCGTTTATGCTTTCATCGCATGTTTGTTTTAGTTTATTTATTTTTTAATTTCTTAATGTTGGTTTTCTCCATGTATAAGGTCCTGACTGCAGGTGGTGTACCAATGAAGCCCCCAACTTCTATCAGCTATAAATTTCTTAAACTATCTGCAATTGCCTTCGTTTTCCTTGGTGAGGTGCCAAGTCTTTATAGCTTGATTGGCAGCTCCCCCAACATACAAAGAATTGAAATTAAGGTGATTATAACAGTTCTTGTTAGATTGTATTTTAACATTTCATATTGAGACTTTTGTTTTTTTTTCTTTTACCTAGGCGTGCGCAGTACCACCGGAGGAAGTTGATTTTGATCTAGTTCTATGATTTCTCGAGCCACCAAATTTTCGTTAGAGTGTTACCGTGAGTGTATATGAGAAAAAGAGACTTCTAATTTTTGATTTTTTTGTCCTGATGATATCAACATTTTAAGATTTTTTTTCTTGAAAAAACTATAAAAACAGTCCTGATGCCTAGTATTGGTGGCATCAACATTTTTTGATTTTTTTTCTTCAATAAATTGTCAAAACAGTGCTGATGCAAAGCCTTGACATCAGTTTTTTTGAATTTTTTTGGTATTGCAAAAAACTGTCAAATCAGTGCTGATGCCAAGCCTTAACATCAATTTTTTAAATTTTTTCTTGAATAAGCGGTAAACGATCTTGATGTGAAGTCTTGGCAAATTTTTTATTTTTACTTGAATAAAGTATTCAAAGGATCAACATTTTTTATTTTTACTTGATGCGTTAAAAGCAAATGCTTTAGTATCGGCATTTTTTTGAATTTTTTGGTCTTCTGAAAAAGCCAAAACGATCTTTGATGCCAAAAGCCTTGGCATCAGCATTCTTTTGGTTTTTAGGCTGAATTAGATTTTTCTTTATTAATGTATTTTTGTCATTTGACAACCAATTTGTAATTATATGAAATATCAAAAAAAAATTTTTTTACTAATCTTAAATGAAAACATATTTCTAAAATTATAGCTACTTGAAATTTGCCTAAAAAATTAATTGACATGACCAGTAGGGTTAAATTCATTGATTCTGGTCGGGAATTGTCTAAAAAAATCAGTAAGTACAACATCATGTGCCGACTACGGGAGTTGATGGAACCAAATTAGGCTGTTTTATTACCAAACAATCAAATATATATAATTATAAAAACATTCACCTATTTGAAGTAGTACGTAGGACAACAAAAATATTAGTACGATTTTATCAAACAAAAATAGTTTGGGTTCGTTATGCAGCCATAATTTTTAGTATTTTTATTTTTGAATAATAATTTCACTTTCTTCAAATTTATTTCATTCTTCTGTGAACCTGCTACTAAGCCTACTATGTATATATGCATGTTAATTGGTTTTTATTTTTATTTTATTTTTGCACCCTTTAAGTATATTTTTAAAGGAGAAATAATTTCCACTACATTCATCAATAATCATTCAAATTAACTAGAAAAATACTATGTACTTATGTTAGCTTTCTTGAATATATTAATAAATACTAAAACAGAAACCGTTGTTCTCACATGAAAATTCTCTGTAACATGTCTGCAATGTTAAAATAACAAAATATTTAATTTTTATTTTTGTCAAATATAACTTAATTTACAAATATTAAAACCATGCATGACACGGGTACTAATTAACTAGTTATATACTAATCATCTTAATAAGTAACTTGTCTCATTATAAATTAGTTAACTAATATAAAAAATATTACAGTAAATAAGTAATTTTTCTATTTTTTATTTTATCATATGTTATGGTTTTGGTCCTTTTGGAGGTGTAAATGTGTAATACGTATAGTTACTGTATATAGCCACATCTTAAGTGAAGTAACGCCGCTGTATTTGTTTTTCTTTTTCTAGAAGCAAACGTTGTGGTCGTGTAAGAAGAAGGCTTTTCAACTTTCAAGTGACAATGACCAAAAAATCAATAAAACAATCCAAAACCCCATTTGTGTCATCATTCAATAAAGTTAGGTTGAATTGATTAATGATTAATACTTTTATAGTTTGGAGGTTGAGAAATTATGGGCTCTAGCAGTAGCAGTAGTATTATGAATATTTTTTATTTTTATCATTATATTTTAATTATTGCATTTTAATTAATAATTGAGATGAAAAATAGTACACCAATGATATATAAAAGTGGTATAGAAGATCTGGATTCGTAGTAGCAGTAGTAGCAATTTGAACAAGCTTTTCCATTTTTAAAGTTAAGTTTCTCGAGGCTCGTTTGATATCTTTCCGTTCAAAAAAAAAAATAAAAATAAATAATTAAGCTTAGTAAAATGTAAGTCCTAATTCCTAAACAAAAGAAAATCAATGTTGAAAAGGATGAATTGTACATTTGTACAGTACAATTAGAGGACAACAAGGAATGCCTAACTGGTCGGGGAGGGGCTTCTAAACCTCATCATTTAGTTCATTACATACAGATTACAGATTACAGATCTTTATTCTTGTCCGCATCCCCCACGACATGATATTTTTCCATCAAGCCCTTAGTTTGAGGCTTCCAGCTGCCCACGTTTCATATTTAGACTCCATACAGCATCCTCATTGTATAATTTTTTTTATATATATTTTTTTTTAATTGAATCTCACTGTTACTTATATATTTTTATCTTCTTATTTACTTAAAAATATATATATATTTTTTATTATATAATCTTCTGATACATCTTCTTACACAAAAATATTAAACTTAACATCATCCTACATAATAAATACTAGGGGTGTCAATCCGAGTTGCCAAACCACCAAGTCGAATCATGCTTGTTTTGGGTGCTATATGGTTTGGCTCGATTTGAGATTTTGTGAAATCGAGCGGTTTGGTTTAGTTTGCGGTTTGACATGTCAAGTCGAGTCAAACTGAACCAAACCAAACAATTTTGAGCCGAACCACGAAGTCGAACCATCGAGCCGAACCACCAAGTCGAACCACCGAGCCAAATAACAAATTTATTAGAATTCCTAACCTTTATACTTTAGTATTCTTATACTATTAATATTTTTATACTATATAAACTATAAGACTAATATTATTATTTAGGAATTTGCTTTTACACTTTTTGAATTTACATAAACGTTTTTAATATGTACGTTATTGTATTTTTATTATATTGGATTCAATTTATTGATTATAAGAATTAAAAATGTTAATCTTTTTATTTGAAAGTTTGTGCAAATTTTTTAAAGTGAGTTTATGAATATAATTGTATTATATGTAAGTTTTTAGTATTTTCTTTAGCGTGTTTTTATAATATTTTCTTGGTTTATTTCATTTTGAATGACTAGAACTCTTTCCAAATTCAAACCGAACCATAAAACCAAACAGCGAAACCGAACCACGGAACCGAGTCGAATCATCATGGTTCGGTTCGGTTCAACTCAAAACTTTAAACGGTTTAGTTTCGATTTGATTTTTCTCAAATCAATGACATACGATTCAACATAATTTATTCCAAGTCGAATATTTACACTCCTAATAAATACAAAGCCCTCCCCCCCAATACCACAAAGTGGGCGGCTGTCCCCCTCTTTCTATTTATCTCTCCTAAGTGACAAATAAAAATATTAAAAATAGTGAGTAAATGCCTATCATCTTAATTAGAAGATGATTAAAAAGCAACAATGATGTTGCTCTTACATTAACAAATCTCAAACCTTAATTTCCGCATCTTAGGTTTGCTAAACCTCAACTCGGCTCATTTATTAAATATTAGGAACTAAATATTTAATTATAAATTATATAAGTTTTTTTATTTAAAATTTTAAATATACATATTTGCTTTTATATGCATCTCCTATAATATAACTTTTTTATTGTTTTATTGCATTAATATGTATATTTTATTAGATTTTTATGAAAAAGTAGGAACCTAATGGAATAATCATACGATAATAAATAAATAATTTTAGCTCATTAGCTCACGAAAAAGCCTGGCCTACGCGGCTAAGCTTGTTCTAATAGTAAAGGAACCAAACTCAATTGTGATTCTTAAACAAGTCAAAAACAAACATGTCAAAACGTGGTTCAGCTCAGCTTAGGCTCTGTTTGTTCGAGAGAAAATGACTTTTGAAAAATATTTTTTTTATTTTTTGGTATTTAGTATTCTTAAGAAGATATAGTCAACGTAAAAAGTTTTCTGAGCCAACGGAAAATAAAAGCTTTTTTTCTTTCGGAAAATGACTTACAGATTCATTTTCCGTAAGTCATTTTTCAAATACTCGGGTACCTTCTACCCCTTTTCACAATTACACATATTTATTTACACACATAATATTTCATTAACAAATAAATTGTTTAGAAATATAAATAAAGTTTGTGTACACTATTTATAAATTATAATTTTAATAAATAATCACAATGTCCTAAAATTAGTGTCAATTATATTATTTAGGGACATTCTAAACATTGTCAATTTTCTATTTTAAAACTTTTTTTTTTCATATCAATTATCAAAACAAATATTTGTAATTGTGAGATTGAGAAAAAGATAGACATTGATTTGATACCACTAATGATAAATTGAGGGTTACTAAAGAAAAATTATTTAAAGTTCAACACTATCTTAGTATCTTATATTCAATATGTCCATTAATATTAAATTATATTTTTTGTATTTATTCATATATAGTTTTTCGTAACATTTTCTAGGGACATCAGACATCCTAAACATTATCCATTTTCTATTTTAAGACCTTTTTTTTTATATCAATTATCAAATTTTTTATTTATAATTGTGAGATTAAAAAAAGATGGACCTTATTGATTTGACACTACTAATGATAAATTGAAGTCTACTAAAGAAAAACTAAAACATGTTCTAAAAAGGTAAGTTTCAAAGTGGACAATTATTTTGGGACGGACGAAAAAGGAAAAGAGTACGATAATTTAGGGACGGAGAGAGTATTAAATATGTGTATAAATATTAAAACATATTTTTTTTTGTATTTATTCATATATTGTTTTCCACACAAAAATTCATGTATTTTCCAAATACTCGCAAATATTTTTTAGTATATTTTTAAAAGATTTACCAAATACCTTAAAATAAAATCTTTTTATTTTTTAAAAATAATTTTTTAAAAATAATTTTTCGTGTAACAAACGAAACCTTAATTTGCGGTTATAGGCTTATAGCAACACTACCATTTGGGCGCGCGTGATATATCATTTGCATAAGCGTAAACATCAACGATTGCATACAACTGGTTTAGACAAAAAGATCACAATGGATTCAAAACCTCTCTATTTTGGGCTTTCCTTATTTTCTTAATTTTGATTTGGAAATTTTCTATTTTGGGTTTTCTTAATTTTGATTTGGTCACAGCTAGGACCAGCAATAGAGTAGGTCAGAGCAGATCATGATTTGATCCAATATGATTCCGTATTTTAATCAAAGAATTGTAGCAAATCTGAGGGCCCGACATAAAAATGTTTATTCCTCAAGTCACGCCATCAATTTATAATTTTTTTTATAAACATATTCTCCATTATATATAAACTTATAAAAGCTTGGCAAAACACATCTTTGAGCCATTGTACTTTTCAAAACATTGCAATTAGGCCACTGAGACGTCAAAATTTTCTGAATGACTACTGTACCAGACTTATTTTGCACGTTAACCTCTTTTTTGGATGGACGTTAAGTTTAGACGTTAAGTTATGTTAAATATCTATTTTGCCCTCATCTTCATCATCATCACTCAGATCTGGGTTTACAAAGCCCCACACCTCTCCTCCATCGCCTCCTTCTTACTCGATTCCAAATCAGCCGACGTCAATTCCTTGGCCATGGTGACATCCAAAACCCCAATTTTCTCCCCCACATTATGCACGGTAAAACTACTGTAATGCTCCAACAATCCATCGAAAGCTAATTCCAAATCTGAGGTAAGACTTGAAGAAGAAGAATATGTCTCTCCATACACGACGCCGTCGACGGTTCCTTTTGAGATTTAGATCTGGAACTTTTTCCGTCTGGGTATACTCGAGATTCGTGGAAAAAAATACCAAGAAATCAAACTGCATATGAATTTCTCCAAAGATCTGCCGGAAATGTTCCTCTTGAGATTTAGATCTGGAACTTCTTCCGTCTGGGTATACTCGAGATTCGTGGAAAAAAAATACCAAGAAATCAAATTGCAGATGAATTTCTCCAAAGATCTGCCGGAAATGACAGGCAAGAGGCTTGAACTGCCTGCTTTGATTCATGCTTTACCCACGGGGCTGTGTCGATCGATTCGGCTGTGCCGATAGATTTCTGCTGATCTAAATGACATCTTCATCTTCATCATCTTCAAATTTTCTCAAATCTAAATCTCACTTTCGTCCTGGGCTGCATTTTACACTTGGGTGAATTGCAAAGGATTTTGATAATGTCGAAAAGTTAAATAGCTCCAATCCCATCATCATTTTGTCCAATGTCAATCTCTCTTTCCCTTCCCCTCACTACAGAACGGATTAACGGATCTTCACTACAGATTAACGGATCACTGGGCGTGATCTGGGTTTTAAAACTTTGTAAATCCAGATATGAGTTTTAAAACCCAGATCTGGGTTACTTTGTCACAGTGATGATGATGAAGACAAGGGCAAAATAGACATTTAACCTAACTTAACGTCCAAACTTAACGCCTATCCAAAAAAGGGGTTAACGTGCAAGATAAGTTTGGTACAGTGGTCATCCCGAAAATTTTGATGTCTCAGTGACCTAATTGCAATGTTTTGAAAAGTACAGTGGCCCAAATGTGTGTTTTGCCTAAAAGCTTAATAACATGAACTCACAACTAAATATTTTATTTTTTCTCAATATACATTTATTTTCAAAAATAAATATATCGTTTTAAAATATAAATATTTATAGAACAAATATAATACATCCAAAAAATAATTTATATATATATTTTTAATTTTATCTTTGAAAAAAAAACCTTTTTACCAATATTTATAACCGCATACTCAAGGGTATTAAAAGAAACTATACATTTCACCAACATTTATGATACAATCAATTACTTTTTCATAAATGGTGTGTCTAGTCAAAGTAGATAATATTTTAAAAACGAAGGGAGTATATCTTTTTAGAACATAAAATATTATAGAATGTATTTGTAGACACCCCAATTTCGTACCCCTAGTATGTAACATGGCATAAATATCAAGAACTGTTAAAATGACTAACGGATGTCAAGTTACAGGGTTTAGAATGCAAAAAGTACAAAAGAAATGACATGATGCATGAACAATAAATTAAGGGGGCCAAAGTGCAAAAAAGGTTGAAAGAAAAAAGTTCCTGGCGCCACCAACAAGCCCTTCTGGCGCGGCGCCCACTTCCTATGGGGTGGCGCCCAATAGTGTTCAATGCAATGTAGCTTTTTGTCTCCAGTACAATCTCTCAAGTGCGCGGCACAAGCCGATAAAACTCAGAAAGAAAATCTTAATGACAAAGGAATCCCTCCTTCCGCCTATAAATAGAATGCTCTGGCTTCAGAAATTCACACACCAAATACGCAATAACACACCGCTGAAAGTTTACGCAGTGAGAGCGCTGAGAGTTCCCCTTCTCCTATAAGCCTCGAAGCTCTGCAAAATCTCCTCCAAACTCAAAACCAACCGGTCAAAGTGAGTCTTAGCCCTCCAGCTAGGATTCCACCCTATTCCCCTGGTCCAAAAATCTCAAAAAGAGCAGCTTGCTCGCCCGATTCAAAGGCCAAATCTGTCGAAAGCGTTAGCGCTGCTCGCGATTTCCGGCCAAGAAACAACAAACAACAAAGAAAACAAGTAGTTGCTCCGACCATTTTACGGTGCTCAAAAGCAACTTTCGGAAGCAGTTATTCTGCCTGTTAATGATGCTTATGCATGTAGTATTTATGCTAAAATGATACAATTTAGTACTGATGCATGAAATTTATGCAATTTATTTTTGCGATGCATAATTAAACTAGTGGTCACTATTTGACCTTATTATGCATGATTTATACTATAAATGCAATTGATGTTATATGATGCATGCTTTATGCTGAATATTATTTTCATATGCTATATGCTCATGAAACAGACTTTTCGGGATATAATGCAATTTTTTCCGGTCATATTTTTAGGCACATTTTCGGATGAATGCAGGACAAAACAGATATATTTTCTGTCCTAAAATTCATTTTTCATGCATGCTTATGCTACAGAGACATAATAAATGCCATGAGAATATTTTCTTTTCATGATTGATGGCATTTTATTCTCTTTTTAGTGCAGTCATAATGCTGCTTATTGGACAATAAATGCAAATGATGGATGCATATATCACTTTATTTGATGCAAATGTAATGCAGAAAAAATATGAGGTGCTTGCTAATATGATGCATGAGCATTTTTTATTATATTATACATGCAAAAATGCAGTATATGATTTTAAATGCAAAATATACACTTTTATAATGCCTAAAATGCAAAAATACACATTTAGATGCAAAAGATGCAAATTTTTTTACGCATGCAAAAATGTAAAAATGCAGCATACACCTTTTAAATGCAAAATATATATTTTTTTATAATGCCTAAAATGCTAAAATACATATTTAGATGTACAAAGATGCATTTTTTTATTATGCATGCAAAAATGAAAATAATGCAGCATATACTTTTTAAATGCAAAATATACATTTTTTTTATAATCCCTATAATGCTAAAATACATATTTAGATGCACAAAGATGCATTTTTTTAAATTATGCATGCAAAAATGCAAATAATGCAGCATATACTTTTTAAATGCAAAATATACATTTTTTTTTATAATGCTTACAATGCAAAAATAAAAGATGCATTATTATTTTATGGGATGCTAAAGATGCAAATCAAAATTTTTGAAAATGCTAAAATGCGATGAAGATTTTTTTTTTCGGATACCCGAAAATTTTTCCAATGCAAAAATGCATTTTTTTTTATATAATGATACCAAGAATGCAATTAATATTTCGCATGCTAAAATGCAATACATATGTATTTTTATTGCCGTGATGCCAAAACGTATTTTAAATGCAAAAAGATGTATTCTTTATTATTTTATTTTTATGCATGGATGCCAAATGCTTATTATATACCCTTCTTTTTTTTTAATGCATCACGGAAATTATCATGCTGCCACTTTATGATTTACAAAATATGATGCATGCAACATGTTTATCATTTATATATTTTTATTATTATTCATTCATTTTTTTTGTTTTTTTTGTTTTTTGCAAGGAAAATAAAAGATAGTAAACTTACCTCTTTCTTCCCCTTCTGCTCTTGGTGCATCCAGACGGGCTTCTGATGTTTCTGCCAGGCCAAGGTCCTCCATCCCGTCACTCTATGAGAATCTGAATTTGCTAAGCTTGATGATGTCTTCTCTACTTTTCAGTATCATTGGGGTGGACGGATGGTAGAGGAAGTGCTTCCAGATGTCGAGATTCCTGAGGAACGTCAGGTTCCGGAGCAGGCCCGTTCGGTAGACACATTTACCTTTACATTTCTTTTTTCTTCATGCATATATATTTTTTTCATTTATCATTTTTCTTTTTATGCATATCTATTTTTTTTTAGACTACTATATTTTCTTTTTACTATCTCACTTTTTTTTTCCAGGTGAATGTGTCTACTTATAAGAGGCTACTGCGGGGCTTTTTTAGTATCAACAAGCTTTATCAAAAGCTTGTGGACGAGCTTTCCTATAGGGGGAATGACGCGGTACGACAGACCAGACATCGAGGCGATGATGATGATGATGTGGACGTCGGGTCGAGTCGCGCTCGGGGCAGAGGTCGAGCATACAGAGATGGTGGTACAGCGGGCCCTTGGGTCATGGGAGATGGTCTTGATAGGAGCCAGTCTTCCCGCGCACATTAGTCTTGGATACCTGCACTTATTAGTTTTCTTTTTTTTCTTTTTTTTTTACTAAAACTTGTACAAATATTTATTATACAATGCAATACAATTTTATATGATGCAAAATATTAAAACTGCAGACTCAAAAACGCATGCATAAAATAAAGCTATACCAATATCTATGGGTAATGGCACGCTGTTTTTCAGAAGAGGGTTAATACACCTTCGGGTTCGAGCAGGCTTTTCTGGTGATAAGCAGGGGGGAAGAGGCAGCCGCCTTCTCCTGTTCTCGGCCATATAATTGCTGCAAGGCTACACTTGGCATAAAGCTATTCTCATAGCCCCCGCATTTTTCTTCGTAATCAGACAGGGCAGCAGTGAGTGGTCGAAACCCAAGTCGTCTGGCTGTTTCAAGACAACGGCAGTGTGGATAATGAATAGGACGAGGACACTTCTGGTGCTTCTCATTCTGATGAGATTGAGCCTCTTCTATGCCTTGCGAGAAGGAGTATATGGGCCCGGATGGGCGGATGCCATAGGCACTGATGGACTGCCTCGGGGCTTAGGCTACAAAAGAAGGATAGTTGGGGGGAGCAAGGGGTGTAGAGGCAATAATAGATATGTACATGGCAAATAATGCATAGTCCAAACATCTTAATGATTATTTCTAAGTTGCACCTTAGGACTTGTAATATTATATTTTAGTATTTTAATGTGAGCTTCTGTCGTGGTTTTTCTTTTTTCCTTGTCAGTCAAGCCCCTTGCATGCTGAAGACTGGAGGTAAAATGCTGAGGATTCAAATAGTGCTTTCCCTCCCCTTTTTCTCATGATTTTTTTTATATGCTCTAATTTTTGCCTAGGCCGCCCATTCGGGTTTTCAACCTAGCGAGCCCTTATTTCTTCTTTTTGTTGTTTTTTTATGCTCTAATTTTTGTCTAGGCTGCGCTTTCGGGTTTTCAACCTAGCGAGCCCTTATTTCTCCTTTTTGTTGTTGTTTTTTTAATGCTCTAATTTTTGCCTAGGTTGCCCTTTCGGGTTTCCAACCTAGCGAGCTGGAGAGGGAAGCAACTGCTGGATAGGTTAGCTCAAGCATAATACCTTTTGAGCTTGTCGAGATTGAAGAGCTGAACAAGGTCTTTTCCTTCTTGGTTTGTGAGAAGTACGACACCTCCTGACCGGATCTCTTTGACAATATACGGTCCCATCCACGACGATTTCCATTTTCCCCTAGTATTAACATAACTAGGGGGTTTTTCTCGAAACACGAGATCTCCGACTTGGATATCGCGGCCTTTTGACTTTTTTATTGAAGGCCCGTGCTATGCGCCTTTGATACGCCCGGGTATGCTCCAGGTCTAGCAAGCGCCGTTCGTCGATTAGGGCTAATTCTTCAAATCGCCCTTTGACCCAGTCGACTTCTGCTATGCCAGATTCCATTATCACTCTTAGTAATGGAATTTCAACTTCAATAGGCAGTACTACCTCCATGCCATATGTCAAGGAGTAAGGGGTAGCCCCAGTGGGTGTGCGTACCGAAGTGCGATAACCCCAGAGGGTTAGCGGAAATTTTTCTGGCTAGTTTCTTCCTGTGTCAGCCATTTTTCAGATGATGTTTTCGAGCGTTTTGTTGGCTGCTTCAACGGCACCATTGGCTTGCGGCCGATAGGGGGAGGATTTATGCCTTTGGATCTTGAATTCGTCGAGCAGACGATTCACGTCCCCTTCAAAATGTGTACCGTTGTCGGAGATTACTTCGAAAGGTACTCCGTAGCAATATATTATGTTGGTCCGGATGAATTCGGACTCCTTTCGGGCATTCATGATTTTATAGGAAGAGGCTTCCACTCACTTCGTGAAGTAATCGACGACTACTAGGACATATTCGTGGCCATTGGATCCCTTCGGGTGAATTTGGCCTATGACGTCGATTCCTCATGTTGAGAAAGGCCAGGGGCTGTGGAGTTATATAAGACGTGCGGGGGCACGTGCTGCAAATTTGCAAAAAGTTGGTACTTGTCGCAATGTCGCACCCACCGAATACAGTCGGTTTCAGGCGTGCTCTAATAGTACCCATGTCGGATAATTTTCTTGGACAGCATATGGCCATTCATGTGGGGCCCGCAGGTACCACCATGCAGTTGATCCATGATTTGCTCGACTTGGCCGATCGGCCAGCATAACAAGTTAAGGCCTTGATAGTGCCTCTTGTATAGCCGCCACCGAGTACAAATTGAGGCCCGCCTTCAGCGGGAGACTTTCCCTTTTGTCTAGGCGGGAGGATAGATTCGTTTAAAGCGATTTAGGATATCGTGCGGGCTCGTGATGCGCTTGAGGCTGCATTAATTTTGAAACAGTATGCCGAAGTGACCTTTTTCCCGACTACGAATGGTTGAACATTAATTTCTGCGGGAATTCGGACTAGCGATGCCAGAGTGGCCAAGGCATCGGCAAACTGATTTCTATCTCGTGGTAGATAGTGGAACGAGATAGAATCAAATCGGGCGGCAAGTGCTGTTAGTTTGGCATGATAGAGCTGCAGCCGGGGATCTTGGGTTCTCCATTTCCCTTCGACTTGATTTATAATTAGGGCAGAGTCTCCATAGACCTCGAGATCTTTAGCTCCCCTTTGGAGAGCTTCTTCTAGGCCAGCAATACAGGCTTCATATTCCGCCGTGTTATTTGAGCACTCGAATTCCAATCTTATGGCCAGCGGAGTATGAGAGTCGGCCGGGTCTATGAGCAAGATTCCTATGCCAAAGCCTCTTTTGTTGGCGGCTCCATCAAAGAACATTTGTTAGCCGGTGTCATGATCAGTGATTTCTAAGACACCTTCGTTTGGGAAGTCAAGCTCAATTGCATCTTCGTCTTTTAAAGGTACATCGGCTAAGTGGTCTGCAATCATGCTACCTTTGATAGATTTGAGTGTGACATAAGTTATGTCAAACTCGTTGAGAAGAAAGGACCACTTGGCCAGTCGGCTGGAAAGTGATGGCTTGCCGAAGATGTACCTTATAGGGTCCATTCTGGAGATGAGCTTGATGGACCGTCCTTACAGATAGGTCTTGAGCCTTTGCGTGGCCCAGACTAGGCCGGTGCAGCTTTTCTCTAACGCTGTGTTGGTGCGCGAACGCAACACGGGCAAGATTACCCGGTCAAACAAGTAATATAGTGATGAAGTAGAGTGTCGATCCCACGAGGAAGCAATTTGGTTGTTTTTAATGAGTACCAAGCACGTTGCAATTTCAACTATATTTAGACGATCGAATTTTAGTGAATTAACTAATTAATTAAGCTAAAACAGGAAATTAAATAAAGCGAAATTAAAATGAGGTTGACTTTAATGAGAGAGGATCTAGGGTTTTGATTTTCAATTGGCTCTTCCGTTGTGATTTAATAAGGGGTTGCTATTAAAACTATTCTATTTTTGGAAGTCGGGGATTCAAAAATCACCGTTAAGGGCTTTCGCTTCGTATAACGGTGCTAATTAATGGTATAAATTCACGGGCTTTCGCTACGTATGAATTTATCCAATTAATCGCGTCCAAACACAAAACCCCAATTGACTATTTTAAAGAGGATTAATAACTTAAATTAACCCAACTCAAAACAACTATGTTGTATTTTCCAAAATTATCAAGTCACTTTCATGCACTAAACAATTTTTAAAATCATGTAATGGGTGATCAAATCATTACAAGCATTAAGAGCACAACATAATACCCAAAAATTAATGAATAGCAATTAATAACAAAACCCCAAATTAAAATCACAACATTCAAGCAAACATATATCAAAACCCTAGACAATTAATTTAGTTCATGATGCTAAGAAAGTAAATCAAATCTTCAATGAAAAATATTGGCATTAAATGAAAATAAAAATTAAAGTGCACAATACTTTACAATGAAGGAGATGATTGAAGTCCTAGCCTTGGCTTGAGCAACAATGGAGGAACAATGGAGAAAAGATGCAAAATTGCAAGATGAAAATGTGGCTGAAATTTATCCCTTCTCTGCTTCAAGAATTCTCCCTTTTCTTTCTTTGTTCCAGCACTTCAACCTGTTCAAGCCCTTCACTTCCTCCTGTTCAAGCCCAAGTCTGCACGAATTAACCTGCTCTCTGAATCTCACTAAGGAAGCTAGGGCACAAAAGGGCAAATTAGGGAGGTTAGTAAAGTTTTGGGGGCAAAAAGGGCAAGAAAAGGGGCTTGGGTTTGCGCTAGGGTCAGGGTCGGATAGAGGGAGAGTTCTCGAGTCAAAGCTGGGCTAGTGGGTGAGGGAATGAGAGAAGGAATGGGCTGGAAGGTGGGCGTGATGGGCTGGATGGTCGCGGGTTGACCCGATCCAGATGGAAGGACGCGCGGGTCATCCAGTAATGGGCGGCGATGACGTGGCCTCTCCACAAGCCGACAGCGCATTAATGAATTGGAGAGTTTGAGAGATTTGCGCCGGCCTCCCCTACACTCCTGACTTGAGCGCCGGCTTCCCTAGGTTTCTGAAGTTGGCTAGCGAAGTCCTTTTTCCCCCAGACTTCGCAATTTAGTCCTCAATCAGCTTCTGTTAGGCTCTGTTAGCTGCTGGGCTTTGAAACTCTTAACGAAACTTAACGGAAGGTGCCCAAACTTAACATGGGAGCCCCGGATGTCCTCGATTTGCACGTATTGAGCCATACAACCTCAAATATCTTTGAGATACCTACATGAAGCATAAAAATACATAAAAATAGGCTACCAAATTTATTTAATTGTCAACCAAAGCTCAAAATAACCTATAAAATTCCGGAAAATTAATGAAAATAATAGAAAATAATAAGCTTATCACGCTGAATAGTTTAGCTCGCTTCCTTGCAGCTTCCTACTTATAAAGTATATGGCATTTTCAATATAGGAATCTTTTTTTTCTTGGGTGAGCATAGCCCCTACTGATGTGTCTGTGACGGTTAAATATATGAGGAGAGGTTTATGTGTATGAGGTGGAGCTAGCACAGGGGGATTGGTAAGGTAGGCTTTTATTTTTTCAAAGGCTAGCTGACACTTCTCGTCCCAGACTTGGTCAGTATTCTTTTTTAGGAGTTTGAAAAGGGGATCACATGTGGTTGTTAGCTACCGGATGAAGCGACTGATATACTGCAATCGGCCTAGGAAGCCTTTGACTTCGGTTGGAGTTTTTGGCTACGGCATGTCTATGATAGCTTTAATCTTTGCTGGCTCGATCTCGATGCCCTGCTCAGTCACTAAGAATCTCAGGACTTTGTCTTTGGTAACCCCAAATGTGCATTTGGTGGGGTTAAGCTTCATTTGGTGCTTCCTTAACCTTTCTCAAGAATTTTCGTCTTTGATATGGGCAATGGCGCCATGCTAGAATGCACGATCATATCGCCAACATAGACCTCCATTTCTTTTATGGATCATGTCGTGGAAGAGGTGGTGGCGTACTCTTTGATAAGTAGCCCCAAAGATTTTTATCCCAAATGGCATGACATTGTAGCAGTAGGTCCCCCAAGGAGTAGTAAATTAGGTCTTCTCCTGGTCCTCTGCTGCCTTTTTAATTTGATTGTAGCCCAGCATGCCGTCGATGAAGGATCTGACTTTGTGAGAAGGAACGGCGTCTACCACAATATCAATAATGAGTAGAGGGAAGTCATCTTTGGGTGATGCCTTGTTGAGGTCGCGGAAGTCTACACAGATCTGAATCTTCCCGTTGGGCTTGGGAACGACCACTATGTTGGACAGCCAGATCGGGTATTCAACTACCCAAATGAAATTGATGTGTAGCTGCTTCATGATTTCTTCTTTATCTAGTAGTGACCATTCTGGCTTAATGCGGCGGAGCTTTTGCTTGATTGGCCGAGCACCCGGATATATGGGGATCCGGTGTTCGACTATGGCTGGGTCCACCCGGGCATATCTTCATAGGACTAGGCAAATATGTCCACGAACTCTTTGAGGAGATCAATGAGTGCTACCCTTTTCAGAGCCTTGCAGGTAGCTACCGATTTTGATTTCTTTGATTTCATGGTCCAGCCCCAGATTGATGATGGACAAGTCTTCAGTTGCTGCTGATGAATGATGATGTTCCTGGTGCTTAACTAACTTTACAAGCTCAAGCAAATAATTTTTATCTTTTGGGTTCATTTCATTAAATGACTCATTATTATTATTATTATTTAATGCATCTTTTAATGTAGGTGCAACGAATGAATAAGCAAAGACATTTAGATTATCATTAAAAGCAAACTGTACAGGGTTTATTACATTATTAAGGACATGAGGTTTGAGATCCTCAACTTTAGGGAGCGGATCGGTAGATGACCAATCCGTAAAGCTAGGGGAAGAAATAGGGATAGTATATCCGAAGCGGTCCACCAAATCTGCAGGTGTCAAAAGCGGGCCGGTTGTAGTATACCAGCCCTGCAGAGGCTTATCAGTAATAAGCTCAAACTCAGCAGGGAGCCTTTTATAATCAGTGCCTCCATCTATCATACCCAGGAAGCTGTCCTCAAGGCTTTTATTAGAAACTCATGTTATTGACAAACACATTTACAGCACCTTTATTCTGGCTAATTACATTATTTTGTCCTTTTAGACCTCCTCGGCTTGATTTATTTCGAAGATTCTTGTACCTGCCACCGTAATTACCTCGTTGTCGATAAGGTCCTGAATCGCGTTTCTGAGTAAGTGGGATTTATCGGTGAGATGACCACTGCAGCGATGGTACTCACAATACTGGGCATGATTTCATGTAGCAGGCAATGGTTTGGATAGTTTATAATTAACCATGGGCTTAAGTATCCCATGGGCCCACAGTGTTTGGAATATTTCAGACCTTGGGGCAGGTAGATCATTAAAGTGCCTTGGAATTATTTCTTTTCTCCCTTTTGGCACAGGCAGATTTCCCGATTGAGGTTTGGTCAAACAGCTGGGTGGAGTTTTTTCTCTTGGATAATATTGCACTGGGATTGGGTTGCCTGGACCTTGGCCCAAGAGAGATTCTTTTTCTGGTACACAAGTTACTTCTTTTGGAATACCTGGGGTTGTTTGTTGAGAATAAGTATTTGAGGGATCAAAAGGGAGATAATTCTTTTGGTTGTAATGGTGGGCATTTAGGTGAGGGAGATCGAGGTTGATTTCTGAAGGATATGGATTAGGATTATGGGCACTCGAAATCATATTACTTTGGGCAATGAGGTCATTATTTGGCTGATGGATGGCACTTGGTGGTTTCCCAGAAGCTTGGAAAAAGATATTTTCTGAGGTATCGGGACAATTTACTTCAGGGAGGCGAGAAGTATTAGGAACATATTTTGGGATTTTGACCTTTTGGGAGAGAGGAGCCAGAACCTCTGAGAAACCTTTTAAAAGATCACCCACCACTTGATTCGTTATTCTTTCCACATGAGCGTCCACTGTTTCTTTTAGCCAGGCCTCAAACTCAGGAGAAGGTGCATACTTAGGAGTTTCTTTTCCTGATTCCAAGTCGCTCCAATCATTGCTAGCCCCTGCCATAGCTTGTTTATTTTTTTGCTGCCATTTTGCTCGGATCAGTATCCTCTGAATTGATTCTGCCCTTATCTGATCTGATACTCTCTGATCTGATTTCTGCACTTATTTCTTGTATCAACCGTCCTGTATTATCTCTGCCTTTCCAAATTAGGGCCAAGTTTCTGAGGAAAATGGATTTGGAGGTATCAGAAGGCTTTCTGGGCTTGGAGTACAGCGTGCCTTTATTAGTGTTTTTTTTATTTATTGTTTATTTTCCCTACAATTGACCGGATAAGCACCTGCTTTATTTTGACGGTCTCAGGACTTTTCCTGGAATAGTGGATTCTTTCTCCAGAGTATAGGACCAACGTATTCCACCTGTCTTTCGACTCCCCAAGATCGGACTGATCCCATGCGAAGGGTCTATACTCTTTCCAGGATCCACCATTCAAAATGGCCTAAGTCGAGCATCAGAGAATAATAAATCAGCCCCTGCGTATTTATATATAATTTTTTATGTGCATTTCTTATTATCATTTTTTTTGCTCTCTTTTTTTTTAAAATTCGACTTGCGCATTTTTTTCTTTTGCTCTTTTGTTTTTCTTTCACATTTTTTTTGGGAGGGGCTGACCCACGATTTAAAGATGCAAAAATCGGTAAGTCATTGAAGTGTCCTGAAAATCTATATGCATTCTAACGATGGCTTATGCAGGGAGTAGGCTGACCATGGTGTAAGGTAGCAGTTCGGAATATACCTATATGCGTGCGCGTGTGTGCAGCCTCTAAAAAGCAATAAAATTCTTTTTTATTTTTATTTTTTTCGGATATACAAACAGAAAATAAAAACAGATATGCCATGTTTTCTTTGTTGCGTGGATTTTCTCGCTTTTAATTTGGCGTGAGCAATAAACACATCACATCAAGAAAATAGAAAGAAAAGCGGGGAATCTATCTATTTTTATTAATTACAAAAATTTTCCTATGTCCCAAAAATAAAATGGCAGAATGAATGTAAATATACACATACTTTGCGGAATAATAAAAATAATGAACAGAACAAAATAATAATACAGAGCCGAAAATGAAGCGCATTAAAAATAAAGTCCCGTCCCTTTTATTGTGCTGCCCGAAATTTTATTGCAATATATATATATATATATATTTGATTTTTTTTAAAGAATATTTTTAAATATACATGTAACAGTTATCAGAACGAAACTGCTGCAAGATGGAGGATCATATCCACAAATATAGGCACGGATGTATAGGAACGCAATATTCAAATGCATGAATTAATATAACAAGCATACTTTAGCCAGAAACAAAGAAAAAAAAATTATGAGTCTAGCCCTCCATTTTATTTAAAATAAAACGATCTCCCAGTCGCCGTAGATTCGCCCAGGTTGCCCGCGCTCTTGGATAAGAGTGCGGCGTGCGTCACGATGCGGATGCGGGGACCCTTGCTCTCATTCCATCCTCCCTTGTTTAGGGGAAAACAAAATTAAAAGTGCGAGAGGAGTGCTGTCTAAAATAGCACGTTTGAATACGCCTCAGTTAACTTTAGTGAATTTTTGGTCCAATATGGGAGCTTTGGGTTTTCTACATCAACTTATCCCTTTTTTAGGGGATACCAGGATATAGGAATACTTCACATTTTCATTCTCATTCTCCCTTTTTTAGGGGAAAATAGAAAATTGTAAGAAAGGATGTTGCGAGGCCTCACTATCGATTTTATGAAAATTGTCTTATGGCCTATTTCGGATCACTATGAATGCTTTGGGTTTCCTGCATCAAGTTATCCCTTGTTTAGGGGATTCCGCGATATAGGAATGCATCACCCTTTCATTCTCATTCTCCATTTTTTTAGGGAAAAACGGAAAAGTGCAAGAAAGGAGTGTTGCGACGCCCCACTGTATCCAAAATGTTTTATAGTCGTCATCTTTATTTTAAGGCAGAAATAAAGAAAACCCAAAAAAAAGAAAAACCAGAGATTGTAAAAACGGGTTCGGAGGTTAAGTTACGAGTTGAGAAGGTGCTAGGCACCCAACTCACCCTTTCGGTTTCAAAAGCGGTTTTTGGCTAAAGTACGTTTTTTGTTATATTTATTTAACAAATAAATAAAGCATTAACTACCTACAAACACATCCATATTTATATTATTTACGGGCTTGCAGCCGTTTCCTTACAATAATTACAAATATATTTAAAAATATTTGGCCATAATAACAACTCTTTTACATAATATTTCCTAACTAAATCCGGGCAGCACAACGGCTTATATTTTCTACATCGGGTCGGATTTAAAAAGAACTTTTATAAACTAAACGCCCTTAAAGACTATTACCGTTTAGAGCGGGGAGTGCTCGATTTGTCCTTCTCGAGAGAGGGAGACTTTTTATTACTGCTGCGGTGGTTTGGGCAGAGTAACGGCTTATTTTTGGTGGTTTTGGCTTATTTATTTGGGCAGAGTAACGGCTTATTTTTTGTGGTTTTGGCATATTTACTCGGGCATAGTAACAACTTACTTTGTGGTTTTTGGACCGGGGAAATAGGGTGGATACCCAACTAAAGGGCTAGGGATCACTTTGACCAGTTGGTTTTAGGTTTCGCGGAGTTTTGGCAGGGTTTTGAGGCTTTATAGGAGGGGGAATTTACTCTCACTCACTGATCGCTCGCTACGTAAAAATTACGCAGAGTTTCTTCTGGCTTCAAGCCTTTGTGAAAAATTGTCCCTGAAAGTGAGGCCGAGCACCTGTATTTATAGTTGGATTTGTGCTTCATCGGCTTGTATCGCGCGCTTGATAATTTGCACAATGCGTTAAACGGAATGCACTGTTCAGGACCTTGGGCGCGACACCAGGCATGGTTGGTGCGGCGCCAACTATTCCTTTTCCTCCAATTTTTGACATTTTACCCCCTTGCAGTTCACTATTCATGCATCATACTTTTCCTTTTACATTTTCAACCCTGTAACTTGACATTTTGTTAAGTTTAAACAGTTCTTGATATCACATGTCATAGTTACATATCAGGGGTACGAAATTGGGGTGTCTATAATACCCTTTAACGTGTATTTATAATTAAAGTAGGCAAAACACACAAATGGGCCACCCAACTTTGCCCTTTTTTGCAATTCGACCGAAACTTTGGTTCATCTATTTTGGCCACCCTACTTTCGTTATGATGCAAGCGCCCATTTTTGGATGGACGTTAGATTTATCCGTTAAGTTGGATCAAATATCTATTTTACCCCTATAAATACTAAAACTTCGTAATATTATAAATTTAAAGGGGTCCAACTGAAAACACAAACAAAAAGTAGAAACAATTATAATTAAAAAGGGGTCCAACCGTAAATAATAGAAATTTGGGTTACAGGTTTGGATAAAAAATGTTCATGTTCATCTTCTCTATTCCAGAACTCAGAAAAAATAAATCCAAAAATATTTTGGGAAGAAAACCTAGTCTTATTCAATCAGTGTCTAACAGATTCAGATCGCAAATTTGAAGGAAAATTATGTATGCCATTTTCAAGTCATCGGTTAGACTATTACTAAAGAACCCTCCGGCCTCCTCCTCCTCATGGACCACCACAGACCATTGTCAGCAGTAAATGCGTCATTCTTCTCCTCCCGCGTCATCTCTCTCAACCTCACCGCCGCTAATCTCTCGACACCCTCCCTCACCTATTGCTAACATCACCCACCTCCATTGACTCTCATCCTTCACAATTCATTTCGACAACATTCCACCATAAAGAAGAAATACGTTCATTATCGAGAAAATTTTCATTTTGGGCGGAAGGAATTGCGATGAAAAGATGAAATCATTGTGGGTGGGTGTTTTAGTAAACGATTTGGCGAGAAAATCTAAAGGGGTTTGGCAACTATGCCGTTTGTTAAGAACATTAGCAATTTCTTAGAAAGATTTTCAATGGTGTGGAAAGGGGTTAGCGAATCTTGGGATTGGGAAGCGGCGAAAGGCATGCAAGTAGGAGTGGACATTGGGGCTGTCTAGTTGGAAATGAAGTTGAATGGATATAAAATGGCGTCTCAATCTTGGAGAGCAATAGAGGTTGGGGTTAAGGAAGGTGAGTGCGAGATGTCGACTCGGGGCGGGGGCTATGTCGTCATCATCGGCGGACCGAATCTGGAGGGCAGCGAGCAGTCCCTAGCCAGCGCTCTTTCTCAAAAATTCTTGAAGTAACAACCCAATCGTCTCCATCCCGCCATCTACACTCGCCCGAATCCCACCATCTCAATCGTCTTCTCCACGGCCTTTCGGTCTCGGCATCGATCTTCACCGTCCCAATAGGACGGTGAAGCCCAAACCACACTCTCCTAGTCCCGCTATCTCCATCCCGCCATCTACACTCGCCGCGCCTTGAATCCCACCATCTCCAATCGTCTTCTCCTGAACCTTTCGGTCTCAGGCATCGATCTTCACCGTCCCGATCCGTTGTCTTCTTGATGAGGCAGTTACGAGGAAGATGTTGGAGATGTCGATGTTGGATCGGCGAGAAGGACGGGGAAGAAAAAAGAGTAGGAGAAAGATGAAGATGGGTGGGAGGGGGTGGGCGGCGGCGACTGGTGTAGAACTAGAATACAATCAAAATGATGTTTAGTTTTATTTTTAATTTTTAATCATACTTTGACCCCTTCACTTTATATAAATAGCATATGTAACTTTTTGTTTAAGTTAAACCCCCTTGAATTTTTAATATCACAAAAAATTGTATTTACAAGGGTAAAATAGATATTTGATCCAACTTAACGGATAAATCTAACGTCCATCCAAAAAATGGGGCGGCCTGCATCATAACGAAAGTAGGGTGGCCAAAATAGATGAACCAAAGTTTTGGTGGCCGAATTGCAAAAAGGTGCAAAGTTGGGTGGCCCATTTGTGTGTTTTGCCATTAAAGTATGTAGAAAAAATAATGGCAAAGTGGTAAAAGTGTTTTCGTAAAAAATAAAGATTTGAAAAAAGACAATTATTTTGGAACAAATAAAAAAAGAAAGGAGAACAATTATTCGAAAACTATTATGTCTCACAAATAGATTATACTACATTTTTAATCTAAAAAAAGAAGGAAATAACAACTTGGCAAATGATGAACCGTTCCAAAAACATAGAGCTTTTGTAGGCATGGAGTGATGAGGTGGATCGCCCCAGTGGTGATAAAACTTTATAACTAATTTTAAAAGCTTTATAAAAGGGCCATTGGAGTTGCTCTGAATAAATCAGGTCTCAATCCAAATCCAAAAAATGAACAAATCAAATAGTGATCTAGATGGATCCAATTGCGTCTAAAAATTTATTTTGGTTTGCGCTATATAGTCCCCCTTTCCTTCGAGTTAACCCCATTCTAAGTATACCCCCTATCCAATTTAAAAATACTTCAAAACACTTTGTACCCCCTTAAATTACCTATTTTGCCCTTCAAAATTTTCAAATTATATTGTTACACAAATCTCCTCCCTAACCCACCCTAGGCCTATCTACACAAACCCCCCCATATACCACACCCCCCCTCTCCAAAACCGATGAACTCCTCCCCCCACTCTTACGCGCACACACACAACTCAGAAAAAAAAAACACATCCTAGGATTACATTTTTTGTTAATTGTGAGTCGTTTTAGGGACAATTTTTTTAAAAAAATGATGTGGTTTTTGTTTAACCTTGGGAAAAAATTTGAGCCTGAAGCATAGAACTAGGGCACAATGTTCGGCTCTGGTCAACCGAATTTCATGGATCTATTCGGACTCCCTCAGCCGAACATACTACATATGTTCGAACCTGAGCGGTCGAACAGAGCCATGGAATTCGGTTGACCAGGGCCGAACATTTTGTTCGGTTGGTATGCATAGAACAGTTTAGTTATGTTCAGTTAGAGCCAACCAAACATTTGTAATTTGTTCGGTGACCCATGTTCAAACATTACACGACAAAAACCTCTTTTTTCAAGAAAAAAATGATTTTTGAAACAATTTTAAGCAAAAAAAAGTTTGAAATGCTTATCACATTAGTCATATTAGCTTCTTCTTTTTTCATTCATGCTTGGTTTCTTCACACCCAATGTTGAATCCCTAGGGTTTTTTTTTTAGAGTTGAAGGTTTTTGGAAAGGGAAGAAGGTATTGAGAACAAAAGAAGGAGAAGAACATAAGTTGAGAATAAGGAGGTATATTTGTTGAAGGAAGAAGAATGGTTTGAAGAAGAATGAGTTGGGAAAAAGTAGATAAATAATGAGTTGTGAAGAATGGAACATATTTCTTTTGGGTTGGGGTTTTAGTTAGAGGTTTTTTATTTTAGAAAAAGAGGATGTGTGTTTACTTATCATCCGTAAGGATTTAATAGTCTTTATGATTGAGAGTATTTTTGTCATTAAGAAAAAAAAGAAAATGGAGGGTCAAATTGGAGGTTGATTGAAAAAACCCCAAGGGCAACTACTTTGGTCGAAACAGAAAGCTCTAAGTGTTGCATCATTGCTCTTCTCCTCTCCCTTCAATCCCTTCTTCCCCATCTTCTTAATTTACCTTATTTTTCCTACTTCTGCTTCATCACCATCATTAAAACTTAGTGGATCATGATCTAGTCACAAGTCACAACAAGTACAGGGCCGGTCCTGAGGGTGGTCTGGAAGGGCGACCGCCCTGGGCCCCCAATTTTGAGAGGCTCAAACTTAAAATACAGTAATTTATAGATATAAATATTATACTGTTACTTAAATTTCATATATGATTTAGTGGTTCAATGGATGAGTTATTTTGATTTATTGAGAGGTCATGGGTTCGATTGAAAGTCATTTGAAAAGTATTTACTTTTGAACTCTTTGAAAGTTATGTAAAATTTATTTTATTTTTGAGTTGTGAATTATCAAGTATTATATACTCCCTCCGTTCCGAGTAAAGAGTTCTCGTTTGAAAGTCAAACTTTTTTAAAAAAATGATATTTTTAGTAACTTATTAATAATAAAATGACACACCTAATCAACAAAAAACCTAATTATCTTAGAATTTGGATTAATGGGTTACAATAATAGAATAATCAACAAAAAAACCACATGAACATGCAATGAATGAGCCAAAAAATGAGAGAAGGTGATATAATTTGATGATATAGTTGAGAAATATCTTAGAAGAGTGAATAAATCTGAAATATCTTATAGATATGCTTTAAATACATTTTGTATATTTTATTATATAAGAAAATTATCAAATCAAGATAGAAAATAACTAGTGTACCGAAATATGCAAACGAAGTAATTTTAAATAATTATTTCATATACTTATATATTAGTATGCTCGTAGATGTTATACCAATTGAATACTTTGAACGATGAAAAATTAAAAATTTATTAATTTCAAAATTTTATTTTTTATATCTATAGGGGCCTATTTTATCATTTTTGCCCTTGGCCCCTAAAAGTTCAGGAACGACCCTGAACAAGTACAACTATAGTAACTAACCAAAGAATTTGGCAAAACGTACCTTTGGGCCACTGTACTTTCCCAAAACTTGCAATTAGGCCACTGAGACGTCAAAATTTTCAGGATGGCCATTGTACCAGACTTATCTTGCATGTTAACCCATTTTTTGACGGGACGTTAAGTTTGGACGTTAATAGAAACTTTGTGTGATAATAGAAACTCAAAGGGGTCAAAATGGAAAAAAAATATTTGTGATAAGGTCAAGCCTCCGCTTAACCATGCCGTACAAAATCGGCCAGTTTGTTGAAAACATAAACGTCGATCTCTCTCATCTTTCACCTGTCTAAACTCTCTCACCTGCGTGCAAATAGCACCGGCCTTGTCTCCATCTTCATTCCAGCCGATTTCATCTACAGAGCCGACCTCCTTCATCTCTCCAATCCACTTCCCGCCAACCCATTCAGGCCAATCCCTCCCCATCGTCCACGACTCGAGCAAACCCATCTTGCTTCATTTCAGTTATGGCCGACGTCTTCCAAATCCGCCATAGCCACAAGCGACATATCTCTGATCCGGCGGCCTCCTTTCTTCATCTTCGACCCAGCAACAAGCTCCACCAGAGCCGGCCTCCCTCTGTTTCAGATCCGCCCAATCCCGTAATTTCTCAACAGCTCCGGCCTATCTCTTCGTTCTTATAGCGTCAGAGCCCCAACGCCATCCTTCATCTCTGTTTATCTTCAGCGTCAATTTCATCTATCATCACCGTACACCTTTTCTCCATCCTAGATGCGGATACAAAGGAGTAGAGCTGAATCTATGGACTTCGATTTCGGATCTCCCACCCAATTAAGATCTCAAACCTGACAATTTAACCGACAAAGTTGAGAATTAGGGTTCGATTGATGTTTTTGTAATGGGTAGTAGAGAAATAATGATCTGATGCCAAACTAGGAGAACCCATGTGGGTTTGGGAGGTTAAATCGTTGACATTCCATGACTGAGGAAGATGCTTAAATTCCCTACTTTACCGAGTAGCCCAGTTGAAAATTCCCCACAGAGATTCAACCTTTTCGACTTAAGTCTCAAATTTCCCGGTATTAAACTCAAAACACAACAATAATTCAAGAACATTCTCAGGTTTCAACTCTGAAACACCCCAAAATCTACGGATAATTTTAGGGGAAAAGTTAGAAGGAGAAACAAGGAAGCAGAGACCGAGTAACGACGAACCAATGGAGGAGCAGGTTTGTTCCGATCATCGCTCTCAACCGACTTCCTCGGTTCAAAACCGAACACTTCCCAGTTCCACCGGTTGTTCCTCTCGTCCGATATTTCCAAATTTCCCCAACCCTAGACCTCCAGAACCTTCCACAATCTCCACCTTCTCAACACCGAATCGAATTTTGCAGAGAGATTCAAAGAAAAAAGATTCAAGCCGATTGAAGCCTTTCTCTCTCTCTCTCTCTTGTCCCAGTAACGTGAGCAACTAGAAATGACTGATTTTGAAATACCTAGAATGTGAATTGAAGATTCAACCATGGATTGTGACTGAGTTGAGTGTGATTGTGGCCAGTTGAGAGATGTGGAGAAGGGATGATGTTGTTGAAGAGAAAGGAGAGAGAAAAGATAAGTTACCTGTTTGATTTGTTGGGTGTTGCGTTGATGGAGTTTGGAGAGAGACTGGAGCATTCTGCTATGGCGCCATAGCTTGCTCTCATCTCGTCAATGGCAGCAATGGGGGTGGGGGTGGTGGTGGTGGTGGTGGTGGCTATTTCAACATTTTGACCCCTTACTCTTTATACAAATGACATGTATAATTTTTTTTTTCAGTTTGGCCCCTTTGAGTTTCTATTATCACACAAAGTTTCTATTAACGTCTATACTTAACGTTCCGTCAAAAAATGGGTTAACATGCAAGATAAGTCTGGTACAATGGCCATTCCGAAAATTTTGACATCTCAGTGGCCTAATTACAAGTTTTGGTAAAGTACAGTGGCCCAAAAGTGCGTTTTGCCGCCCAAAGGTGCGTTTTGCCTTTATAGATATGCTTTATAGACATTTTGTATATTTTATCAAATCAAGATAGAAAATAACTAGTGTACCGAAATATGTAAACGAAGTAATTTTAAATAATTATTTCATATACTTATATATTAGTATGCTCGTAGATGTTATACCAATTGAATACTTTGAACGATGAAAAATTGAAAATTTATTAATTTCAAAATTTTATTTTTTATATCTATAGGGACTCATTTTATCATTTTTACCCTTAGTCCCTAAAAATTCAAGAACGACCCTGAAAAAGTACAACTATAGTAACTAACCAAAGAATTTAGAAAAAGAGGGTTTTGAATTGGAGAGGTTCTAAGAACACACCCAGTGTGTGTGGTGTGCCCTTGGACTCAATTAGAAAGGCATACTAAATTAAGGTTTGCACAAGCTAACATAAACAAATTGCATCTTCGTACAAAACAGAAAAACAGAATTATAAAGACTTAAAAGTAATGCCAATTGATAAAAGCAAAGGATAAAAACCTTTATGGTCGGCTCTCAATTAACCTTTGCTTTTTTTTTTAATACTTAACTGTTACCTTTTATTGGTACGTATTTTGAAACCAAGGAATTCACGTTTTATTTCAACTTTCACCATATCTTAACATGAAAGTTTTCCTACTTCCTTCATTGCCATCGTCATTAATGTTAGTGATATAAATATTCTTCATTTTAGCTTAATTTATTAGGAGTTTAACAAAGTTCGTTAGTTAATGAGTCGTGTTTTGATGAATTTTTTTATTAGAGAAAATAAATGAGTTATTTCCACCACGTATTTCTATCGATTCTAGCTAGCACTATGCCACCACATGATCGTTAACAAGTAGGTCCGACACGTTTCATCTAACTTTTGACTTAACAGTTACACTTGAGCCTAGGTTATTCAACTCTAGTCAAGTTGAGACTTAGACAAGCCAATAGAAAAAAAAACTTTAAAGCTCAAATCAATTCGTTTCAAATCTGATTTTAACTAATTTAACAAGTGATAATGTTATCAATATATTTATGAACAAGAGAGATCTTTGGGGAAAAAAATCATTAATCTGAATTTCGGTTCATAAGAAGTTAAGAACACGGTAAATCGAAGATTTCTATCGATGGGCTGGAGCTTAACTCAAAAGAGTCGTTTGGGGAAAAAAAGACCACCATCTTATCAAATAATCTTTCTCGATCGACAAAGAAGGGTTAACCCCCACATCATTTTGGTTCGCAGTGCAACAATTTTGGAATTGTGATGCATCAATTTGGTATCACAATACAAAAAGTAAATCCCGACACACAAATTGGATTTCGCGATGCACGCATCTGACTTACAATGCAAAAATTGGAATTGCGATGCAACACGTGCCTAATCGAATTTCCAATGCACACTTTTTATTTTTCGATGCACAAACTATATTTCCAAGGCAGCGCGCCTAATCCAATTTCATTAAAGATATATTCGTCATTTCACCATAAAATTTCTTTTATCGGTTAAATGAAAATATACAACATTTTTGAGTTAAATATTACGTAAAAGGGACTGACTCGGTTCTATCCCTAATAATAATAAAATGAAGAAGACAAATTATGTTCTTTAAAGGGTGAAATTCAGGTCGATCCCTTGTGGAG
The DNA here is from genome assembly GCA_013146195.2 of Codonopsis lanceolata. Lineage (NCBI taxonomy): Eukaryota > Viridiplantae > Streptophyta > Magnoliopsida > Asterales > Campanulaceae > Codonopsis > Codonopsis lanceolata. The sequence goes on along the minus strand of CM028378.1, from coordinate 107,166,012 downwards.
AAAATATAACCACAAAAGTCAACAATAATATTTTTAAACCGCTACAGTACACTTTTGGGGGTAAATTGTTGAAAATACCCTTAATGAAGGAAATACGCATAGACAAAAACACTGGCCAAATTTGGGCATCGTAATTCAAAATCGAGCATCGTAATTCAAAAACTGGGCCTTGCATTGTAAATTTGGGCATCGCATTTGTTGAAACATGAATGTTTAAGAATTATTTAAATCCATTAGTTAGACTTTAGGATCATAAAACAACAAGTAACTTATTTAGAAGAAATTATAAGAACTCTCCTGCTGAATTTGGAATACACCACTTTAATAGATATCTAAGTGAAAAATCAATAAGATGAGTTAATTAACCCTTACATGATTACATTGCGTTAAAACATTAGTTAGTTGTAATTTAAAATCTAATTTATTAGACTTTACCAAGTCTAAAGCTTTTCCTGCTGAACTTCAGCAGGTAGACCTACAACTATTGATTTACAACCTTAAACAAGATAAAATGAACTTAGACTAAGGTAGGCAGCTCATATAAGTCATTTCATCTACCTACCGCTTCTTAGTCATCAGCAACTTACTAGCTACTGATCCTTTTACTTATCAGTCGCTTTACTTCGCTTAAATCTCTATTTTCTGATACTCTGTACACTGTTGGAAATACTACCCTAAAATATTATATTAAATATCTTCAAGCTTTGGTTAAAGTTTCCAAAACAACATCTATGAAAAACGCGTGGCCTTCACTTTCAAAACGTTTAATCGTTATTGGCCAGCACTTTTTCAAAGCATAGAACTATTCATATGAAGACTTTTTTATATCTATCTTAAATGTTCTATTGTATTTCTGGTCTCCTAGCTAACCACCCTATTTATTATCTTATACTAGGAGATATCTTCAAAAATTCTCTACAAGATCTCTATGCTTTAAATGATAGATTTCATCATCATTTTTTCAAAGAAAATCAAGCTTCATCCATGTTCTTTCAAAACGGCTACTACTCAAGGATATCTATAAATAACCTTTGAAGCAAAGATTGAAGATATAAGTGGAAGACACTCAACATATTCCTTCAAAGCAATTCTTTTTTGATGTGTTCCAGTCCTCAAACAGTTATTAGATAATCTTTCATATATTATTATTTTTTAGTTCTTGTTTAAACAATCATTGCATTCTTCCGTACTTCTTTCAAATCTTAAAGGAATACTTTATTGTTGCACGAGTGTGATTGCTGCTCAATCATACTACTCAAACACTGGTTTTTGTTGTACACAAACTCGTTTGTGATCACTTAAAATTTTAATATATATAGTGCACTTCAAAATACAAATTTGACCAACTTGGTAGTTGACGTAGCAATTTACTGTGAACCACTCCAAATGTTCCGTCTTATATCTTGCAACTGTTAGAATTGTTTCTCACACTTAAGCAACTTCAATCTACTTAAGTGTGAGTCAATTATATTCTTGAATCATTTACTTAGCTATTTTATACTTTACCATTCAATTCAGTCATTATATATTAGTGATCAAAAGAAAATCATATCAAAAGAAAACCAATCAAACTGGTTTTACGTTCGTCACCTGCTACATGTTGATTTTACATCAACTGCTGAAAACTTATCTTTTCTGCTGCAACTATTAAAGTTTTTCAAAATAATCCTTAAAATTTTTAAAATGCTATTCACCCACCCTCTAGCCTTATTTGTTTGCCTACTGGATTTACAACATTGTAAAAATTGGGCATCACAATACAAAATTTGTACATCGCGGTGTACAAATTAAATATTGAAATGGGAAAGGCATCGTTTCTCTCTCCTCAATCCTCATTAATGTCTCTCTTTCTCCTCAATTACACCCATGACACTTTCTCTCTCCTCAATTACAACCACTTTATTAAAGCTCGAAATTGTTCAACCTGGTATTACTAGGCTTCAAATCATCTATCCCACTTTCTGTCACATCTTCTGTCACATTGAATCTCATCCCTACACGTTTCCTTATAAAAAGAAGACTGACTAAAATAACAAGGAAAATCTACGACCGAGATTCAATGGGACATGAAATGTGACAGAGAGTGGGATAGAGGATTTGGAGCCGTATTACTATAACACAAGACCCACTCAACTAGCTTTGATGCTTGTTACCGCCATTCACATAATAATACTTGTGTTGTTGCTGCCATTACATTCACCATCGAGCAAGATTCTTAAAAAAAAAAAAAAAAGCTCAAACTTGTTCAACATGGGAAGCTCGGAAATTCGAAAATGGCTTTGCAAGGTTGGTTGGATTGACATCTCCGGGCATGATAATAACAATCTTTGGTTCTATTTCTGGCTGCAATACATGAAGAATCTTGCTTGATGGTGGTGGAGGAGATGGGCGAAGACTACGATGTGGGTGTTGAAGACTATGATGTGGACCTTGTTGCTTCCGATGTCTACATCATTGCCTATGATGTGGGTGTCGTTGCCTTCGATGTGGGTGTCGTTGCCTATGATGTGGGTGTTGTTGCCTCCGATATGGGCGTTGTTACCTCCAATCGAAAATGCAAATGTTTTTACTTTGAATCAACTACTTCTCTTATCTGATTTTAATTAAAAGATGGAAAGGTTCTCAATCTTGCCATAGTTCTCCAATTCATAAACCACATTTCAGACATTTTGACCAGCCAAACTCTATGCCGACATCGGCACTGGTATGCGTATGATCTCTGTTATGAAATTGAATATGGCTATTTTGTGTAATAGATAAACATTGATTGATGAAAAGTGATATTTTTCCTAATAGATAAACATTGAGGAAAACTGGAGTGTCATACAGCAACAGTGAGACTTTTTCTTCTAATAGAGTCAGATCGGTCAGATGAGTTCCATAATTAATTGAAAAAGTATATAGGTTTCGTTCAGTAGACGCCGGAGAGATAACACAATGACTTGATGGACATTTTATGAAGAAATTAACGAAAATTAACTTATCCAATTGGAAAAAAATAATCAAGAAGTGGAACGATTATTACAATTTCTAAAAGGGGCCGACTCACAATTATTCCTTCTTACCTTGAAAGGTCCATGGATGATAAGTAAGCCCAAACTTGGAAGTTGAGCCAACCAATTACTATTGGATAAGCCAACCAAAATGCTACAAGTGTGGCAGAGTCTGGCATGACCCAACCAAGCCGAGCCCTTTTTTCGCATATGACAACTTTTTTTCTTGGCTAAAATTCTGGTCGATTCATTTTCTAATTTTGTTTTAATCTTTACAATATTTCGTTCTTTTTTTCCGCCGTAAAATGCCATTTTTTGAAATATTATTCAAAAAATATCATCTTTTCATTCAACAGCTCCGACAAACATATAAGATTCGAAAATCACTATTGTTGGGCAACGAAATGAAGATCAGAAGATGGAGGATATGGTCTGATTAATTATGATTTTGTATCGCGATACAAAATTAGATTAGATAATATTTTATGTATCGTGGTGAAAAAACTAATTTGTTGCGGTACAAAATTGGATTAGATAATTAAGACTTATGTATCACGGTGCAAAAATTGATGTATCGCGGTGCAATTAAATTAGACAATTAAACTGTTGCATCGCGGTATAAAAATTAATGTAATAAAATCGATGCATCACGGTTCAATAGTTAATGCACCGCGATGCATTTCCGTAGTGCGACGCATTCTCATTAAGGGTAACGTAGTTTTTTGACTCCCGAAAGCGTCCTTTTTCGGTTTGATAAAAACATGAGACTGAAGCGATTGAAAACTTTGGAAAGTGGACTATCCCGAAATTATTCCTTTTTTCTTGGGTAAATTCGAGCCAACATTGCTAGCCTTACACTACTTATACAACTTTTCTTACAACTAAGCTTTGAAAAAGGGTAAATTTGTCTTTGTCAAAACAACTTTCCCCAATTCAAAGCTTAGTTGTAATGAAAGTTGTTGGATTAATGGTAAGAATATCATTTTCCAATTCGGGTTGATTTCCAGTCCACCATATCTTTTTTTAAACCGAAAAAGACATTTTTTGGACGAAAAGACTTTGATACCTTTAATAAACCAAGGCACGCTACGGATCACTCACTCAGTATATCATGTTGCATTAATTTTTGACTATGATGTATCAATTTAAATTATTTAATACAATTTTACATCGCAATGCACCAAAAAATTTACCACAATACATCAATTTAAATTACCTAATTCGATTTATGTGATAGCACTATAAAATTATAATTAATCAGACCTTCATATCCTCCGTCTTCTTCTCCCTCCTTTGTAAGTTTTCTTTTTGTTAACACTTTCATCCGTGTTCATCGTGATGACCTGTAGGGGGAAGCAATAAAAATAGGAACGTTCCCGACTGCGATAGGGGTGAAATTTTTTGTTCATTCTCGTGTGTTTTTTTAAAAAAATTTGACAAAAGTAATTTTATCAATTAATTAACATAGGCTTATGTGGGGCAAGTCATTAATTCGTATGGATATATGGTCAAATAAAGGAAAAAAGAAGCGTACCAAACAATAAAAAGAAGGCAAATTTGACCTGGAATACATCACTCAAATGGCATTACTAGGAAACAGTTTCCAACATTACATGATATAAAGAATCCAAGAACAAGAGCAAGAAACTACAATTTGAAATCTTAAAAGAATAAATAAATAATATGACTGACTCTCTTGCCCAAAAACAAACAACAAATTTTATCTGCAACAAAAGAATGAAAGAATGATTAAAGATTTCTCTACCTACAAAGAATTTGTTATCCTTTCCTGTTATGAGAAAATGAATTAAGCTGATGAAGACGAAAAGTGGTGGCTGCTACTGCTGCTGCTGTTGCTGATGAGATGAACTGCCGGCGATGTCGAGGGGGGCCCAAGCCGAGACGGTGTAAAGAGGTTGATCTGACCAACTTAGAGTGATTCCAGCGCCATCTTGTCCTTGCTTTTGCACTCTGTAGTAGTCAAAAGAGTTGTACATTCTCAAAAGCATTTGGCTCTGAAGAAATTCTCTGTCTTCGATTCTGTTGGATTTGAACCCTCCTTGCTCCATCAAGTTCCTCCACTGAGTGAAACTTGCATGCCTTTCAAACCTGTCGCGACCTTCACATGCAATGATGTTCCTAATTTCTCGAGCAAATGACTCCTCGATTTTGATCCTCGCTGAGCTTTCTAATGGAAGCACGGAATCAACAGAGTCGAAAATGGCGGAATAGTATTTTAGTGAATTGCAGAATCTTTTTTCCAAGAATGGTTCATTATGCTCGGCTTCTTGCTCCGCCATAACAACAATTTGAGGGTTTGTGCTTCGAATGAGACCCAAAAAATCCCTAAGCGCTCCTCCGGTACCATCATAGAGCATTCTGTGCAGTTGGAAAATGCAATTTACAGCCACACTCTCACCCTCCTTGACATGAAGCATCCACAGCCGCACGTCTTCAAGCCTATCGACAACTGGATGAAACTCGAACTGCATGTTTAACGCCTCAGCAAATCCAGAAAGTCTATCTCCTGTTTCAATAAGGTCCTGTTTGGATTCGCCAATGCCAGTGATTCTAACGTGGCTTGGAGGGTTAGTCCTTGAGGCCAAACTTTGGAAAAAGCTAGGCCATTGAAGACCTTGCTTAATGTCGAAATCTATAATGTGCACCCTGTCCTTCCCTTCAAAACCCCTCAACAAAATCTCATTTGACGTAAAATGAATGAACTTCGGAATCGGGGTTACCTGGTTCAAAAGCCTGAGTGCAGTCCCACTGTCTTCTTCAACCGGATTAAGCTCCCGCGGGGTAGTAACATGAAAAATGTGTGGCCAAAGCCTCGAAACTCGCAAAGCTAATGCTTCGGTGAAATAAGCTGTTAAACGACTGATTGGAGACCCTCTCGGAGAAGCAAGCTCCCCCAACTTAGATATAAAATGATTAACCCCTGCAATGTTTTTCAATCCAATTGCCTCCACACATGCCATGAGCAAGCTAATCAACTCGAACCCATCGTTCTCGCCATTGTTCTCACCAGCAACTGCTAAACTTTGTGAAATTTCAATAGGGTTTGGTGCATTCGGCCCATTTCTACCTATCTCGTGCTCGAAGATGCTCTCAGTATGCCCAAGATCCAAGCTTTGACTATCTGTTGAAGAACTTGATCCTGATGCCTCCTTCACAGGCCTTTGCCTTTGGCTACTCTCGACATTTTTCTCGCCTAAATCAGCAATCTCGGTTACAATAGACTCCACCCAAGGATTGTTCTTTAACGGCTGTGAAATCACCTCACTAGGCGCGAAACAAACCCTATCCTCCTCTCCGGAACATGAGAGAGAAAATGGAACTTGTGGTACAGGATTAAGACCTGGAAAGAAAGAACCAGATTCAAAACTTGGCTTAAACCAAAAATTCCCACTACCCAGTTGGCCCAAATTCAAATTCTCCCTCCCTTCACCAAATTCATCGGATTTATTACAACCCCTTTTCCTCTTAGCTCTATTCGCACAAGACTCATCATCACACAAACCCTGCTCAGCATACCTCTTCAAGTTCTTGCTACTTTTACTCTCCCAGAGCTCATCTTTTTTCTCTCTCCTCCCACCTGCCTGAGCTGTATGCTTAAGCGAACAATTACTAGTCCTAGCTTCAATCGACTTCTCAACCGAAATCCCAACTGGCCTAACGGGTTGCGATCTTGACGGATCTTTTCGAGGGAAGCTACATGGTAAATCCAATCTCTGTGTGCTCATTGAAGGGTAATGACAAGCTTGAAACTGTGCAGATGCTTCACTCCTCAATCTATGCCTAGGTGACAACAATGTAGAAGAACACCCGGCCAACATTCTTTACAACCCTTCCAATTTTCTTTCTTTCTCTCTTCCCCCTCTCCAGTTTCCACTATCTCTCTCTCTCACACACACACTATATATCTCTCCTTGTTTCTATAATTTCTCAACTATGCAATATACAGTTCTTTTTCTGTATGCTTTCAACAAATTTGCAAATTGTAAAGAGAAATAAAGAAAAATCAAGAGAAACGAACAAACTATGTGTATTTGTGTGTGAAATTTTCTTTAAGCAATAGGAATCCGATGCCAAAAACAATGAGTATAATAAAAATCAATTTGAGTGTTCCTATACCAGAAAAATGGAGACGAAAAAAATGTTGTATATGCAAGAAAGAATTGAATAAACACAATGTAAAAGAATCAAATAATTCAAGACATGAAAATAAAAATCCTACCGAAAAATGACCATCGGATTCCGAACTTTTCACAGAAGAATCTCTGTTTGAGCTGATTGAAACTGATCACACCATGACATGAACTCCATAACCTGATCAAATTCGAAGCTCAAAAATGGAAATTTCGAGTGACCCAGATCAGCATTTGAGACTATTAACAAGTCCATCACGCTGAAAAAAAACCCAGAAAAATCAAAACCTTGTAAAACCCTCTAGACATACATGAAAAATCAATCAATCAAAATGATCAAACTAACCTAAACCCCACTACCCAAAAAAACACATTCACAAAATGAGGTTGTTTTTATATAGTGACAGCTCTGAATTTTTGAGGATTATTTTTTCTTAACTGATTTGATTTACCTAAGAAAAAATATGATGGGCGGAGAGTGAAAAGCAGGGGTGTTTCCAGAAAGTTTGTGGGGGAATTATGATTATTAGCCGATGGATGGTGATCTGACGGTTGAGATTTGGGGATTTTTCATATGACCGTTGAGGGGTTGTCGGTAAATATGACCGTTGGTGTCTGTACGGAAGGCCTGTGGAATTAGATTCGGTGAGGTGGGGTCACGTGCCGTATGCACGTGCTTGACTCCCAGTTCAACTGACCGTTGGGTTTTATCGTGACATCATTTTGTTTTCGGAGGAATTTAGGGAAATAAATAACCGTCATTAACTTTTGATAAAACATGGTTAATGACTAAGACGGATTAGGAACACGTGGCAACAATGTGTACTTCATGATCTCATGGTCCAATCAGGAAAAGACAGATAGTTGTTAACCTTTTCTCCCACACCATTTGATACACTCTCCCACAAAACTTTTTACTCCCTCCAACCCAAAATAAATAAAGTTTTAAAATTTTACACACAAATTAAATAAGTTTATAAAAAGATGAATCTACCCATATTTAAATATAATTATTATTGATAAATTGCATCATTATTTTTCTATTTCCTCTTCATATCCCCCTTTAAATCAGTTAACTTTTTTTCAATACAATATTTAATTCGAGTAATTAATAAGGATAATTTTGATAAAATACGGGTTATTTTTTCTTCAAATCCTATAATATTTTTGTTAAAATTTCATTTATTTTGGGATGAAAGTACTATAATTTTCTAACATCACATCCGTGACTTCGAAACTATTGAATTTTTTTTTCATGCAGTCCCTTTATGTTTAAAGTAGGTCCTACTTTGACTTGATTTTACGTACAAATTATTTGTATTAGTTAAATTCTATCTTTGATTGTACACAAAATAGTTCGATTGTATCGGGGTGCCGAAATTGAAGTCATCATTTAGTTCGTGGTGTCATCCAGTGATTGTTATCATTGTCAGGTAAAATATCCAGAGGTGTCGAGTCCGCAAAATGTAGACACAGTGAGGGGGTGATGATGCCCCCAAAGGCGGACACAACAAGGAAGGAGGTCTAGGGGCAGTTGCCCTCACTTAGGGTTTCTTTTGTTAAATAATTTTTTTAAAATAAAAATCCGTTAAATTTTACAAGTTACCCCATCTAAGTAAATATCAACGTCCACCACTGTGTGCGGGCCCCCCACCCCAAAAAAAAAATGTCCGGCGTAGATAATCAATGTGTAATGTATCAAAATCAAAGAGAAAATGGAGTATGTATGTATAGCGGAGAGGGAGAATAGAGAGCGAGCCTATGGAGGAAAGCTGCTTGCCTTACGGACTTGGCTTGGGCCCTTTGAAAATATCTCCATCTTCTAAACTAATACAATCATTGTGGTGGGAAAGAAGGCAGGAGGAAATATTAAATGAAAATTTTAATACACTCATTTTCATTACACATACGTGCAATGCACACATAACAATAGTCATAATTATTCTCCCTCCATTTTACCCCAAGAGCCTATATTTGAAAAGGTTTAAATATTAAAAGATTAATAACTAACATTAGAGTTGGTCGTAATTAAAAAAATATTTTAACATAATCGATTTGTTCAAATCTGGAGAACAAAGTTTAAATGTTAAACATAATTTTTAAAAACCATAATTGATTTGTCCAACTGTTAGCTTGAAACATTAATGCAGTAAAAACCATCACATATATAAATACATATCACCAAAATCCCACAATGAACAAGCCCTTTATCATGCTAATCAACCCCCTTTAATCAGATGTGCTCTTCCACCACTGTCCCAACTAAATATGGTAACTGAAATTTTCATATATAAAATTTCATAAAACAAACTAGGGGCCTATGGTTTCCATTAAAGGAAATTTGTACAAATATACAGAGACCAAGCTATATCAACTCCAGGAACAAGGCCTCTTGTTTGCTAGTCAGACCAAGTTCATTCAATGTTAAGGCACTCTCATCATCACTGAAAGCACGCCTCGGATATGGCCTCACCTGTCCAACAGATATAAATAGTATCAAGAAGAGTAATAAACTGTATGTCTTAAAATTTCAATCCCCAAGCTAGTAATTTGTCATATTTTTTCTCTAAACTTTACCCTTGCGTTTCAATTCATGGATTTTTATGAGTACAAGGAAGTTGAAAAGAAAATCAAGGTTAAAAAAAAGTAAAAAGTGCATATATGGATCATTTTCCCTTCTTATCCCACTCAATATCCAAGAACCAAGGTCTATCGAGTTCCTGGGGAATGACAACCACATTTGAAACACTTCCCATCCCCCAACCACGAGAAAGTATTTAATTTGAAACAGAAGCATCATATATTCGAAGAGAGGTAAAAGACTAATCAGATTTTTGAAAATGAGGGAGGAAATCCAGGTTTATTATAGCATGCTATGCCTTACTAAATCATCCAAAAAGGACTTGGATACTTCACACGCCCCATGAATATTAATCATAAATCACAAGTGCAAATGAGGCAAGCTTTGTCATCAAATGCAAGGACCCATTTACGTAACCCTCTCCCATTAACACCTGAGGGGGTCAAGTGGAGTCACATAAGTTTAACAGTGATGTGACCAACATGGCACAGCTTTAACCAACATTGCAAAACAAAACATAAACATGATAGAATTCAAATTGCATGAACACTTTGCTTAGAAAACTCACAGAGAGTCTAATGAAACTGGGTCACTGAACATCTTATTATTGATCAGCCAATGTTTGGACTACAAAACCTTGGGCCAAAAGTATGGTTATTAGACCGTAACACTGGTTAGATACAGATTGCGAAAACCAGGTGTTGCCACTTCACAAACTTGTAGTAAAGCAGATCAATCGACTGAACCAACACCCCCGGCCCAAAACCCACGCCTACCCCAATATGGACCGGATCTGCACAATCCATGGATTTTCTTGTTTTATCTTCAATTCTGTGTCTTGCTTCATCGAGTTCAATACCAACTGCAGCTTATTACCTTCAAAAACCATAACTTCACTCGGTCAAACATCATTACTGCTTTAAGAATCTACTTGATTCTAACCCTCTTCTTCTTTATTTTTGCTAACTGCAAGAATGTAGTTCTTGGGTCAACATGTCTTGCTATCTAGAACATCTCCTGATTGTTGGGTTTTCATCTCCATACAATAGTAACGTAAAGTCACCGTGAACACTTATAGTAATTTATGAATGTAATTAACTAATATTCTATTTTTCCAAAGTCATTGACTACTTTTCGGAAAAATAGGTTGGAACAGTCAATGGATGACCAAGTCATTTAAAAGCTGGTAAGCAGCTCTGACTTGAGAAAGTCCTTTCTTTCAATCCTTGAGTCCCAACTTAGAGCTCATGCCAACAGGGAAGAAAACAGGAAGAGAAACAAAAAGATAACTGGCATAATAGATCCCTATTTCAACAACTCAACTTGTTGTTGAGCTAAGGAACAAGTTTACATTCCCACCAGAGCACACACCAACCCAACATTATTGAAATAGGGATATATTATGCCAGTTACCTTTTTGTTTCTCTTCCCGTTTTCTTCCCTGTCGGCATGGGCTTTAAGTCGAAACTCGAGGATTGAAAGAAAGAACTTTCTCCAAGTCAAACATGCTGACCAACTTTTAAATGACTTGGTCATCTGTAGACAGTTCAGCCTATTTGTCCGAAAATTGGTTTGTGACATTGGAAAAATAGAACTTCTCATTAGTATTGAACGGAGACGAAAATCCAGGAGATATTCTAAACAACAAGACATGTAGAACAAAGAACTACATTTTGGCGTTAGCAAAAATAAAGAAGAGGGGTTAGAAAACACATTATACGCTGTGGATATCTGAAAAGCCATCAAGTAAATTCTTATGGCAGTAATGGTGTTTGACCGAGTGAAGTTATGGACCTATGGTTTTGATTAATAAGCTGCAGTTGGTATTAAACTCGATGTAGCAAGACATGAAGATAAAATAAGAAAATCTGTGGATGATGCAAGATTGTGCAGATCCGGACCATATTAGGGTGGGCGCTGGCTACGATGCACGGACACAGCAAAACTCTTGCGTATTCTGTGTCCGACACGTCTCGGACACACCAAATACGCCCCAAAACATACAAGGACCGAATTTACATTTTTCGAAACTTTGGACAAGGGACATGGGTATGGGTGTCCGTGGACACCCTGGACACGCAGACCCGAATTATCATACCTCCACTCCTTGCTTCGTTACATCTTTGGTCCATTCTCCTCATCAACTACCTAGTCATTTAAGACAAATGGTGAATTTCTCGTAATGACATCTACGACGCCGTCGACACTTACCTCCCAACCAAAATCAGCCCCACCAACGAGCGCTTTGAAGTCAGCAAAACCACCAAACAAAAATCCATCAACATCAATTACGACAAAACACAAATGAGAAGAGGAAAAAGAAAGGATACGATGTGCAGGAGGCAATGGTGGCCATGAGATAGATACGATTGATAGTTCTTCAATGGACGGAGGAGGAGCAATGGTGGCCATGAGATAGATACGATTATAGTTCTTCAAGGGACAGGGGAGACCTGAGTGAGAAATCCCTAAGAAAGGGGGTTTAGATAGAAACCCTAGGGGGAGAGAGAGAGGAGGGGACAGCGGGAGAGGAGTTTCAGGCGCCACGAATAACGAGAGCCAAGAGGGTTTGAGTTTTAAAGGGGAAAAGAGTTTTGCTCCTTTTATTTTTTATATGTACATTTTGGAGCTTATATTTTTTATTTACATTTTGGTACTTATATTTTTTTATTTTTTATTGATAAGTCCTTATATTTTTAATATTTACATATTACCCCGTACACGTATCCTATATTTTTCAAAAATCGTGTACCCGTATCCGCGTATTCGTGTCCGTGCAACATAGTGAATAAACAAACACAATGATAAACCGAAAAGAATAGCGAGAAATTACCAATCTGTAAGTGCCCGGCTTGACCACTCTCCCAACGTCAATGAAGTCAAAAAGATACTGCCAGGAAAGAGAAAGAAAGAGGGGGAACAGAACTGAGTTAAACTCATGAAGACCTCTAAACTAATAGAAAAGCACACAGCCCAAACTTATACCTGTAGTCTGTCAGTCTTGACAAATCGGCGACCTCGACGGCTTCCATCAGGCATCCTCACAAGAAGGTTCACAGCATTCTCATCATCTGATGATGGTTCCCGAGGAAGAGAAGCTTCCTTTGCCGCTAACTGTCTCTCAGTTTCCTGCAAGGAGAAACTAACATCAGCAATAGATGACAAACAGTACATAATGCCACCTCCAGAAATTGTTTCTCTGTCCTAAATAATAAGGCGTGAATCTAGTAAGGCATTATGTACAGTTTTTCATCTGTACAGAAACACTTGGTGAATTCAAGCACAAAGGATGCATCAACTCCTTCTCAAGGACACTCCAGATGCAAAAGCACAAAACCTTTTACCACCTCAATAGCAAGTAGCTCTATATAATATCAGCATCAATAACACACATCATCAAGTCTACTAGGTATTGAGACACAAGTATATAAGCATGATAGCATACAGGCTCGTTAAACAGGAAGGTCATACAGAAACAAATAAAATGACATTTGTCACATCTCACATAATGAAATAAAAGGGAACACCAGACCAGTTTACAAAATGAGCATTTAAACATAATTGATTTACAGTTTGTAAGATGTAGAGTTTAATGAAGCTTTCAATTCCGGTTAAGTTAGTGTTAGGACTCATTTCGGTGGTTTTTTCTTTCTAATGTAGGTGCTTTAAACGTTTAATTTCGCTTTCCATGCTTTCAAGTTTCACCTTGAAATAACTTATTTAGACCATTATTGCTGGACTGCCACCCAGCGACCAGATTAATTTACATGCTAGCAAGTTGCTACTAGTCATCTACCTCTGATTTCACGCAGGTAGTTCCTAAAGCCTCAAGTACTTGAGCATTAAAATTAAGCAGTATTCCATAAGATAGCTGATAGAAGGACTAGAACCTAAACCCTTTCATAAACCAAGTAGGGAATGATACACAATAATGTAAGATCAAGGAATGTAATTAGTATTTCAGAGAGAATGGGAGCAAGAGGAAGGGGAAAAGGGAAAGAGTGGTCATCACTTGAATAGCCTTTTCTATTTTTCACTTGTCCCATTTAGAGATTCAATATTTCGTAAATTAAGGTTAAGCTTTGACATTATTCTAATTTTAACCTTCATTTATCAACCTTATAATGACCGCTTGAAAGGGCAATTGCATATTTCCAAAAATGTTCAAACTTCCGGCAAAGGGCTCCCCAAATGGGAAGGCCGGACTAATATGTTTATTGCAACAGCTAACAAACCAACAGTTTGAAACAGTCATCACCTGTTCTTCCTCCAATTTTCTACGTGATTCTGCCTCCTTTCGTCTTTCTTCTTCAGCAGCAGCTTCTCTAGCTGCTTGCTCCTCTAAACGACGAGTTTCAGCTTCCTCCATGGCCTTCAACTCTTTCTCTCTATCAGCGTGCAATGATGCAAGATATTCATCATCCTACATTTAGCAGTCAGATATGAAATGCATGATAAACGAACAATCTAATCACAATCGCTGACTCAAAAAGAAAACCTGTTGTTCTCGTATCAAGCGCTGAGCAGTGAGCGAGGGCGACGGAGGACGAGGCATCTGCCAAGCATAAGGTCCCATAGTTCTATCAAGATCATTATTCATGAACCGATGTGATGCATATGGTAACCGGACCCCACTCCCTTCAGGAATTCCACCAAATAGTGCAGCCTCAAGCATGACTGCTTCATCGTGTTCCTCAGATGAAATGCCTCCCCACTTCAAAGGAATATCAATCAAAGCAAATATTAGAAAAGTTAACATTGATGAGCAAATCTGATCACACAGACAATCCAAAAATAGCTACTGAGGAATCCAGATTAAGATTCTTGACCCAAAGAAAGAAGAGAGGAAAAAGGATAGATACCACCTCAGAAGGGAAGTCGTTCTCGTTGGGCTCTGGATGAATAATAGCATTATGCTGTTGGGGGCTTGTCGGTGGACTCAAGTCATCTCCTCCAATTTCTTTGGCTGTGTCTATAGAACCAGAAGACGTGTGTCTACTCCTGTGCCTAACCAGTGGTTGCTCTTCCACATCTTCAACTTCATCCTGGGCAGACGAGCTTCCCACCTCCAACCTAGATTGTCTTGCAAACACTTGTCAGAAAAGTTAAATACCCTCCACTCGACCCACGAAGAGAGACATGTACACACACAATGCCCAAGTAAAGTTCATACAGGAAAATGCATTTGAGGGATGAATTTATACTCTATACTTTGCTAGGTGACACCTCTAGCTACTTGCAGTCTTGCACATAGGCCTGTTGGTGAATCGGTACAGCCCGAGCGCTCAACTCGAATTGACTCGACTCATCAAGTATATATGAGCCAAGCTGAGCTCCTTCATACCTGGCATAATTCGCGAGCCGAGCCCCAGGGGCATTCAACTCAAGAGGCTTGCGAACTGACTCGAGACCGGCTTGCTCAGGTTGACTCTACTTGGTTTTAGTAGTGTGTGTACATATATATTAATGAATTATATTATATTATATTATTATACAAATAATACTTGTAACTAATATATTTTAGTTAAAATAAATAAATATTTATATCCCAATTCCTAAATTCCCAAAACCAAATATCTACCTAAATGCTATATTACCTAATCTGAACATCAGAAGACAGAAACCCTCAAGCTCAACCTCTCCTTTCCCGTCACCGTCAGCCTCTTTCCATTCCCCAGCACTCGACCTAAATCAAGTCCGCGAGTAACAGATTGTGTCTTCTTCACAGTCTGTCACTGCCTTTCCTAGACACGCCGAGTCGGCATTCAACTGTTTGAGGGCTCTTCAGTTCAAGGGGAAGGACAGACTGCACAGAAGGGACAGCTGAACAGCCTGCACGTTAAAAGGGTGTGCGATCAAGCTGCCGCCTACATTTTGGGTCTGGATAGCTGGGCCTTTGGGTATTCAGGTGATTTGGGTTTCTTTTCAAATTTAATCAAATATAATAGCAATCAGCCCACTAAGTGAGCGGGTCCAAACCACAAACCCAACTCGACTCGCCAACTTTGGCCCAACAAGACTCACCAACTTCGGGCCAACCTGCGGGTGCTCGAGAGAGTGGCTCACATACTCGAGGTGAACCGAGTATTTTAGGGGTCTTGTAAGCCCAGCTCGAGCTCGACAAGGCTTGGCTCAAGAGTGGAAGTGGTGAGTTCGCTCGAGCTCGAGGAAAACCTGGCCCAGCTCACCTACAAGCCTACTTGCATAAAAAAAAAAATTGACTAGCAAATCAAAGGGGCCTAAAGGGGTCATCTAAAGGGGCCTAAGAAAAACAATATAAATCACCAAAGAAGATACGGTTAAAACTCAATAAATTAATACTCGATTAATTAATGATCTCTTTAAAATAATACTTTTGGTCAATCCCGACTTGGGGACAACGTGGTAAATTTATAAGATAATACATATTTGATTACTCATAAAGGTCCCATGCAAATTATAAATTAATAACTCCTTAAATATTACTTATTACTTAATACATTAGTGATTTATGAAGACTTAATAAAAAATGACTCTTGTCTTTTAATTTTTGTTGAAATTGATGTCACCTTGAATCTTATTTCTGATCGTAAGAACTTCTAGCGTGGTTTTCTCATACCTCTTTCAAGAGCTAGCGAGAGATACTCCAAAGACCACTTAATTGTATTTGATATTGTCCTTTGACTCACTTGCAAGCGAAAGTATTCCAAAAGCCATTGTTGCAATTGTTTTTGAGTGATACTTGGATTATCCTTGTGATGCTTGCATAATTCTATACGATATTTGTCCGTCAATGTTGATTTTTTCACACCTTTATGATGAGTAGCCATTGTTGTGTGTTTGATATGTTTGTGTTGCTATGACTGTTGTTGTGTATAGTTTTAATTTGTCTCAAATCCAAAATATAGTTGGAGAGGATCAAGTAAATTGATTCTAGTTGTAATAAGATTCTTTTATTGATATGGATTGAATCTCAATCCCAAATAGATTAGGTTTTTCTTAAGGCCTATAAATTTATACAGTATTAATTAATATATAAAGCAGGAGTTAACGCGCTTACTCATCAATGAAGAGATCAGCTGGAAACAAAAATCTCGGGTTCAGTGGCTCAAAGAAGGTGACAGCAATACAAAGTTCTTCCACAGAATGGCTAGTATTCGAGGAGTGGCTAAGCGAATTCAGAAAATCAAGATAAACGGTGTAGAGCTGGAAGAGAGGGAAGAGATTAGGCGTGGTATAGCGGGTTTCTACCAACGGCTTTACGAGGATTGCGGGTCTTGGAGACCTAATTTGGACGGGGTCACTTTTGGAAGATTAGAGGAGGCAGATTCAGTTTCTTTGGAGCGTCCTTTCCCCGAGGAGGAGGTGGTGGCTGAGTTAAGGCTTATGAGTGGTGATAAAGCTCCTGGCCCGGATGGATTTTCTATGGCTTTTTTCCAGCATTGTTGGGAGGTGGTCAAGGGGGACATTATGGAGGTTTTTCAGTTTTTCTACACCAATTCGCATTTCGAGAAGAGTCTTAATGCTGCGTTCATTTCACTGATTCCGAAGAAGAAAGGCGCGACGGATTTGAAGGACTATAGACCCATTAGTCTAGTCGGGGGTTTTTACAAGCTCTTAGCGAGGGTCCTTTCCCAGAGGTTGAAGAAGGTGATAGGTAAGATTGTCTCGGAGTCTCAGCATGCTTTTGTTAAGGAGAGGCAAATCCTGGATGCATCACTTCTAGCTAATGAGGTTGTGGACGACATATTAAAAAAAGGTGTTTCGGGTCTATTGTGTAAGTTGGATATTGAGAAGGCATACGACCATGTCAACTGGGACTTTGTGATCTATATGATGGATAGAATGGGGTTTGGGGATAAATGGAGGAGGTGGATTCACTTTTGCATCTCTTCGGTTCGCTTTTCTGTTTTGGTCAACGGGGAACCTTCTGGATTTTTTCATAGTTCGAGGGGCCTACGCTACGCCAGGGTGATCCATTATCTCCGTTTTTGTTTATTCTTGTGATGGAGGCTTTGAGTAAACTAATGGACAAGGCAGTCCAGGGGGGATTTATTAGCGGTTTTAAGGTGGGAAGGGGAGGGGAGTCGGAGTTAGAGGTATCTCATTTGCTCTTTGCGGATGACACTTTGGTTTTTTGTGGGGCAGAGAAGGCTCAACTGGGTTATCTTCGTATGGTGTTACTGTTTTTTCAAGCAGTTTCGGGCTCGAGTAAATATTCTCAAGAGTGAGATTATTCCAAGAGGTGTGGTGAATGACATTGGGCTTAGCCGGCTTTTTGGGTGCAAGACCGCGACTCTCCCTTCCTCATACCTTGGTCTTCCCATTGGTGCCCCGGTCAGAAGCAAAGCTATGTGGGTTCCGGTTATAAAGCGGTTCGAGCACCGCTTGGCGGGTTGGAAGAAGCAATTGCTTTCCAAGGGGGGCAGGTTAGTTTTAGTCAAGAACACGCTTTCAAATTTACCGACCTATTTCCTTTCTTTGTTTGTGATGCCTGCCTCTATCCGGAATAGACTCGAAAAATTGGAAAGAGATTTTTTATGGGAAGGTCGGTCAGAGGAGCGGAAATTCCATTTGGTTAAATGGGATAAGGTTTGTACTAGAATGCAAGAGGGAGGGTTGGGGGTTAGGAATCTTAAAGTGTTTAATGAGGCATTCTTTGGGAAAGTGGGCGTGGAGGTATCTCACGGAAAGGGAGGCATTGTGGAGGAGATTGGTGGTGAGTAAGCATGGTTTGGGGGATCATGCGTGGTTTCCGGGAGGTTGTTTTGCCTTTTGGGGTGGGGGTGTGGAAGGGCATTAGAAAGGGTGGAGAACCTTTGAGAGGTTTCTTGCCTTTGAGGTGGGAAGTGGAGAGACAGTTAGGTTTTGGGAAGATAGATGGTGCGGAGAGAGGAAGGCTGAAGGTGGATTTTCCGAGTTGTTTGAAGTCACTAGGGATAAGAGCTGTTCGGTTAGCTCGGTGATGTCAAGGGAGGTTGGTAGACCTACTTGGAGTCCAGAGAAATTTTCATGATTGGGAGGTGGAGCCGCTGCTGCATTTCTTGAGTTGTTCTGAGGTTCGAGAAGATTGATAGGGTAGAAGATTGTGTGATCCGGAAGGCGGTAAGGGTCGGTATTCACGGTTAAATCTAATTACTTGAGGTTTGTTGAATTGTGAGCGGAATTTTTTCCTTGGAAAGCGGTGTGGAAATCAGTGCGCCAAGAGAGTGGCCTTCTTTGTATGGGAAGCTATGCACGAAGCTATCCTAACGGTAGATAATCTTCAGAAGCGGAATATTTATTTAGTGAACAGGTGTTTCATGTGTAAGGCGAGCGAGGAGAGCGTGAACCATCTGCTTCTTCATTGCCCGGTCACTTCAGATCTGTGGAGTTTGTTGTTGAATCTTTTTAAAGTGCCTTGGGTGATGCCGAGTTCAGTTTCTCAGCTGTTGAGGTGTTGGTCTGTTCAGCGCAGAAACAGGTGCATCGGGATTTGGGAGGCTGCCCCTTTGGCAGTTTGTTGGGTGATCTGGAGGGAGAGAAACCAACGGGTTTTCGACAACGAGGAAAAGTCTATTCCGGTCTTGAAGAATTCTTTGCTTCGCACTCTATTCTCTTGGTGTGTAGAGGCTGCGAACTATCCACCGGCTTCGAAAATGACTTTTGTAGAGTTTGTAAATAACATTTCTAGTGGGTAGAAGCTCTTGAGCTTTGTATACTTCTAGTGTACTATGGATGTGTCACCTTTTTTGACGTTCTTATTAATATACTCTTTACTTATCAAAAAAAATTAATATATAAATTAATAATTATTAATTAATATCTCATTAAATTAATAACTTTTTCTTGTCCCAAGGATATTAATTTGTAGAGTTTTAACTGTATATACCTTCCATTTGCTGACACCAATGTCCCCACTTCTTCCAGCTCAGCTGACTTGTAACCTTGCAATTCTGATGGTCCAGATTTATCTCCAAGTTCACGTTGCACTTTCTCTTGCTCAGCCGTCTGGATTAGATCATGTTAGATTAGAGGAAGAGATGACAACATAAGGATGCCAACCATAATATGACAACAAACCTTTAAAGACAAAGATACTGCATGTGCAAGTTCAGGATCCTCCAGGTGAGATTGTCTTTGCGGAGGTACAGGATCACTTGGGTAACCAATATCAGCATCCCGCTTGGAAGCCTCAATGGCAGCTCGAATCATTTCCTCTTCTATATCATTGCCATAATCAGGTAAATCGTCAACTCCTGGAGCACTTGGTCCGGAAACTGTGTCGCGACTATGCCCAGCAACACCTGCAGCTGCAGGAATATCTTCATCTTCATCATCAATTATGACAGTCCCCTGAACTTCTGGGCCATGTTCATGTGAAGTTTCAGTGACATCCTCCATTTTAAGAGGAAGGCCAGAAGGACCTGATCCTGCATTCCCATCTTTTACCTCAATCGGAATCTCCCTGACTTCTCTTGGATGTGAAACAAATGGTGCACCATTCGTGAAACCGGTGCCACTATCAAATATACTTCTGCGGAAGTTAGGATCAAGAGCAGAGAATGGATTCATAACAGGAGGGAAAAGTGAGGAAGGAGGTCCACGGGATGCAACTTGAACTGGATTATCTATATCCATAAAATCATCCTGTGGAGCAGCAACTGATGTTTCATGTCTGCTGAAGATTAAAAAAAAAACAATAAAATGACAGCAACAATGTCAGGAACAAAAATGGAAATGCAAAGATTTTCCCATCAATTCCAGAAGAAAATTCCATAACGAAAAAACATCAAGAAAAAAATGGATAAAAAATCGCTGACCTGTTCCTATCCCCTTCACTAAAATGTGCATTAACAGCTTCATTCAGATTGCCACCATGCTCCTGATTATAGATAATTAAGAGGTTATAAAATAGTTGAACAATTTCGAAAAGAATATAAAAATCATTTGCTATTGCAACTAGTATATATCTTTTTTTTAAAGAAGTATGGAGCAACTAGTATATAGCTAATTAGAAGACAATCCAAACCCACATGACTTGTGCATAGTTAACACTGTACATAGAAGTTACAAAGAAAACAGCGAATACACAGCCAAGTTCCATCTCCCTAAATCACAATCAACTGAAGCTCGATCTGTGCCTACTAGAATAAGATATTGAGCACAATTCTACATTCAGGGGTGGCTCAACACTGGGGCACCAATCACCCCCTTGAGTTTTCCACAATTAACCTTAAATATAAGTAAATTTAAAAACCTTTACTAGTAGTAAATTAACCTCCCAAAGTCTTCTTTTAAAAAAAAAAATTAAAGAGGAATCCATAAGATACGAGGGAAAGATAAATTCCGGATGACAAGCTATCCATCAAAAGTAAAAACAAAGAGAAAAAAGAGAACAATAACAAAGAAAAGACTAACAGAAGTTATAGAACAACAAAAAGAAATGCCAACCTTCCCTAGTCTGCTACACAAAGACTTAAGGAAGCTGCTCCTCATTGCATCATGTGGACTCTATGGTGGGCTAGCTGTTGGAGAAGCTTTGAGGGTGTTCACATCCCAAACCATAATCTCTCATTTTTTATGCTTAGCACTCTATTTTTTTGGATTACTAAGTTCCTCTGTAATACAATTATTCCTTTTGTGGCTGTCTAGGGAGATCGAGGGGGTGGATGTATACGTGCTTTGCTCATACTCTTTATCCAGTTTTTGCTTCTTTGTCTCGCCACTCGCCAGTGGGCCTCTGTTTTTTAGTGCGAGACTTTTTTATTCTTTTTTTTGATAAGTAAGATAGATATATAAATAACTGCTTCAAAAGAGGTGAAGCATCCAATATACATCGGAAGAAAACATTGAGACCCCACTAACTACCAAAAATATTTTCCACTAAATCTACAAAAGGATTAGAACCCTGCGAGAAAGCCTCCAAACACCAAAACAATAGCAGCTGCAAAACTTGATTTTTGATTTCTTCCAAGGTCTTTTCCTTGTTTTCGAAAGCTCTAAGGTTCCTTTCTTTCCAAATGGTCGAGCACACAACCAACGGTGCAGTATCCCAGACACTGTTTTTCCATTTATGCTTATAAAGGGTCCAGCACAAGAGGAGTTG
This sequence comes from Codonopsis lanceolata, assembly GCA_013146195.2. Taxonomy (NCBI): domain Eukaryota; kingdom Viridiplantae; phylum Streptophyta; class Magnoliopsida; order Asterales; family Campanulaceae; genus Codonopsis; species Codonopsis lanceolata. The sequence continues at coordinate 107,144,220 of CM028378.1, read as the reverse complement.
TTTGATCGAGTTAGGCATCACCCAAGTAACTTTGAATAAATTCAGCACATAGTTCCAAATCTCCCCAGCGAAAGAGCAGTGGATCAGAAGGTGATTTGCACTTTCTTCGTCGCTCTTACACAAAAAGCACCAATTAGTGTAGATTTTCTTACGCTTCCTCAAATTTTCTCCTGTTAAGTTAGCTTCAAGTGCAGCTTCCCACACAAAAAACCTCACTCTAGGTGGAGCCTTTGCCTTCCAAACGCTCTTTCACGGAAATACCATGTCACTCGTAACTATAAGGTGGTACATGGACTTAACTGAATAATTCTCGTCTTTCTTTCCATTCCACACAATGGTGTCGACGGAATTCATGTCCATCTTTTGCTTGTACAGCAGCTCAAAGAAGGTTCCAAGTGAGTGCCCCGCCATCTGCTTGAGCTACTGAACTAACAAATTCCTCCTTAATCACAGCTAGCTGGAACATAGACGGAAAAGCACGCTGTAATTCTACTTCCCCGCACCACTTATCACTCCAAAATTTTACCGAGTCCCCTTTTCCCACATTGAAGGAGATTAAATGTTTCACCAAATCCCATCTCTTCCTGATGTTTTTCCTGACCCCCACTCCTACACTAGACTGAACCTCATTGGGATTCCACAAATGGTTCCCTAGCCCATACTTGGCCACCACTACTCCCCTCCAAAGAGCTCTCTTATCAGTCAAGTACTGCCACAGCCACTTCCCCAAAAGAGTAGAGTTAAAAGCTTTAAGCCTTTTGACTCCCAAACCTCCATTCTTTAAGTTGGAGCAGACTGTATCCCACTTTACCAGATGATATTTCTTAACTTCCATTTGGCCTTCCCACAAAAAGTCTCTTTCCAGTTTCTCTAATCTCTTGGCCACTGAAACCGGGATATCAAAAATCGACAATAAGTAAGTAGGCAAGCTAGATAACGTACTCTTTATTAAGGTCAGTCTGCCACCCTTTGACAAGTACTGTTTTTTCCATCCCGCTAATCTGCGCTCAAACCTTTCAATAACCGGATTCCAAATGTCCTTATTGGAAGAGTGAGCCCCAAGAGGTGATCCAAGGTAAGAGGTCGGTAGAGTACCAACCTTACAACCAAAGAAATCTGCCATATTACCAATAGGATCCACCGTACCGATAGGATAAATCTCACTCTTGTGGATGTTAATCTTCAACCCAGAGGCAGCCTGGCAAAATAAAAGGACCATGCGGAGCTACCCCAACTGACTCAACTCCGCATCACAAAAAACCAATGTATCATCCACAAAAACCAGGTGAGAGACCATCAGGCCAGATCCTCTTTCCCTACTAATATTGAAACCCCTGATGAAACCTCTCGAAGTAGCAATATCCATAATCTTACTAAGAGATTAAATCACAATTATGAAGAGAGACGGAGACAGTGGATCTCCCTGACGAAGTCCCCTTGAACTAGCAAAAAACCCTGCCGACTCCCCATTCACTAAAACTGAGAATTTGACAGTGGAAATACAGAATCGAATCCACTCCCTCCAAACTCTCCCGAACCCCATCCTAGATAACATATAATCCAAAAAACCCCAGTTCACGTGATCAGAAGCCTTTTCTATATCCAACTTACAAATAAGGCCTGCCTCTCCGCTTCGAATCCTCGAGACTGCCTCATTAGCAATAAGAACTGTATCTGTGATTTGCCGACCACCCACAAACGCATGCTGAGAATCTGAAATCACCTTACCTAGCACCCTTTTTAATCTGATAGAGAGAGCTTTTGCGATAATCTTGTAGAACTGTATCTGTGATTTGACGACCACCCACAAACGCATGTTGAGAATCTGAAATCACCTTACCTAGCACCCTTTTCAATCTGATGATAGAGAGAACTTTTGCGATAATCTTGTAGACCCCCCCCCAATGAGACTGATAGGCCTAAAGTCTTTTATCTTCTCTGTGCCTGCCTTTTTTGGAATAAGCGCAATGAAGGATGCTTTAAAGCTCCTCTCAAATCTTCTGTGAGAGTGGAAAAAATTGAGACTTCGCTTTTCGCAACCCTTCACAGAACAAGCGGAACATGATCTGAGATTATCCTAGGTAAACATACTTGAGAACTCCCCCCAAAAATCTCGATCCACCCAGACGACACTAATCTGTCAATTCTCAAACACCGATTCAACTCACTGTTTCTAGCCCACGTAAAAGTACCCCCTACAAGAGGTAAATCAACTAATTCCATATCGTTTATGAAATCATTAAAAGCTACCATGGCAGGAGAGAAAGAACTGGCCCCCGTTCTTTCATTTGGAAATCTGATTACGTTGAAATCCCCGCCTATACGCCAGGGGGACTTCCACCTATCAATCACTGCTTTAAGCTCTGCCCACAGCCCTCTACGATCAGCATCCACACAAGGACCATAAACACCCGAAAAAATCCATTTCAAACCGATATTACTATTTTCAAACAGACATGATATAGAAAATTTGCCTACCATCCCATCAATTCTGTCCACTACTCTTATCCCAAATCACTAAAATACCTCCAGAAGCCCCAACAGCATCCAAATGCACCCATTTGGACCATCTGCCACCTCCCACACTCATAACTATTTCGACTTTTGCCAATTTAGTTTCCTGTAAACAAATCACATGAGGTTTCCATTTTCTAAACGCCGCTTTAATCACTAGTCTTTTGGAAACATCGTTAATGCCCCTCACGTTCCAAGAAATAATACGCATATCCATACTACAAACTGGAAATGATTAAACAAATTGATTACACCCCCTTAGCCCCCTTCTCTACTTGGTCGAAGCTATGCAACTAAGGTTTCTTAGCTCCGTGTTGCTGCGAACACGACTCTTAGATTTGCTGGTACTAGCCCCCTGCCCTTAAATTTTCCCATCCTTTTCCATTTCCAGTAATAGCTTCAGGAGTTTATCTTCATAATCTTTCCCCGACCCACCCAAAATTTTCCCAAAGCTTTGCATCCTTCTGCTAACCCATATCGAAATATTCTCTTTATCCTCCGTATGTTAAAAATCCGTTTTCTTGCTCCCGTTCTAGAAAAACCACATTTAATGACTGACAAGACAAAGGAATTTTTTGAAGAACCTCAGGAGAACCCAAATGAGGCGCCTCAGGAATTTCTTAAAGAACCAACCTTTTCAATTGAACCGTCGACCTGAGGGTCTGTCTTGTGAGTTCTGCAATCAATGTCGCCTTGGGACCTGTTCTCTTCCTCTCACGTCTCGACAAAACTCGTCCCTGTGACAAACTCAGGAGAAGCTTCCTTTCTGCTACTCGAAACATCCTTCCCCCTCTGCACGCCACCGAAACAATCTTCCCCATTAACTTCCGTAACTCTAACCGGTGATTCCACCGTACTTATATCAACATCGCACGACTCCCTTTGCTTTGTAGACGTTGAAGAATCAATCTCCACCACCGTCGGCAAACTCTTCCCCATGTCTGCAATTGTAACCACAACAAGCTTCGACCTTGATAATATTGTTTGCGATACAGGCGCATCCCCTTGGATAGGGCTTACCTTCTCAAAGCCCAAACCCCCATCAAAATTCCTCAAAACCTCAGGCCCTACTTTAAAAAAGGAAGAGAAGGGCCCACTGATCCAGCCCACTCCTCCTTCCTGGGTGCCCATAACTTCCTTATTACTAAAATGCTGGCCAGGTCAATACCTCTCGAGGTACCTTCGCCACATTCATTTCCTCCCTCAGGCCCACGGTTACTATCCTTATACAGGCCCAAATCATCAGGGGTATTATTATTGCCAGAAACAGCGTCGCCTCCTACAGGCTGCATAAATTTTGAATTTTTTACAGCCCACGTGCCTGTAACAGACCTGTTACTGTTTTTACTGTAACGAGTACTCAACTATTCAAAAGATCTCCTTCTCACGTCCTTAAAGGGCGCGTGATGAACACCTGCGTCTTCTTCCCCAAATTTCTTTTCACCGGAGTCACTGCTGTCCCCAGTGCTGCTCCCGAATCTCCTCCAAGATCTGCAGAAAGCCATCATCTCCACCCATAAAGGCACTCAAAAATTCTCCCCTTAACCCCAATTTTGATCGAACCCGGAATCTCCTTATAGAAACGAATAAGAATTCTTGCCCACCTCAAATCTATTCTAAGCTCCGTGTCTTCATCCACTCGAATAAAACCTCCACAAGAATTCTCAATCACTCGGAAAACTTGCTTGCCCCATAAGTGCAACGGCAAACCCACCGCACAGATCCAAATTTCGTTAGGTCGACTACCTCTGGTGACAGCATGCATCGGGATCCCAACGTTCCAAAAACAGAGAGTTGTTATCAACCTTCCAAAACTTCTCCTTCATAATTCGTCTGGCCTCTTCCTTCGACGGGAACACGAACAGGAAGGATTTCTCACTCAGCTCCAGAACACGAACGCCTCCAGCTGTCTTCTATTTTCGGTCCACCCACCTTTGAATTGCCATCTTATCCGCAAACGGGCAGTCCATCGCCCCCACTCTTCCCACCAAAGTCCTTTCCAAATACTCCAAACCCCACCTACAAGAGTTTTCCTCCACCTGGAAATCAACACCCATCTCCCCCTTGATCTTGCCTCTGCAAACAACTAAGTTTGGCCATGGAGGTATCTCCGCAACCTCCTTGAAGGATTTGAAGAAGCCTCTTCTATTCGTTGCATCTAAAGGCCAAGAGGTTGGCTTACTCTGTTTCCCTGAACTCCTCGTTGTTGCCTCCTTAAAGGCCTTGGGGGGGTCGCTTCACCCTGTAGTCTCCGGCAAATCTGCGCAGTTTGTCCGCCACCCATTCCCAACCTTCAGCTTCTGAATTTTCAGGGATACATATCATTCCCGACTTCCCTGTTCCCCTTACTATGACTTTGATGAAGCACCCTGCAGCATTCCGTTCCTTGGCCACAATGATGTCGCGCCATTTATTCTGCAACTTCTTCCACCAAACATCGCTGAACGAAGAGAACCTTCCCACCCACTGGCTGGCCCAAACAAACTCAAAAGGCGAGAACAATCTCATGCAGTCTACCTCTTGATCTCTCCACCACCCTAAACACTAGTCGATCCTTCTCCTGAACTCTCAAAACTTTGAGCCTTTTTTATTCTTTATGGGTTCCCCTCATGGCGAATCCTTAAGGCACATATTTACTTATCAAAAAAGAAAAATATAAGAGTAAACAAAACCTAACTTTTGCATTCCAAAAAGAGGAGAAAACCAGTAAAGAAATAGGAAAATATAGTTTAAACCCCCCACCCAGCCACCCCTTTCTCTATTCATTTAGTTTGTCGAAGAGTGATTCCCTGGCTAATGCTAAGATACACTTTCTAGTACCCGACAACAATTGAACAGCTTCGATATACACACCAGGCTTTAAGCCAAGAATTGCTCAAAAATATTAAATACTCCATTTTTTACACCCAAAGAGTCCCCGTTTGAAAAGTCTAACAATTAAGAAATATATAAGTACCATTAGGATTGGTTATGATTACAAAAATGCTTGAGCATAGTCAAGTTGGTTATAACACATGTAGAATGGCAAAGTTGAAAAAGTATGGAGATTGAAAGCTTAATTTTTAAAAGTGGACTCTTTATGTGAAAATACCAAAATAGATAGTGGACTCTTTGCTTGGAACGAACGGAGCATTAAAGACCTGGAAAGTAAGGTGACTAATTCCTCTCAAGCCTCTACACACTTCTGTACCTTTAAGCAGTCAACCTTTTACCTCAGAGACCAGTATTATAAATGGTAAGTTAACTTCTAAGTCCAGAAGTTTCCATGTTCATAAATAGATATTACTGAACTGAAATCCAAGTTGCAAACTTGACATCCTCAATGTAGAAGACCATGTATAACACGTGCACATTCACTTTCGTTGTGAACAAAGGTCAAGAATTAAATTAATGACTAACAACATGTGAAACAATTTAGCCAAATTTTGAGGACTAATTGTTCACCAAAACGCACATTTATGGTCCAGCTGTTGTACATAATTCAACTGAGTAGATTAAACTATCAAATTACAAGGAAAACTTCTGGTCTCAATGTATTTGGACCACACTTCTCAGGTTGCTGACTTTAATCAAAAGTTCTTTCAGGTATAGGTCAAGAATTTCAAATTCTTATAATCATGACATGAATTTCTGATGCCAACACCCAAATTATCCAAGAAGTACCAACTATGGTATCAAAATTTAGAGTTTTCGTTGGACATGTGACTAATTCTAAGAATATGCAAATATGGATTCTTAACTATCTACTACTCTTTAAGTATTAACCGAGGACACACCTCTTTCTTCAAATTTACATGCTTCATTAATTTGTGCCGACTGCGGATAAAATTTAAAACAAAAAAAGTAAATAAATACCAAAAGCAAAGTAGCTTTGTAACGTAAGATCAGATGTAATGACATGTTTTAATCCCAATAAGGTCAAATGGAAACAAGACATTCATCACCTTTTTTTTATAGGTAAGTGTGACCCCTAGTTGGTGTAGGGATTGGAACCAAGGTCCCTTTGGCTGAGTGCCCTTGCCATCACTCTAGAAGATGCAATCTTTCTAAAAATATTGAAGAGTTATTGCTCTTAACTCATTATAGGTTTGCTTAAAAGTACTAAAAACCTGAGCATTCCCTTTCTTTTGGAAATATGGAAGCTGCCGATGGTTCCACAGCTGACTGCCTATGTTGAAAGCAAATTTAGCCAGCACATTCATAGTCATCTACAGTACAGCTCTTTCTAGCTTCACATAATATGTAAGAATGAGGCCTATGCCTCTGCCCATGTACTATGAGAAGAGCTGACCCTTTTTAAAGAACTTCTCATACTTTCCTTGAAACTTATATTCTGAGTATTCTTGTTGTTGGTCGATCTTTTTCTTGGTACTTTCCTCGCAACTTCCCATTCTTGAAGTTTGTGAGCCGTGACTTTTTTCAACTTAGTCAAATCATCAATAAGAAATTTTAGGATGCATGTTCAAAACAAAAAAAAAGCATTCATCAAGAAAAGTTAAACCATCATACTACTTTCTCTTCTTCTTTCCTACTTTAACGAAAAAGGGGAAAACATTACCATACCAATTAGCTTAACCTATACCTGAGAAACCTTATTACTTAAGAGGAGAATAACGGTCATACGCAACCAGCCAAAAGTAGTCATTAAAATTCTGACAAGTGTGTGTTTGTAGATACTCTAGAGTGAAACAGGAATTGAGCTGACAAACACATAAAAGGAGTCCCCCAAACCAAACAGTAGCATAAAGAACAGAGTAGCTTGCTCGCAAGCCAACAAGGCAGGCCTCCAAGGCTCCACAGCCTATCATTCTAGAATTTGCATGCTACGCAATTTTCTCTCCCGAGGGCAAGTGCACAACATTTTTTAATCAATTCAATCCATCGCACCTTTTGCCACTTAGAACATGTAAGGAAACGAAACAAAATGAAAACATAATCTGATACTCCATCCAATTTTAACTGATAGTCCTCCTTCCAACTGGAAATTTTCACACAAAGTATGTCTCCCAATAAATATAACAATATTATTATTGAATAATGCCTAGGATCTCAAAAAAGTCCCCAACTTAATTATCAATTAATGTGTCGAGCACGTGTTTGCTAGTCTATGAGCCCCACAAATAAGTAATTTGATGTCAGATCAATCAAATGCTTGCCACCTCAGTTTAGAGTCAAAGTGGGATTTTCTATTTGGGACTCCCATTTATTATTGAAATTTTAAAGCATTATTAGATTTTGACAGGTTAAGCTGGGTTAGATTTGAGATCAAAATTGTCCATCAATATCCAAATTTTTAATGGAACCATACCTCCGTTAATAAAATTGATATAACCTCCAAACCATGAATCTCAACTTGAAAAATGTTTAGTTAATCCCACAAAATAAAGATAAACTATCCCACATAAGTCTTCCACTTTTCATCACCTAACTAAAAACATTCCGCCAAAATGCAATCTACAAAATAAATACGTAAGCTAAAATCCAGCATTTGTTCCCCATTAGTTATTGCAATTTCCCCAAGAAGTAATCATCTTCCCACTAATAAGAGACACTTATAAAAAATAAAAATAAAAATAAAAAACTATATAATAGAGATTATAGTTCAGCCCAAAGACAATTGCGAGGTTAGAGTGAGTTTTATTTTCACACCATTTTTGCTACCCAGTGACAAATATAAATTAAAAATTAAAATAAGAACCAAAAGCACAAATCTCTTATACTAGACTACAATCTTACATCCATTCTATTTTCCAAACTTTCTCAGAAAACAAACAGTACCAAACACGATTCGTTAACCAAACAATCCTCTAATACATACACAAACACACATCAAATTACATAAATAAACAAAAATAATAATAATACTAATACTAATAAACTAAAATAACCCCAATAAAACCCTACATTACAGAACAAATCACACGGCTTAACAAAATAATCTAAACACAAATTTAACTAACGAAATTCGTATTAAAAAGTCAATTAAACAGCGACGTTAATTGAAGATTATGATCTAGAGTGAAAAGAAAGTAATTAAATTACCTCGAGTTTTTGTATAGCAACTGGTTCAGATGAACCGGTGATGCTGATAAACATCTCGATTGCTTCCTGATTAGGTCTCGCCATTTTTTGTGATTATGTCTTTGTAAAGCTGTGTTTTTGCAAGAGTTATAAAAAGAGAGAGATATTAAAATAAATTTGATATTGATGATGATTTTTGTGTGAAGGAATATAGAAGGGTTGAGTCATGGAGGGGTGTTTCCCCTATTTTTATATGCGAAGGACTACGAGGGGTTTGTGTCAATTGCAGAGGGTAAAAGTGGAATTATAAAAGTGTAGGAGTCCTAGCTTGTTTGTTCCTTCTCCAGTGTTCCACGCCTCTTCCTTTGCCTACATGGATCATCTACGTATATTATATTGTTAATTGTTTAGTTTCTTTTTTAGAATTAATTATGAGTAGTTTTCAGCTTATCGATCTTCTTGGCAAGACGAAACTCTATTTTTTTATAACTTAATTCATCAATATACGATGGATAAGATCAGGAGATCTATCTTAGAGAAAACTAAATTATTTGCCCATGCCTATGGCACGGCGCCAGTATGGGACGATGTCAGTATAAGACGGTGTTAGTATTCAAATAAATCAATATAATAAATAATATATATTGTGTGTGTATATATGTATATATATATATATATATATATATAATTAATTAAATATTATGTGTGTGTGTGTGTGTGTATATATATATATATATAAAAAGCTAGAATATAACTATTTCATTAAATAGATTTAATAGCTCATTTTACATGAAGGAAAAAAGAAGAAAGGAGTACAAAGTTTAAAAAGAGAACAAAAAAGAAAAAAAAACTAAGCCTGAAAAGGATGGAAGAAAGTCGGTTGAAATAAAAACGTAGGAAGAAAAAAGTGAATAGGAAACGGTTAGATTAGGTTAAGATAAAAATAGTTTAGATGAACGTGCAGGGCCGGCCCTGTAAAATCGGGAGCCCAAGGCCAATTACTTCGAACGGGATCCTTCCTTTTTAGCATTTTTTTCCAATTTTTGAAAAATTAAAGAAACAAAGGTTATGTATGTCATTTTTTTCTATTGGTAAATCTTTTGAAAACATGTCGAAAAATATTTTCGAATGTTTGGCAAACACACGGAAAACAATATATGAATAAATACAAAAAACATATTATAATACTAATGTCCATATTGAATATAAAATAATGTTTAACTTTAAGTAATTTTCCTTTAGTAATCCTTAATTTATCATTAATGGTGTCAAATCAATAAGGTCCATTTTTTTTCAATGTCACAAATACAAACAAAAAATTGGTAATAATGAAAAAATGTTTTAAAAAAGAAAATTGATAATATTTGGGACATCCCTAAATAATATAGTGGACACTAATTTTATGACATAATGAGTATTTATTTAAATTATAATTTATAAATAATGTGCACAAACTCTAATTATATTTCTAAACAATGTATTTGTTAAGTAAAATATTTTGTGTTTGTAAATATTATATGCTTAAACATTTCTAAAATGAATCCGTAAGTCATTTTCATGAAAAGAAAGACTTCATTTTCTGTTGACTTGGTAAAACTTTTATGTTGACTACATTTTCCTCTAGTTATCAAATACTGAAAAATGAGGAAAACGTTTTCCAAAAGTTTTTTCCGTGAAACAAATGGAGCCTAAGTCATTTTTAGAAATTAGAATTGGGCATTTATTTATTATTTTTTAATAATGTGTAGGGTTTTTGTGAGATTTTGAGGCCCAAAAAATTGGGTATTTTTAGTTGGCCCAAGGTCATGGCCTCACTTTCCTTATGGTAGGGCCGGCCATGTGAACGTGAATACGTAGGAAAAAAAACGTGAATAGGAAATGGTAAGATAATCAAAATAATTTTTTTCAAACCTTGCAAACTTAAAAGTAAAACCGAATGAAGACGAATAATTGCGTGGAAAAGAGCGAAGGATAGAGCACAGCTAGCTAACCATCTTTTTAGGCTACAAATGCATAGCTTAGTTATCAGCTTTACAAAAATCATAGGAGGAAATATTTATGTGGCAGGAAAATGTGTTTTTTACTGTTCAAACAGTGCTTTGTTACTATTAAACATCAAATCCTAGCCATTGTTTTAGATGGAGTAGGAGTAGGAGAATTAATTGGAATAGGAATAGATGAATAGGAAGAGAGAGAAAACGGTTGTGGGAAAAAAACCGTAAAAAAACGGTTGTAGATGAAATGGAATCCTGGCCGTTGATTGTGTTTCGTAAAAACAAATCTTGGCCGGTAAATAGCTTTGTTAAAACTAAATCATGGTCGATAAATAGCTTTTGTAATCGCTCTGATCTGTTTTATATAATGATATTTGTAGCACAGACTTTTCTAAATTTTTGTCATCAATTATATAATCTCATATAAAATTTTATGACCTTGTTAATTATCTATGTATAAATATCGATCGCAACAAAGTTGCATAAAATTTGAATTCTATAATTTCTTTTAAAAACGAATTCTCACTCTTTTCAGCAATAATGTAACTTACTAAAAGATCCCAAAAAAAATTATGATAAACACAATTCTCTAATGAGAATAAAAGGTATATTTGGTAGGGGTGAGCAGAGCCGTCAATGTCCATGAAGCCCGTTAAAGCCCATTAATGTCCGGCCCACGAAGCTCGCGCCCATGGGTTTTGTATAGTACTAGGCTTTAGATGAGTCAAATGTCCGCGGTCTCGGGTATTATTGGGCCTTCAACTGCTCCCTGCTCGTTATGCCCATCCCGGCCCATCCTTTTCTATGATTTTTTTTAATTATAGGTCTAAACCAAATCCTATTTATTAACTTAAAAGTATAGTACTCTAACTGAGCTGAACTGCTGAAACGATGAAGCTTATTGCGAATTGCCTTTTCAATTTTCTTAAAATATTATAATACATATAAACCTATTACTAAAAGTCTAAAACCCAATTTGTTTAATTACTCAACCTTAAACGCAATCCTCTATTCTCATGCAAGTTGGTGACGTGCGACACACCTTATTGATTTATTCTCAATTCGTCGGTCATCACTTTATCTTTTTCATCTTGAGAAAAGTTTGAATGATAAAACAGTAATTATTTAAAAACATGAACAAATGGGCTGAAGCCCGTGCTTGCCCGTGCCCACCCAACGCCGGTCCAAAGCCTGTCCACTAATCCCCGTGGACTGATGAATAGTAGTTGTTCCAAAGGATCAAAACGGTCGATGATTACTGGAATTCCTTGTCGGTTTTCTGTGAAATACTCGTATGGCCGAGGACTTCCAAGCACATCGTAAGTTAAACCAGTGCTGACGAATAACCAACCCGCAATGAACAGGGAAGGTATAGTAATGCTATGAATTAGGGCTGGCAAAAAGTCTCGTTTTCCCGTCCCGATCCCGACCCGACATAATTCCAATCCCGACTTTGTCGGAATTTTTCCCGTCCCAACTTATTTCGGGACAAGATTCAGGAAATATATCAATCCCGTCGGGATTCCCGACCCGTCCCGACTATATTTTTTTAAAAATTTTTTAAAAAAATATTTTTTTTTATTTTTTTTAATATTTTAAGTGTGTACTGTTATCAAGTCAAGAGACTATTTTTCCAAACAATGCCTATTTTTTGCTTGCTGAAATTATTTAATGGTATTTGTTAAATTTATTTTTACAATATTGTGGTTTTTTTGTCTATAAGTTTCTGCACTTAGTGAAATTCGTTTCATGCGAGTAAGGGGTGTATTTTGTTCATAATAACAGATTCATCAATACCCACCATTAAGTAAATATTCAAGTATACTTGTAAATATACAGTCATAAATCTTAATCATGATGGAGACATTTTAAAAATATTTTAGTGTCAGAGATACTGTTCATAAATATTATAGTCGGGTTTACGGGATTTTTATCTCCCGAACTGTCGAGATCCCGACACGTCGAGTCCCGACACTTATCGGAAACGGGATGACCCAGTAGCGAATACTGGTAATAATATCAGCAAAAGAACGTTTTCACTGGACTTTTTAAATCTGATGTTTGCTACTTGATGAGCCTATACTGGGCATTATCATGCCTGTGGGCTTAGAACCCGTGCACACCCCTAATATTTGGACATAAGAAAATTGGTTGAACGTTATCTTTCAAAATACTTGTGTATATATGGCCGCAATTTCAAATTTATTTTAGCTATTGCGATCTTGTTTTAGTTATTTGACTTGGTTATTCTCATTTACAGATCATAAGTTATTAGGTCGCAAAATGTTTGTTCAAACAAAAACTGCAAAAGGTTTACGAATAAAGGAAATGTGTCTTGGGAAAATTCTCTCTTTAGGACAGCATTAACAAATTAGAGACGTGTATTTATAAATGAGTGGGTTATAGTAATGTAGTCTCTTATTTACAAAGTATATGTTCATAAACATTTCTCCAAAAATATGAATATTTCATTTATAATAGATGTAATAATTCCACCCTGGTCAATTATGAAAATCTAATGTGCAATAGCAGTGTTGTACTTGTACTAGATTATGTGTCCGTACACATGACACGGTGACATTATGTGACTTGATTAATACATGGATGAGACAATTGGCAAATAAATTAATAGTTACTTGGGATTTTGTAAAAGTCGGATAAATGTACACTGCACAACGAAAATGAGATAAAACTCAAATACTTAACAAAATAAAAAAATTTACATGGGAATTTATTTCATAAAAAACCAAGAATTAAATATTTTAAACATGAATACTTCTTTTATAGTAGAGGTAATAATTCCACCGTCAATTATGAAAATCTAATGCGCAAGAGGAGGGTTGTACTTGTATACATCTTACTAAAACTAGTTTTTTTAACTCGTGTGTTAAACGCACGTCAACTAAATCGTACATAAACAAAATAAAGAGGATCGGTTTATTAACAATTACACATAAGTATATCACTAATCATTATAGATTCTAAAAAAAATCCTTATACACAACATTTGTTGTCTTATTAGTTAGTTTTTTATCTTCACCGCATATCAATATCTTCAAACCAAAATAATTTGTTTCTCTAAAAACTATGACATATAAATGTTCATGACTAAATACTGATTTTTTTTTCAAAAAGAGACATACGTGTAATTATTGACTTTGACATTTGTTAATTGTCATTACATATGATAGCAGCAATGTAAATTGTTTTCTCTAGAACTTGAAAGACAGTTTTACATCTGATATAGTTAATGACAATTTTGGGATAAAAACATTTTCTCCAACATTGCTTCCTTTCAAAAAAATTGTTTCAACAATATGATCTTCAAGATTTATGATGATTAGTTTTATTCTATTGCACAACTCTGCAGCATGGTCAAGTTTCTCAATAGCATTACTGGAACACTAATTTTAAGTGTCAATTCATGGATTGACAACCCCGAACACTTTATACTATTCAAAAACTATGTATAATGAATATCTTCAAACAAACTTGAATTTTTTTCCGCCCTGCAAATAAAATCTAAAGTCAAATAAGCTCTTCCTGTTGAATGATTACTTTTATTAAATTATATTTATATTTTATGAATAAAGAAATTTATGAGAAGAAAATAATCTAAAATCAAAGTAACGAAATTATTTTTTCCGTTAACTATTATTTTTATTTTGTAAATTATTTTGATTTTAATAACTTCCATTATATATTTTTTTTGTTTTATTGACATCATAACTATTATTTTTGTTTTAGTTTTAAGAATTAGTTTTACATAAAAAATTTGTTCCGTAATTTTTTATTATTATTTTGTCAACCTCAGTTTAAATTGTTTTGTTTTATTGATTTTGTAAGTATTATTTTTTGTTCCATCAAACATTTTTATTTTACTAACGTATTTTTGTTTTACACAACTATTTTTAAGAATTTGTTTTAAACTTTTGTTCCGTAAATTATTTTTATAATTTTACTAACCTCAGCTTAAATTATTTTTGTTTTATTGACTTCCGTAACTATTCTTTTTGTTTCATCAAATATTTTTATTTAACTATTGTATTTTTGTTTTACATAGCTATTTTTAAGAATTTGTTTTAAAAAATTCCGTAAATTATTTTTATTGTTTTAGTAACCTCATTTTAAATTGTTTTTGTTTTTATTAACTTTGTAACTATTATTTTTGTTCCATCAAATATTTTTATTTTACTAATGTATTTTTGTTTTACATATATATTTTTAAGAATTTGTTTTAAACTTTTGTTCCGTAAATTATTTTATTTTACTAACATCCGCATTAAATTATTTTTGTTTTACTGACTCCGGAACTATTATTTTTGTTTTAGTTACTATTTTTTATGTTTAAATAAAGAAAAATATTTAAACATAATTAAAAGCGAGTAGATGGTGGTGATGAGAGAGAAAGTAGAGAGGAGACGGGAGAGAGAAAGAGAAATACAACCAGAAAAGATAGGAGAGAGAAAGAATGAAATGATAACTCAAAAGTTAATAATTTAAAAGTAAGATTTTGGAGAGAAAAATCTATCCTTACCATTATATATATATATATATATATATATATATATAGATAGATTAGTAGAAAATTATTTTTTTTCATTTTAAGTAAAATTAAATTAAATATAAATTGTTTTGGTGTTGAGACTCAAAAGGAATGCTATGATGATAATTCGATGCATTTGATTGTGTGTGTGGCATACACAAATATATTTTATGTGGTTCATAATTTTAGATCAAAAGTTTATTTGAAACAAATATGCTAAATAGGAAATTTTGTAAGATGTATGATATTATGAGATCAAGTTTGTGATATTATTACAAATTTTATTGTTAGTGTCGTTAGATCAAATTTGCTTAGATATCTACACCGTTAGATCAAATATGTTATTTTCTAAGTACTGACATGAACATTCCAAATAATCACCAACTTAATCATCCAACGACTCTAACACTAAAACTCGTAATATTATTTGACATTTTGTAATTTATTGATTGAGGAAGCTAGTGAAAGCGACGATTAGCAGAAATGTGACCAGTCCAATAGTCGAATCACCTCATATCTCTCTTTTTATATAGTATAGATATAGATAATATTAGGTTGGTTTGTGCAAAATGTATTTTGCCCAGACCTATTACACAACCTTTGGGATTATTTTCTTGTGTTAAATGTGTACAAAATGTATTATTTATGGTATTTTGCAATGATAGATACATTGTACTATTGCCATGAACGAATATATTTATTTTAGGATGTCGTGTAATTAATTTAGTTTGTGATATATATTCCGTAGGAGTTCGGATCCTTTATTCCAAAAGTGTATTCCATCTTCTATTCCAATGTCAGATTCACCATTAACTTATCAATTAGTAAATTAACAAAATTAATTATTTAAACAAAATCAATTACTGATTGACAAGTTAACAGTGGATCTGATATTGGAATAAAAGATGAAATACACTTTTGGAATAGAGGACCCGGACTCATTTCGTAGATGTAAAAATATTTTGTTAATAAGAGTTATTGTGATATTTGGAATGTACATATTGGTGAGAATGAAATGGAGGCCAGTGCCTTAGGCTTCATCCTAAAATAGGTTTAAAAGTTGTATCACCGAACAAGAACTTGTTTTTTTTTTGCGTGTAAATTGTAATCCATTTTTAGTCTTGATAGATTAACACAACATGTTTAATGAAAAGATGGTTACTGATTAAATGATGCACAATGACTTATTAAATTTTATTTTTCTCTTGTTAAGGTTGGGAAATATGTAGAAAAAATATATTGACCCAATGTTTCTTAGGTAAAAACTTGTGTAAGACGACCTTACATATATTTTTTGTAAGACGGATCATTTTATCCGACCTATCATGTATTGGTGGGTTGAGCTATGAGAAAGTGAAGCTTCATCTTACGAATTAAGATCCGTAAGACCGTTTTACAGGAGAACTACTCATGTTCTTATACCATGCGTTAATATGAACCATACCACAATCCCACAAACTTGACCGAACTTCAAAACTATAGCACCTATATTCAAAATCTATGTCACCGGGAGGCAACATTCATATATATATATATATATAACCCAAATAAAGTATAAGGCCAAAGTTAAAAGCAAACTTAGTACTCCCTCCGTTTTTAAATTATGATCATATTCGATCCTACACACCATTTAAGAAAAAGTAATTGAGAATATTATAAATATTGGTGTAATGTATAGTTTTATTTAATGTCCTTTAACATATGATCATAATTAAAGTAGATAGAAAAAAGGGCTAACTTCACCATTGGTCCATGTATTTTGGAAAAGTCTGGTATCAGTCCCTGTACAATACAAGTGCACGTCACAGACCAAAGATTGTGAATTTTGCACGTCGGTAGTTCATGACCCTAACTTCGTTAACTGAGCACGTGCTCACTCATGTGCACCAACTAGAGGGCAATTCAGTCATTTCCAATTCAATTGTTTTAATTAATTATTATTGTTATTATTTCCAATATCTTCTCTCAAATGAAAATACTTTATATATATATATATATATATATATATATATATATATATATATATATATATATATATATATATATATATATATATCAAAGTAATCAAGTTATTTCCAATATCAAAATGTTCAAGAATTGGGTCTTAAGTTTTTTCTAGATCCGCTTCCCGTAGACCCTCAATTCCATTGTTTTCCAAGAATGATGAGTCGGGTATGTAAGCGATCTGGGAACTATTCTGAGAGGAAAGTTTGCTTACTTGCTGCCTCTACAGATTGACGACACTGTGTTGGGTGCTCTTCTTGATGCACATCATATGCATAATCGGTATATATTTTAATTTCTTTCACTCCCTCTCTCTCACCGATACGTTTTCCTCCTCACTATGTTACCTCGATCGACCCACGCCTATAATCGTCGTCGACTAGAAAGCTATCGCCAGCGACATCCCTATGTGTGTCGCGTCCCACCCCACCTCCACAATCTCAACCTCATCGAAAACCAAATCAACGGAAAAATTCCCGACAACATTGGCCAGTTGAGTTGACTCATTGCACTCAACCTCGCTAAAAACAAAATCACTAACATTATTCATGCCTCAATCATGATTCGTGAACCTTACCTAGCTAATTCATTGTGATCTAAGCAGTAACCAAATCTGCTGCAAGCTCCCGACTAACATCATAAACTCTCCATGATGAGTCGAGCCTTACTGAGTCGAAAACATCATATACTAGCTCGCGAACATTGATCCCCACGGAGGAACGACCAATTAAAGACCACCACCAAAAGAATGAATGATCTGGGATTGTGGATTCCGCCACCGCTTCCAGATTTTCTTTTCTATGGTTTATTGCCTTCACGTTTTCTTTTACCCCAAATTCAATTGTTATCCTAATTTTATCCCTAATTTCATCAATTAAACAAAAGAAGAAGAATTTTCAAATCGAAAACTTCACCGGTGCATTTAACAAATACTTTACACACAGACCCATCTATTACATAAGAATTGTGAATATGAACGAACATAAATGGTTGCATTGATGTGGAGGTGGCTGGGAGGGGGGTGTAGAGAGAAAAAAAAAAGATGCATTGAGGTGGAGGCTGGAAATGACTGAATTACCCTCTAGTTGGTGCACATAAGTAAGCACATGTTCAGTTAACGGCACCTCAGTTAACAGAGTTAGGGTCAAGGACTACAGACGTGTAAAATTTACAATCTTTTGTATGTGGCATGCACTTGCATTGTACATGGATTGATACCAGACTTTTCCAAAGTGCATGGACCAATGGTGAAGTTAGCCCTAGAAAAAAATAAGGGTAAGTAGTAAAAGTGTTTTCCTAAAAATGGAAGTTTTAAAATAGGACAATTATTTGGATCCGACAAAAAGAAAATGAGGGTGATTATTTGCAAACAGAGGGAGTAACTAGTATTGACTACCCTGATAAACATCATTCAAATTATTCATATACGATACCTCCCGAAAATAATATAGTCAATTGATATTCATAAACGTCTTTCACATATTACTCCTTATCAATCCGCATATACCAAAATTATTAATTTACAAAAACAGACATTTATTAGAATTTTTTACTTAACTCTTATAATTCACACAATCAACTGTACGAGAAGTATTCATGAATAGATAAACATGTTCAAATAATTGTAACATATAAGACAATCAGATAAAATGAGCATGCTACCCCGTGTTTAAGATATCAGTAAAAATATTTAATAGGAGATGTTCTCGATAACATTTCCACAAGTGTATCATAAAAAAGAACTATTTTATGAGATAAAATAGTTTGGCAAAAACTTAGGAAAAATGATTTTACGAGTATTTAATAGAAGACAAATCCAATTGATCCGACTCACCGTGTTCTGGTAGGTTGAGTTTTGAATTGTGAGAGAATGAAGTTTCGTCTTGCGAAACAAAATAGCCTCAACCAATTTGTGCATGTTTGGTACAGTGTTTTGAAAACGCAGTGATTTGAAAACGCAGTGTTTTTCTTACAAACGTGTTTGGGTTACATTTTCAAAACGCTATTTTTATAAATCTGAGTATTTATCTAAATGACAATTTTACCCTTTCTCAAACATTGTCTTACTTCTAATTTTATAGATATACTTAAGTTAAAAACAAAAAAGGATAAAAAGGATAAAAAGAAAGCAAAAGCACAAGCACTTTCCAAATTGAAGTGACAACTCTCTCATCAAATTTGAAAAAAAATAATACTTGGGTAACCGGTCACCCTATTTTTCCCCAAAAACTTTATGCTTTTCTCAAATCCCCCCCCAACACACCTCTGTCTCTCTCCTTACTCTTTATTAAATCCCTCCCTCCTCCAATCACTCTTCAATCTTCAAATTCTCTCTCTTTCTACCTCTCCAGAACTGAAGACTTCTGGATCACCTTTTTCTCCACAACTGAAGACTTCCCCCACTCCAAGAAGACAAATGAAAGACAAGAAAAGTTGCATTCAAGTTAGGAAGACAAAATAAAGGAAAGGTTAGGGAAAAAGAAATCGATCAACCAATTTTTCAAATAAGAGATTCAAACCTTTCGATCGGAAAGGAAAAACTGTCTTCCATCGTGCGTGGCTATTTTGGTCCTTCCGGTGAATTCCTAGCGTTTTCTTACTCGCGTTTTGAAAAAAACTGAGATTAATTTCAGCGTTTATAATGTGACTGCATTTTTGATAATTTGCATTTCTTAACCGCAGTAGTGAAACGCTTCCTTAGAAAAAAGTTATGTTTTATTAGCGTTTTGTGGTAAAAACACGCCACCAGACATGCCACTAAGAGTACGGGTTACGCACTAATAGCTTGAGAAGGGAAATTGAGAAAATAAGGTGAGGGAGATCTCAAATTTCAATCAACAATGTCGAATTATCACTGTGTACAAAGACTTGGAATGAGCGTCAACGCAGTGGGACGACATACATAGGAAACTCAGAAACTTGCCTCCGAAACCCACAACGTTCAAGCCCCCTGTTTTCACTCCCACCCAAGATGAAGATTCCCTCCCCAAACACAAGTCTTGGATCAATCCCAAAACCGAAGATGAACTCGAAGATCTCGAAGATGATCTCAACGATGATCGATTCCTCCAAGAATACAGGTACCCTTCTTTTCAATCCCCCCCCCCAACCCAATAAAATTTTCTTCACTCCCAAAATTATTTGTACTCATGTAATGGCCAGGAGTTTTGATCACCAGAAAACTATGTATAGTGCTGTCTTGTATAAAATTTTAATGGATGAATGAACTACTTGTATTTAAAATATATGATTGATTTTGAGCTAATTCATTGTTTTTCTTATTCTTTGCAAATATATGTTTGATTTTCGTTATGTTGGATGTTGTTGGTGAATGTGAAAAAGAAAGAAGAGGTTAGCAGAGATGAGATAAGTTGTCAAAATTGCAAAGTTTGGGTCAGTAATTCCTATTTCTTGATCATATTTTGTTCGGGAGGTTTCACAAGCTTCATCAGATGTTTGGGTCGCTGTGCTATTGTACAAGGACATGTAATCAATAAATTATTATATTGAATTGTGGTTGCAAAATTTTGATATTAGTGACTTCCTTCATATAAATAAATTTGTTTAAGTTTTTTCCTTTTATTTTACTTATGAATATATTTTTTTTTTGTTTAGTATGGGTGCTTTATTGTTTGATTGGAACAAATATATGTGTATACGAACATGTTTATTGATCCAGTACGTGCTTTCGTGTAGTTTCCCAGAATGTAGACTACTCTTGGAGTGTCTGGAAGAATAGGCAACAAAGTACCCAACTACTAAATTTGTTAAAATCATATCTACTGAATGTATTCCTAACTATCCAGACCATAATCTTCCCACTTTGTTGGTGTACAATAAAGGCGCAGTCAAGGCTAACTATGCGGGTTTACATAATTTTGGTCGTAGATGCAATCTGGAAGGTATTTGTTTACTTCAACTATTTATTCTATATTACTTTTTGTAGAAACTAATAAAGTTTAGGAATAACGGCATAGCCCTTTCATTGATTGAATCACCTATTTATAGGGAGAGTTACAATTTGGGTTACACTTGGAGTAGGGTACAAGAGACCTATACAAGGAAGGTAACATAATAAGGAAATAACTATACAAGGTAATTACCACTAATTACTAATTACAAATAAACAAGAATAATATATTATTCTCTAATATGCCCCCGCAAGATGGACGTCCGAGAGGAGAGACCAATCTTGTGGAGTAATTGATGAAACCGCTCGCGAGCATTTGGTCAAGGCATCGGTCGAGGAGACATGGCAAACTCACATAAGTCCATCCTGAACTTGTTGCCGAATGAAATGAAAGTCCAGGGCCACATGCTGCATGCGAGTATGAAAAACCGGGTTCGAGCAGAGACTCGTGGTGCCCACATTGTCACAGTAAATGACTGGTTGAGTCGAGGAGGTGAGACCGAAGTTCGCCAAGAAGAGACACAATCCACCGACTCACCGCAGTGGCAGCCTCGCCCAAGATTCAGCCTTCGCCGAGGAGCTACAAGGCGCCTTTTTGGAGCTCCAAAAGATCGGGTTGCTTCCAAGATAGACAATGTAGGCACTGGTGGATGTATAGTCATCCTTGTTACCAGCCCAATCCGCATCAGTAAAGGCATGGAGAGCAAGAGGAGACTGGCGATGAAGGAGGATGCACGCATTAATAGTGCCACAGAGATACCGAAGAACTTGTTTAACCGTATTCCAGTGCTCAGTAGTCGGCCTATGCATGAACTGAGAGAGTTCGTTGACAGCAAAGGCAACATCAGGCCAAGTGAGAAATATATATTGAAGACTCCCGACCATTGCTCGAAATTCGCCTGGATCTGTGAGAGTAGTGCTCGTGTGAAGAGTCAAGGTAGGTGAGGTAGTAAGGGGCGTAGCTACTGGGCGAGTATCGGTCATGCCTGTACGAGCAAGGAGATTAGCTATGTACCCATGCTAGGAGAACATAAGACCACTTGGGCGCTTAACAACTTCAACCCCAGGAAAGTAGTGAAGATCACCAAGGTCCTTGAGCGAGAAGCGATTAGCGAGCAGAGATATGAAAGTCTGAATTGTAGTGGGTTGGTTCCCAGTGACAATGATGTCATCCACATATACAAGGAAATAAATGATGTTGCCCGCAATACGAAGGATGAACAGTGATGTGTCGGCCACCGAGTTTTTTAAGCCGGAGACAAGTTAAACCGACGCAGCCTCATTATACCATGCTCTGGGAGCCCGCTTGAGACCATAAATAGCCTTGTGAAGCCGACACACATGTTAAGGTTTGTCCTTATCGTGAACCCAGCTTGGTTGAGCCATGAATACCTCATCGACGATTACCTTGAAGAAAGGCATTGTTCACATCCAGCTTGTCAAAGATCCCATCCTTGACAAACGGCTAGTGAGAGAACAAGATGAACAAGTGCTTGATTTAACCATCGGGATGAAAGTCTCGTGATATTCAACCCCCGGTCGCTGGTGAAATCCCTTGGCCACTAAAGTAGCCAGAGTGATCAATGGTGCCATCAAGATGTCTTTTGATGTGGTAGATCCACTTATAACCAACAATATTGTGAGCATCTGCCGAAGGGACTAGGTCCCAAGTTCCATTGCGAGCTAGAGCATCAAACTCCCCAGACATGGCTTGACACCACTTCGCATCTTTTATAGCCTGAGTGATACATGTTGGTTCACTGTCCGCTGCTAGTTGAGCCGAAAGACTCAGTTTGGTGATGGGTTTGTAGATATTGTTTTTAGATCGAGTAACTATAGTTGAAGTTCCAGAAGCAGCGGGCACATGAACAGGGTCAGTGGGCATGGTGCAAGTGGGTGTAGTGCTGTCCTCGGGCATGGAGCTGGTTACCGAGGAAGGTTGAGCGCATAACGTAGACTAGTAGCGGGGTGGTGGGTGGGTGAGGCTGGTGTATGGGCGAGCTGAGATCAACCACACTCTGATTAGTGCGAGGAGAAATCGGGCGGGAGGCATCGGAGCGAGCAAATGATTTGTGTATGAGTGGGCGAGCAGTTCATGAGTGGGTAGCCAAGAGACACTAACATAGGTATCTGGGCGAGCAGGGCTAGTAGATGGGGTGGACATTGGAAAGGTAACCGCGACAAATCGAACATGACGCGAAATATATAGCTTGGTGGTACTCAGATCATAACAGAGATATGCACTCTAAGTGAGTGAATAACCAAGGAAGACACATAGAGTGGAGCGAGGAGCAAGTTTGTGAGCGGAGTAAGGGCGGAGCCAAGGGTAGCAGAGACAACCAAAGGCACGAAGTTTGGAGTAGTTGAGCGGAGAGCCAAAAATTTTATGGTAGGGATATTGGTGAGCAAGAGTGGGTGTTAGTAGCCGATTTATGAGATAGGCCGCGGTTTGGAAGGCATACGACCAGAAAAACAGCGGAAGAGATGCACGAGAGAGTAGGGAGAGACCAATTTCGACAATGTGGCGATGGCGACGTTCCGAGAACCCATTGTGTTCCGGGGTGTGAGGGGGCGAGGTGAGGTGAGAGATGCCATGGGCGAACAGGTAGGCGGTCAAGCCAGAATCCCGGGCAATCCCCATGTACTCGCCTCCATTGTCCGAGTAAAGAGTGACGACCTCAGATTTGAGTCTGGGCGGGTAAAGCCAAATGTAATGGGTATAGTGGTCAACAAAGATCACATAGTATTTGAACCCATCAATAGAGGGAAGGGGGAGGTCCAAACATCAGTATAAATAGTTTGAAGATGGAGAGTAGACACAATAGTATTTTGATGAAAAAGAAGTTTATGACTTTTATTAGTAAGACAATCATTACAATGAATATGATTGCAAACAATGTCTAATGATAAACCTAGGTTAGAGAGTATCTGACTTTAGGCTGGGCCAGACAGATGGCCAAGGCGATGATGCCAATCTTGGTGGGAGACTTTGGAGTTGACACAAGCAGTGGGGCAAGGAGAGGGAGCTATGGTCGGCCATTCATACACACCATCCTTAGATTATCCGGTCAGTAGTATTCTACCTGTTAGTAGATCCTTCACATGAAAAAAAGATGGTAAGAACTCAATAGACATGTTATTTGATATGCAGAATTGAGATATGGATATGAGATTGCGTTCACTACAACAAATTATGTCTTTTGAGGCTTTTAAAAGTGCCTCGATAGGGTACCTATCGAGGCTTTTCGAACCTAGGGGCACTTGGTCCAAGTGTCGCCTGTTTTGAAGCCCCAATAGGCTATTGAGGCTTTTTCAAGTGCTTTAACAGACTACAACATAATGAGGCTCATGTAAAAGCCTCAATAGATTTTCTGTAGTGTCACTTTAATGTGCCCCGTAAAGTAATTTGAATTGTGTAAAATTAACTTTTGTGACACTTTCAAGTGTCCCTTTAAAACAATTAAAACTGTTTTAACTACCATCAAATGCCTCAATAAAACTATTGAAGCAACACTTCCAAGTGTCTCAATAGCTAGGATATAGAGGCAGTTCAATGGTTGGTTATTAAGGCACTTCAAAACGCCTCAATAATTAATCTTTAAAGGTGATTATGCCTCATGCTATTAGGGCACTTCTTTAAAAAGCAGTTATTAGTAATATGAAAGCAATACAAATAAAGCTCCCCAAAAGACAAGATCATCACTTCGCTGATCAAATGGTACGTAATCATCAAAATATTATCATCAAATAAATCACCAACACTTCAAGCATTGTTCCAAACCAAGACTTTCAATAATTTAAACATATCAAAATAAAACTAACCATGTGTGGTAATTGTATCACTAGCAAAACTAATATACCACACTACAAAAACATAAGCCTTTCATCCTAACGATCTATGAAGTTCTCCATGTCCAACATTTTGAGGTTGTAATTAACTTGAATCAAATTCCAACGGTGTTACCTAAAAATATATAAATTTAAATTAGTAGAAGTAAAAAAAGACATACACACGCATGAATTTGAATATGATAAATGAACTTAAGTAATACCAACATACCAATGATAAAGGCCAAGCTATAGGTGCTCCAATCGCATCTCCAATTGTTGCAAAAAATCCATATGGCCTAATTAACTCTTCGCTCCATTCCACGGGAACTTGAATGGATACTTCACACCAATTACGACCTAACTCAAGGCACCTCCAACTTGTGTTTTTGGATCGATACTAGAGATAATTCCCTTGGCAACAACACAATTTGAATTTACTAAACTCTTGAGAGATACTATTGCAATCGACCTAAAACATAAATAAATAAATTGTAATCAAAAGAAAATTAACAAACAACACTAAATCTAAACTCCAATTGTAAATTAATAGAAAATGTTTCAAAGAAATCATAATTAATTCTTGAAGAAATCGTGAAGAGAATATCTCTTGTTACATCATAAACAAGCAAAGCATTTCCAAATCAAATAATAGAACACAACAATGGAAATGGAATTAACAACGTAAAATGGAAACAAAGAACAACAATGGAAATTGAAATGGCAACAACAACAATGGAAATGAATATGGTAACAACAAAACAATGGAAATGGCGCTTTTGTAATTTTTTCAAGAAAGCTATATCAAGATCGCCGCATTGTGGTCAACATTGATCGTAAATCTAGCGCATAATGCACGATGGCAGCTATATAGGTACTATTTTGCTTGCACCAAAACTTCTGCTGATAAAAATTAGCCTTTTGATGTCACCCGACACTTGGTAGCACTCAATGTTAGTGCTTTTAGTTCATATAGCAACGCTACACAAGCCCCTTGTGCGGTAGTCATATCAGATCATAACACGCGAAACATCATGCATGAGTAAACTTTCATGATTACGTGGGAACCACGAACTTTCTTTTGCACCCAACTATGTGCACCATTTAATGTCTTCTACGTGTTCACATATGTCCAAGTTATCGCCTTAACGGTTTTTTTTTTTTCCGGGTTACATGGTGTGTCTATGGCTCTCGCAAAAGAGAAGGTTTCATCCGTAAGATTAAAGATGAAGAAGGTGAAGGATGCAATATCTATGGATCCCGGAGGTTAATAAAGTAGCGGAATTTTCACTTTACCCCGTAAAGGCTTTCATCAGTCAAACGTTAATCTGCATGATTTGCTACTTTTTTAAGAGGACAGCTATAATGTAAGATACCATCTAATACTCTGCAAATAAGATTGATTTATTACGCCATTCAATATTTTAGCTGTAGTTCCATCTCATTGGAAATCGTTGATTTTGGTTATTTGGTGGAATGCAAAGAGATTTTGACCGCCCAATCTGTGGAGAATATGCGAATTTATTATGGGATGGAGTTCTAGAATGGACCTAGTACGTAGGACTTATGGGAAAAGCACAAAAACTCGCTAAAATAGGCATTAATCGCTTGCAAATGATATACAACGAGACAACCGCTTAGAAGCAATGTGTGTGCACCTAAACTTTGATGATCGAAGATTTATCCGTGTTTTGATCATGAACTCCATATAGTAAAATAATGTGGTGATTCTTCTCTTTAGGAAAAATGGTTGGCCACATCAACTCGAGAAAACCTCTTAGAAGCTGCAATAAAAGGAAAATTAGCTTTTCCCGAATGAACCGATATTGGCCTAAGAAGGATAGGTTAAAGAAGTTGCAATTGCAATGAATAATGATACAACAACGAAAGAATTATACAATACTAGTTATACAATGGGTTGTTCTTTGTCCGACACCGCCGTTAGGAAACCGCTTATTATATGGATTGACAATGGTGGGACTGCTTTAAGGAAAACCGCAAGCTTGTGAAAGAAGAAATAAGGTTTGGGTCGAATCAATGAAGACAAGATGCTTTTGAATGGAGGCACTAAATGTGGGGTCGTTTCAAAAGAAAAATTGTACAAGGACAGAGAGTAAAGTGGAGAAATTAAGCATGGGTTGAGGGTTCATTGTTCTCTCCAATACTTTTGGGCTCAAAGATCCGAGTGAGGATTCGAAAAGAAGGTTCTACAAGAACCGGTGCAAGTCCAAGAAGAAGGCTTTTACTAAGTATTCCAAAAAGTTCGAGACAAAGGAGGAAAGAAAGATGTTCAAACGCAATCGAGAAGATGAAGAAGTATGGAACTGTTATACGTGTTTTGGCTCATACGCCAGACGTGAAGATGAAGGGATTGAAGCGTAAGAAAGCACACCTTATGGAGATTCAAGTCAATGGTGGACTATTGCC
>CM028378.1:107054483-107116876 GCA_013146195.2 Codonopsis lanceolata | reverse complement strand
AAATTCTCGACAACATTGGCCGGCTGAGTTGACTCATTGCACTCAACCTCGCTAAAAACAAAATCACTAACATTATTCATGCCTCAATCATGATTCGTGAACCTTACCAGCCTAGCTAATTCATTGTGATCTAAGCAGTAACCAAATCTGCTGCAAGCTCCCGACTAACATCATAAACTCTCCATGATGAGTCGAGCCTTACTGAGTCGAAAACATCATATACTAGCTCGCGAACATTGATCCCCTACTAGGAACGACTAATTAAAGACCACCACCAAAAGAATGAATGATCCGATTGTGGATTCCGCCACCTCGCCTTTTCTTTTCTATGGTTTATTGCCTTCATTTTCTTTTACCCCAAATTCAATTGTTATCCTAATTTTATCCCTAATTTCATCAATTAAACAAAAGAAGAAGAATTTTCAAATCGAAAACTTCACCGGTGCATTTAACAAATACTTTACACACAGACCCATCTATTACATAAGAATTGTGAATATGAACGAACATAAATGGTTGCATTGATGGAGGTGGGGGAGGGGGAGAGAGAAAAAAAAAGATGCATTGAGGTGGAGGCCGGAAATGACCGAATTACCTCTAGTTGGTGCACATAAGTAAAGCACATGTTCGCTAACTAACTCGCCATCAGCAGTTAGGTCAAGGATTTACTACGCACGTAAAATTTACAATCTTTTGTATGTGGCATGCACTTGCATTGTACATGGATTGATACTGATTTTTCCAAAGTGCATGGACCAATGGTGAAGTTAGCCCTAGAAAAAAATAAGGGTAAGTAGTAAAAGTGTTTTCCTAAAAATGGAAGTTTTAAAATAGGACAATTATTTGGATCCGACAAAAAGAAAATGAGGGTGATTATTTGCAAACAGAGGGAGTAACTAGTATTGACTACCCTGATAAACATCATTCAAATTATTCATATACGATACCTCCTGAAAATAATATAGTCAATTGATATTCATAAACGCTTTCACATATTACTCCTTATCAATCCGCATATACCAAAATTATTAATTTACAAAAAATGTACATTTATTAGAATTTTTACTTAACTCTTATAATTCACACAATCAACTCCTGAGAAGTATTCATGAATAGATAAACATGTTCAAATAATTGTAACATATAAGACAATCAGATAAAATGAGCATGCTACCCCGTGTTTAAGATATCAGTAAAAATATTTAATAGGAGATGTTCTCGATAACATTTCCACAAGTGTATCATAAAAAAGAACTATTTTATGAGATAAAATAGTTTGGCAAAAACTTAGGAAAAATGATTTTACGAGTATTTAATAGAAGACAAATCCAATTGATCCGACTCACCTGTTCTGGTAGGTTGAGTTTTGAATTGTGAGAGAATGAAGTTTCGCCTTGCGAAACAAAATAGCCTCAACCAATTTGTGCATGTTTGGTACAGTTGTTTTGAAAACGCAGTTGATTTGAAAACGCAGTGTTTTTTCTTACAAACGTGTTTGGGTTACATTTTCAAAACGCTATTTTTATAAATCGAGTATTTATCTAAATGACAATTTTACCCTTTCTCAAACATTGTCTTACTTCTAATTTTATAGATATACTTAAGTTAAAAACAAAAAGGATAAAAAGGATAAAAAGAAAGCAAAAGCACAAGCACTTTCCAAATTGAAGTGACAACTCTCTCATCAAATTTGAAAAAAAATAATACTTGGGTAACCGGTCACCCTATTTTTCCCCAAAAACTTTATGCTTTTCTCAAATCCCCCCCCCAACACACCTCTGTCTCTCTCCTTACTCTTTATTAAATCCCTCCCTCCTCCAATCACTCTTCAATCTTCAAATTCTCTCTCTACCTCTCCGTAATCCGAAGACTTCTGGATCACCTTTTTCTCCACAACTGAAGACTTCCCCCACTCCAAGAAGACAAATGAAAGACAAGAAAAGTTGCATTCAAGTTAGGAAGACAAAATAAAGGAAAGGTTAGGGAAAAAGAAATCGATCAACCAATTTTTCAAATAAGAGATTCAAACCTTTCGATCGGAAAGGAAAAACTGCTCTTCCATCGTATGTGGCTATTTTGGTCCTTCCGTGAATTCCTAGCTGCTTACTCGCTTTGAAAAAACCGAGATTAATTTCAGCGCTTATAATGTGACCGCATTTTTGATAATTTGCATTTCTTAACCGCAGAAGTGAAACGCTTCCTTAGAAAAAGTTATGTTTTATTAGCTTTTGTGGTAAAAACACGCCACCGACATGCCACTAAGAGTACGGGTTACGCACTAATAGCTTGAGAAGGGAAATTGAGAAAATAAGGTGAGGGAGATCTCAAATTTCAATCAACAATGTCGAATTATCACTGTGTACAAAGACTTGGAATGAGCGTCAACGCAGTGGGACGACATACATAGGAAACTCAGAAACTTGCCTCCGAAACCCACAACGTTCAAGCCCCCTGTTTTCACTCCCACCCAAGATGAAGATTCCCTCCCCAAACACAAGTCTTGGATCAATCCCAAAACCGAAGATGAACTCGAAGATCTCGAAGATGATCTCAACGACGATCGATTCCTCCAAGAATACAGGTACCCTTCTTTTCAATCCCCCCCCAACCCAATAAAATTTTCTTCACTCCCAAAATTATTTGTACTCATGTAATGGCCAGGAGTTTTGATCACCAGAAAACTATGTATAGTGCTGTCTTGTATAAAATTTTAATGGATGAATGAACTACTTGTATTTAAAATATATGATTGATTTTGAGCCAATTCATTGTTTTTCTTATTCTTTGCAAATATATGTTTGATTTTCAAGTATGTTGGATGTTGTTGGTGAATGTGAAAAAGAAAGAAGAGGTTAGCGAGATGAGATAAGTTGTCAAAATTGCAAAGTTTGGGTCAGTAATTCCTATTTCTTGATCATATTTTGTTCGGGAGGTTTCACAAGCTTCATCAGATGTTTGGGTCGCTGTGCTATTGTACAAGGACATGTAATCAATAAATTATTATATTGAATTGTGGTTGCAAAATTTTGATATTAGTGACTTCCTTCATATAAATAAATTTGTTTAAGTTTTTTCCTTTTATTTTACTTATGAATATATTTTTTTTTTGTTTAGTATGGGTGCTTTATTGTTTGATTGGAACAAATATATGTGTATACGAACATGTTTATTGATCCAGTACATGCTTTCGTGTAGTTTCCCAGAATGTAGACTACTCTTGGAGTGTCTGGAAGAATAGGCAACAAAGTACCCAACTACTAAATTTGTTAAAATCATATCTACTGAATGTATTCCTAACTATCCAGACCATAATCTTCCCACTTTGTTGGTGTACAATAAAGGCGCAGTCAAGGCTAACTATGCGGGTTTACATAATTTTGGTCGTAGATGCAATCTGGAAGGTATTTGTTTACTTCAACTATTTATTCTATATTACTTTTTGTAGAAACTAATAAAGTTTAGGAATAACGGCATAGCCCTTTCATTGATTGAATCACCTATTTATAGGGAGAGTTACAATTTGGGTTACACTTGGAGTAGGGTACAAGAGACCTATACAAGGAAGGTAACATAATAAGGAAATAACTATACAAGGTAATTACCACTAATTACTAATTACAAATAAACAAGAATAATATATTATTCTCTAATATGCCCCCGCAAGATGGACGTCCGAGAGGAGAGACCAATCTTGTGGAGTAATTGATGAAACCGCTCGCGAGCATTTGGTCAAGGCATCGGTCGAGGAGACATGGCAAACTCACATAAGCCCATCCTGAACTTGTTGCCGAATGAAATGAAAGTCCAGGGCCACATGCTGCATGCGAGTATGAAAAACCGGGTTCGAGCAGAGACTCGTGGTGCCCACATTGTCACAGTAAATGACTGGTTGAGTCGAGGAGGTGAGACCGAGTTCGCCAAGAAGAGACACAATCCACCTGACCTCAGCCGCAGTGGCAGCTACTGCCCAGTATTCAGCTTCAGTCGAGGAGCGGGCTACAGTGCGCTGTTTTTTGGAGCTCCAAAAGATCGGGTTGCTTCCAAGATAGACAATGTAGGCACTGGTGGATGTATAGTCATCCTTGTTACCAGCCCATCCGATCAAGAAAGGCATGGAGAGCAAGAGGAGATCGATGAAGGAGGATGCACGCATTAATAGTGCCACAGAGATACCGAAGAACTTGTTTAACCGTATTCCAGTGCTCAGTAGTCGGCCTATGCATGAACTGAGAGAGTTCGTTGACAGCAAAGGCAACATCAGGCCAAGTGAGAAATATATATTGAAGACTCCCGACCATTGCTCGAAATTCTGTCGGATCTGTGAGAGTAGTGCTCGTGTGAAGAGTCAAGGTAGGTGAGGTAGTAAGGGGCGTAGCTACTGGGCGAGTATCGGTCATGCCTGTACGAGCAAGGAGATTAGCTATGTACCCATGCTATGAGAACATAAGACCACTTGGGCGCTTAACAACTTCAACCCCAGGAAAGTAGTGAAGATCACCAAGGTCCTCGAAGAAGCGATTAGCGAAAGCGAGATATGAAAGTCTGAATTGTAGTGGGTTGGTTCCCAGTGACAATGATGTCATCCACATATACAAGGAAATAAATGATGTTGCCCGCAATACGAAGGATGAACAGTGATGTGTCGGCCACCGAGTTTTTTAAGCCGGAGACAAGTTGAAACTGACGCAGCTCATTATACCATGCTCGGGGAGCCTGCTTGAGACCATAAATAGCCTTGTGAAGCCGACACACATGTTAAGGTTTGTCCTTATCTGTGAACCCAGTTGGTTGAGCCATGAATACCTCATTGGACAGATTACCTTGAAGAAAGGCATTGTTCACATCCAGTTGTCAAAGATCCCATCCTTGACAAACGGCTAGTGAGAGAACAAGATGAACAGTGCTTGATTTAACCACTGGGATGAAAGTCTCGTGATATTCAACCCCTGGTCGTTGGTGAAATCCCTTGGCCACTAGGCGAGCTTTGTAGTGATCAATGGTGCCATAAGCATGTCTTTTGATGCGGTAGATCCACTTATAACCAACAATATTGCGAGCATCTGCCGAAGGGACTAGGTCCCAAGTTCCATTGCGAGCTAGAGCATCAAACTCCCCAGACATGGCTTGACACCACTTCGCATCTTTTATAGCCTGAGTGATACATGTTGGTTCACTGTCCGCTGCTAGTTGAGCCGAAAGACTCAGTTTGGTGATGGGTTTGTAGATATTGTTTTTAGATCGAGTAACTATAGTTGAAGTTCCAGAAGCAGCGGGCACATGAACAGGGTCAGTGGGCATGGTGCAAGTGGGTGTAGTGCTGTCCTCGGGCATGGAGCTGGTTACCGAGGAAGGTTGAGCAGACAACAGAGAACTAGTAGCGAGGCAGTGGTAAGGGTGGGTGAGGCTGGTGTATGGGCGAGCTGAGATCAACCACACTCTGATTAGTGCGAGGAGAAACTGGCGGGGAGGCACTGGAGCGAGCAGCCGACGGTGTGTATGAGTGGGCGAGCAGTTCATGAGTGGGTAGCCAAGAGACACTAACATAGGTATCTGGGCAAGCAGGGCTAGTAGATGGGGTGGACATTGGAAAGGTAACCGCGACAAATCGAACATGACGCGAAATATATAGCTTGGTGGTACTCAGATCATAACAGAGATATGCACTCTAAGTGAGTGAATAACCAAGGAAGACACATAGAGTGGAGCGAGGAGCAAGTTTGTGAGCGGAGTAATGAGCGGGCAAGGGGCAAGAGACAACCAAAGGCACGAAGTTTGGAGTAGTTGAGCGGAGAGCCAAAAATTTTATGGTAGGGATATTGGTGAGCAAGAGTGGGTGTTAGTAGCCGATTTATGAGATAGGCCGCGGTTTGGAAGGCATACGACCAGAAAAACAGCGGAAGAGATGCACGAGAGAGTAGGGAGAGACCAATTTCGACAATGTGGCGATGGCGACGTTCCGAGAACCCATTGTGTTCCGGGGTGTGAGGGGGCGAGGTGAGGTGAGAGATGCCATGGGCGAACAGTGGCGGTCAAGCCGAATCCCTGCAATCCCATGCATCGCCTCATTGTCCGAGTAAAGAGTGGACGACCTCGGATTTGAGTGCAGGCGGAGTAAAGCCAAATGTAATGGGTATAGTGGTCAACAAAGATCACATAGTATTTGAACCCATCAATAGAGGGAAGGGGGAGGTCCAAACATCAGTATAAATAGTTTGAAGATGGAGAGTAGACACAATAGTATTTTGATGAAAAAGAAGTTTATGACTTTTATTAGTAAGACAATCATTACAATGAATATGATTGCGAACAATGTCTAATGATAAACCTAGGTTAGAGAGTATCTGACTTTAGGCTGGGCCAGACAGATGGCCAAGGCGATGATGCCAATCTTGGTGGGAGACTTTGGAGTTGACACAAGCAGTGGGGCAAGGAGAGGGAGCTATGGTCGGCCATTCATACACACCATCCTTAGATTATCCGGTCAGTAGTATTCTACCTGTTAGTAGATCCTTCACATGAAAAAAAGATGGTAAGAACTCAATAGACATGTTATTTGATATGCAGAATTGAGATATGGATATGAGATTGCGTTTCATGCTAGGAACAAATAGGACATTTTGTAAAGTAAAGGTGTGTGCTGGGGTAGGGAGGATAGAAGAACTAGTTTTGGAGATATGTAGGCCTGTACCATCACCAATGACCATGTCATCCGTGCCCGAATAGTTGGAGTGAAGATGGATCGTTGGTAACATGGTAAAAAGCTCCACTGTCAAGAAGCCAGCCCAGAGTCTCGGTGTCCGCTGTGGTCGCAAGATGTGCCCGAGGGTGCCTTGCGTAGTTACTAGACGATTCGGAGTCAGAGGGCAGAGATGTGGTGGCAATCAATTGAAAGTTGGGGCAACGAGCTACCGTGTGGCCCTGTTGGCAACAGCCCTGACACTTACCAAGATAAGGTCGGTGTTGGCGGGGAGCAGAAGCTGAGGACTGCGGGGAGGGTTACCGAGGTTGAGCGGGAGCTGACCGAGCTTGCGAGGAGTGTTGAGCATGCGAGCTGTGGTTCCTTGAGATAGCAGCACTGGCAAAGATAGGATGCGAGAAGGACGCAGGCTGTGACTGCTTCATAAGTAGTTCTCGATTGATAAGCTTTTCATGGAGCTCATCAAACGATATGGGAGTGTCCCGACCTTCCACCACATCCACGATGTAGCGGTAGTCATCATCCAAACCACCAAGGATAGTCTCAATAAGATCCTCGTGGTCAAGTGGTTTACCTAGAGCCGCGAGTTCATCTACCCGACTTTTGACAGACTGCATGTAGTCGGAGACCGACTGAGTGCCCTTGGATGCCCACTTGAGGTAGTCTTTAATCTGCTTGATGTGGTCGTGAGTCGGGTGAGCATAGGTGTGAGCCAGAGTTTCCAATGCTTCTCTAGTAGTGGCGGCCTGCTGGATCATAGGAACAAGGAGCAGAGATGAAACCAACAAAGGCACCGAACAAGAGTTTGTCTTGCCGGATCCGTTGGTAGTATGGGTTTGGAACAAGAACGTCCTTGGATGATTGAGCATCTTTGGCTAGGACAGTGGGAGGCGGGCATATGTGTGAGCCGTCTACAAACTTGTAAAGGTCATAGCGAATGAGGGTGGCCTCAACTTGGAGTTTCCAAGCTATGAAGTTTGTGGAGGTGAGTTTGGTGATGTTGTGGTAAGAGATGTTGATGAGGTCGAAGGTTTGTGCAGGGTCAATAGGGTTTTTAATGGTGAGGGAGTAATTTTCAGTAGCCATGGTGGAGGTTGGTAGGGGCAGCGGCTAGAGGAAGAAGATGGGTTTTAGGAGCAAAGCTTTGATACCATGTAGAAACTAATAAAGTTTAGGAATAACGGTATAGTCTTTCCATTGATTGAATCACCTATTTATAGGGAGAGTTACAATTAGGGTTACACTTAGAGTAGGGTACACGAGACCTATACAAGGAAGGTAACATAATAAGGAAATAACTATACAAGGTAATTACCATTAATTACTAATTACAAATAAACAAGAATAATATATTATTCTCTAATACTTTCTTCCTCTATTTTATACTAAGTTCTTAGGTAGCATATTTTACTTTCATTTCTAATAACTTCTCAAGGGTTTGCCAGCAAAATTTCACACCCTCCCCCCATGAAAATGAACTCAAACATGTCCCATGTAGTTTGCTTTAAATATCTAAGGAGTTTCCTTCAAGTGGTTGAAACTTGTTGTTGTTTCCGTCTAACATATGGTTGGCAACGTTTGTTTCTTCTATTCTCTGCTTCAGTGGTACATCTATTGTTAAACAGTTGCATGCATTATTTTTTATCGCCGGATATCTTATTTTTGTTATAAGTAAGTATATATTAAAAACACTAGAAGCTTGGGCCGGTAAACTTAAGCAAGATTGACCTTGTAATACCATTATCATCAAAAAAGCTTTAAAAATAGTATTATTTTATTTGATAAAAACCTCCAGTTTGGTCAATAAAGTCATTTTTAAGTACCTTTTTGGTTTGTTTTTGTTTTTGTTTTTTTTAATTATTTTGGTTATGATTCAATAGTGATTCCTTGATTTGCATTAGCTTTCAGGTGTCATGTCTTTTGAAAGCGGAGTAAGGTCCCTTTAGATTTGATCTTCCCGTGTGACAAGAATATTTGTGTATTTGTTTGTGTGTATGCACGGATTATCTTTAGTGACATGATTACATGATCATCCTTTCCTTGCCACCCCAGGCCCTATGTCTTTTTGCGAGTATATATTTTCTTTTGGTGCATGGATGCTCTCGCTTATTCTTTCATTGGGTGTGCAATTTTGCTTTGTACATGTGTTGCATTAGTTCTTTGCCAGTCGGATCCTGTACTTAATGATGGCCATAGTGGAGATGCATTAAGAGAAGCTGTCCTTGAAAGAGTTAGGAAGAGGTTTATAGAGAAGGTTATGACAGAGCATGAAGATTTTGATGATGGTTCTTCAAGTGATTAGCTTTGTAGAGTCTAGATGGCGCTTCCTTTCTCCTTTTATCGTGTTTTGAGTTGTGACGACTTTCTCGAGTTTTACTTTTTTCAAGTTGTAACTTATGCAACGTTGAGTCAGATTGGTGTGTTCTTGTAGCAAGTTTTTAGTCGGAAAAAAACAAGTTGTCTTTCAAAACTGAATTATTGAAAGTGCAATTGATTTGAAGTATTGTACTTGAAATATTAAGTGGAAGGTTATCAATATTTCTTTCAGTCTCCAATAGTTCTTGTTGGTGTGTACATGGTCATATTTTTCCATACTTTGTATCTGAAACTGTGTCAAACACGGAGCAATTTGTGATCTACTCCCTTCGTTCCACCCAAAGACTAAGTGATGTGCGCAAAACGTAACTCGGGTAAGATTATCCGACCGTATCAAGTAATAAAGTGTACCTAAGTACGAGTTATCGATCCCACATGGAATGCGCGTAATTCTCACTACAACTAAGTATCAAAATTAGACTAACTAATTATATTTGAGCAAAAAGAAAATGAATTAAAATCTAAAAATATAAACAACCTAGAAAACAATTAAATCTACACTACTGCGGAGGTGGTTTGGCAACAACAAATCAAGATAAAAATATAGGAATGTATTATTTCTAGTCTAGCCAGTATTTAATTTAATCATGTTTTTGCTTTTCTTTAACTCAA
The DNA here is from genome assembly GCA_013146195.2 of Codonopsis lanceolata. Classification (NCBI taxonomy): domain Eukaryota; kingdom Viridiplantae; phylum Streptophyta; class Magnoliopsida; order Asterales; family Campanulaceae; genus Codonopsis; species Codonopsis lanceolata. The sequence continues at coordinate 107,107,191 of CM028378.1, read as the reverse complement.
GTCTTGGTAGTCGGACGCGCTATTTTATTCACTACGGGCTTTCGCTACGTATAGCAAATCTAGCCATCACTCAACCTTGCTACATGCCCATATCATTGCAACACATAACATAGGGGAGTAAATAGCTGCATGTCAGAACAAGCATCCAACGACTATCTACGCACGATCTCCTTTCGGTCTCACGTCACGTAAACTACTATTGTGATTTTCGGAATGACAGAAAGGGCTTTCGCTTCGTATCCTATCATTCTAGTGATCATCTAATGGTTCGCTACGCCATTAAAAGTATGAAGAGCACACAATAATAACCAAGCGCATGGGTAATACTTCGCAAAAAGAAACTCTCTATATTTTTCTACAATTCATGTTGGTAGCAGAGACAAATAAAATTGGTTAACTACGGGCTCTCGCATCTTATAGTCAACCCTAACCTCCCTGACCTCGCGAATGGCTAAGGTGGTTTGATCGCGTGTCAAACTTAGTCTCATAATGGCTATCGGTGTGTGTCACAAAACACCAACTATTAAATTGATTGGTCCAAAATATAAAGGTAGCTCTCGCGGATCCTAAATATTTCTAAAATCATTTAATTATTGGTCAAATAATTAAAAACATTAAATTCACAAAATAATAACCAACATGATTGTGTACTAAATAAAGAGATAAATTAAATTAAAACACTACATTGGACATAGAAAAATAATTGCATTCCATAGACATTTTAAGCACAAACCAATTCAACATTTACAAGTTTAATCAACCCAAGAAAATACAACAAATATCATAAAATATGAGTTAAAAGAATTAAACCGAATGTTGCTCGAATCCAGGGTTGAAATATTTTGCAAATGCGTCTTTGGCTCTTGAAATGGTGTTCCAAACCTTCAAAGGCGATCAAGCTTCAAGGATTTGGTGTAAAAATGGTGAAAAATGGGGCTAGTGCCCCATTTAAGGCTAATGCTCGTAAATGGGGGCTTGGTTTTACAAATGGAGATGGTTGGGAGACTAAATGGAGAGGGCACAAAGGAGAAAGGGCTGCCAGGGGCATTATTGGAAGAACAAAGGAGAAATAGGGGCAAAATGGGAAAGGAATAGGGCTGTTGGGTCACGGCTGGAAAGGGCTGAACCAAGGCTGAATCTCGCGGGTCACCCAGGGTTTAAACGGGTAGGACTGTGAGGGAAGGTGGGTGGAAACGTGGGTTGATGGGCTGGATGAACACGCGGGTTGCTCGGATCCGAATGAAGAAACACATGGGTCAAGGCTTGCTGGAGCTGGCAGGACGTGACACGCGGCACCAGCACTTGGGCGATAACGCATAGGGCCTTTCTAAATTTGCACCGGCCACCCCTGCTATTTTAGATCTTGCTCTGGTGCCCCTGGGCTTTCTGTAATTAGCGCGCTTTCCTCCCTTCTCCAGGCCTTGCAAATTAGTCCTCTGTTAGCCCTATTTGCCTCGGTTAGCCTTTGCTAGCCTGATTTTGCCTTGAAACTCTTAACGGACTTAACGAACTTTGACCAAATAATTTCCGATTCAATTTTTAAGCCTGGAATTGTCTCGAACTTCGTGCTAAACACCATATAAAAGCTCGATTATGCATGAAAACCTACATTAAGCACAAAAACACAAATAATAATATTTCCAACGCATAATTAACTCAAAAATAGCACAAAATAAAAGAAAATTCTCAGGAAAATTAGTGAAAATCTTGGGCTCATCACTAAGAGTACATGTTTGAAAAATATAATAATTAATGAATATAAACTAGTACTAAAGTTGGTTATAATTACGAAAATACTTGTACATAACTAATATGTTAATATCAAATGTGAATGGTAAAGTTGAAATGTTAATAAACATAATTTTTTGAAAGTGGATGCTTAAGATGAAACATATCAAAATAGTACGGGTGACTTTCTACTCGTAATGGAGAGTAAGATGTTCAATGGACCTTTTTACTTTCAATCTGAAGTAGCCTGTATTTAACTTCCTTTTTTTATTACCAGTAGAAGGAAACCTTTGTATTCAATGATACCACTGCGAGAAATACGCTCTACATGTTACATAGCATTGCTCAAGGCTTGATCAAGCCAAGAAAATAGAAACGAGAACATATTCTGATTGAACAAAATTATATGCAACGGTCTTCCCCAAACGTTTAGAAAACTCAGTATTCGTGAGTCGTGATCTAAACAAAATTACGTGTGACTGTGCTCTCCAAACATCCAAACTTTCTAACGACTTTCAATGTGATAAGAAGATAGTAATTGGTTCACACACAAAGAACATTAGTTTTACAAATGAAGAAGAAAGGATTTAAAAAGCTTTAAGATAAACATGCAAATTCCAGACACCAGGCAGGCAAAACTAAGAGCACCATGACAATCCAATAAGAAGCTTTGGCTAGACTAATGATGTACTTTTATAGCAACCTTGGGCTATCTGAAAGCCAATGCTTTGAGCATTCTCTTTTCTTTTGTTCGCACCAGCACCACCTTCTTGTTGTAGCTTAAGCTTCTTATGAGCTCGAATCATTGCTGCTCATATGTGAACACACCAATCACTTTAATCAACATTTCACAATCTATCAATAATAATGATAATCACTTAAACTCGGATATCAGCGAGCGGGTGTTCAAAAGTTTTTATAAAAGGAGTACACGACATGGAGGATTAAACTAACTGGACTTATGTGAACAATGTGATATATTTCATGATACAGAACTAGCATGTGATAATGGACTAAATCAGAAAGGTGAAACGATGTATAACATAACGAAGAGAGGTAATGGTAGCTGATTGATTCCATTTACATTCTGGAAATTCCTATTATAGTGGGATCTTTATGCTGCGCAAAACAAACAAAATTAAAAAAAACATCAACGACAACAAAAAAAGATCTGAAATATCGTAAACCAATAATATTTATGAGGATTCAATGAACGTGCATCGATCCCCACTCCTCTTTCCTTTTGAGCATCAGAATAAGATATGCAGAGTTTTCGATAACGAAGAAAGGAGCGTTGAAAGGCAAAGAGTCCATTATTCCATTTTGAAATGTTTCACTTAAAGAGTTCACTTTAAAAAATTAAGGCATAAAAATGTCATTTTATTAATAATGAACTACTAAAAATGTCTTCTTTTTTTAGTTTGACTTTAAAACGGGAACTCTTTGCCCAAAACGAAAGAAGTAGTATCTATTAAACAACTTTATATTTTTGTTTAGGGTGATGTATGTTGTACTCTAATTCAATTAAGGCATTCCAAAAAAATGATATCTTCTACAAGTCAAAACTTATATTTTGAATTAAAAATTAAACCACTATATACCGTAACCAATTTATCCAAATTATGGGAAAGATGAGTTTGATCTTTAAAAGCAACTACTCCCTCCCTAAATTATTGTCCTTTGTTAACTTTTTAAATCAAACCGAATGTTTTTCAAATAAAAATTTAACATACATTTTTTTACCTTTTCAAAATCATAGAACACGTACTTCGTAGTACTTTTTGTAGCACTTCAAAAGTAGCTATGAATTACTTTTCGTCGCATTATAAAACATTAAAAAAATTATATTTCAATTTTTCATTTGAAAAACATTCAGGTCTAACCAAGATAATAATTTAGAAACAGATGGAGTGATAAAGAATGACTAAAAAATTAATAGGTAAGTATGACACCTTGTTGATATAAGGAATGAAACTAAGAACCTCAAGATGTTTGGTTGAGTACCCTTACCATCAAATCCCTAGTAAAACCTCAAATTGAAGAGAATGGCTACAAAATTTGATACCCTTATTTACAACAATTTCTCGTTGTTATATTTTTCGTTGAAAAAAATTTGGTGCACAATGGTGGTGGCCTTACCCTTCTCTAAATTGCTTTTTTCTCTAAGAGACACGAATTACTAATTGCAACGCAGTAGCAAGGCCAATCACAAGTAGAGATGTTAATCGAACTATTATTACAAACTTAACCTTATCCTCATCCTAAGCGGGCCACTATCGAGCCACGTCTAAGAAAATAATTAATTATATATTTTAATTCAAAATCAATATAATCCAAAAGCAAAAAAAAAAAAAAAAAAAAAAACTCACACAACACCATCTAAGATGGTATAATTCAAGCATTTAATAACTATTGTTATTAATTAATAAGTATTTATGTGATATATGAGTGATTCATAAATAAAGAAAAAAATAATTAGTTAACATGTTCTTAAATATATTAATACACACATAACATGCTCGTTGGTAGTTACATGTTGGATTTATTTTTTATTTTTTGGAAAGACATAAAAGGTTACATGTTAAACTCGTCTCTATATTTTTTGCAATTAAAATGCATATGATAGAGATTTAACTACACTAACAACAAGGCGGATGGTCAAGACATTATATCGTAATGGAACTTGAATCTCTTTAAGACATTATTTTATAAAACTATAAGACATTTAAAAAAAATAGTACTAGTAATCAATTCTCGGGCCAGCCCGTCAGTTCTAAGGAACCATAATAACCCTAGCTATCTGTGGCACAACCTTATTTTTGTTATAATAAATGAACATAGCCTTGCAGAATAGCCCTGCATGATAGGTATATGTGCCTTGACAATTTGGCCATCGCTCACCCTATATATACGATGCTATGAGGTTGATTGTTTCCTACCCCGGAATCCTTCAGCTCACTGATCTCTCTCTCTCTCTATCTCTCATACACTATTCGTTCTATTTTGTGGTTATTTTATAACATGTTATCAACACGATTGTTCTACTGTTAACAATCTCAATCGGTAAAATTTTCTACCGATATATTCTTTATTTTATGTCTCTGTTTTACTTCAATATATATCGTATATCACCATTATTAAGAAAGGGTTAGCTGAGCCACCGTCGATAAAATATGGTGAGATGACGAAATAATAATTTATTATTTAAATATATATGTTCGTTGATGCTTGTGCGGAAATAACCCCAAGCTATAAACTGAATATTTATATATATACATATATTTCAATTTTATATATATGAATAAGTTTATATACATATATATATTTATTACTGACTTACAAACACCCACAGAAAGGCTTGCCGAGTAGCGTGGCGTGAATATATATGCATACTATATAATAGCTGTATAAAGTTGACTGGAAAAATATTCATGCGGAGTTATTTTATTTATTACTCCTAATAAGATTTATATTTATTCATAATATAAATGCAATTCTATTAAATCAGAATTTTTACATTTTTACCCCTATCCTATAACGGCTATAAACGGCTAGTTGCTGATTTTTATCTCTCTCCTCCAACGGTAATAAACGGCTAGTTAACGGTCATAAACGATCTTTTTTTTTCTCCATATATACCGCAACATCTTAATAGATTACTCACATCTTTACTATCTCCTTACAAACTCTCAATATCATATCTTCTTCTACAAAATATTCCCACAAATGTTGATGATTATTATCATACTTGTTATTGCGTGCACCGCATTGGTTTTTGTTGCTGAATTCCCTCCAAACGATTTTCAGATTTTTATTATCTATTTTTGTATCATGTATGTCCTGTTAGCAGTTACAATAGCTTTCAACATACATTTTAACATGTACAGATTGATTATCGTATGAATAAAATTTCCATGTCATCATTTTATTAATATATATGTTTCATTTTTATAGTGTTTCTTCACAAATGGCAAACATTGCTAAGCTTGAATTTGAAAGGCTCGACATAACTAGGAAAAATTATATGTCTTGGAAACTAGATGCCGAAACCCACCTGGCCGCCAAAAGCCTCGAAAATACTATCCAACAAAGTAATAATGAATGGATAAGTAATCAACAACGGGCTCAAGCCATGATTTTCCTACGACACCACGTCCACGAAGACCTAAAGATGGAGTACCTCACGGTTAATGATCCACTCGTCTTTTGGGAGAGTTTGAACGAAAGATATGACCATTTGAAAACGGTCATTCTCCCAAAAGCACACTATGATTGGATTCATATCCGCCTACAAGATTTTAAAACCATCAATGAATATAGTTCAATGATGTATATAATAACCTCACAGTTGAAATTATGTGGGGAAACCATCACTGAATATGATATGTTTGAGAAGACTTTCTCCACATTTCATGCCTCGAATATGCTCATGCAGCAGCAATATCGAGAAAATGGTTTTAAAAGGTACTCTGAATTGATCTCTTGCCTCCTTGTAGCTGAACAGAATAATGAGATTCTAATGAAAAATCATGAATCTCGACCAACTGGTTCAGCCCCATTCCCTGAAGCGAATGGGACTATGTATGATGAAGGCCAAGAGCGTGGGCGTGGTAGTGGTCGTGGTCGAGGCCAAGGAAATCATGGACAAGGCCGGGGTCATGGTCGAAATCAAGGCCGAGGAAGAGGCCGTGGACGAAATAACTTTCGTCGCCATCATCATCATTCGTATAATGAAAACTCCTCTCGCCACCTGAAGTGGAACAGAGATGATGATAGAAACACCTCTTCAAGTAGGCAAAATGTGCGTCCAAACAATGAAGAAAGTTCATGTTTTAGGTGTGGCATGACAAAGCCACCGGCACGCACATCTTTGAACGGCCAAACATCTAGTTGATCTTTATGAGAGATCACAAAAAGGAAAGAATGTAGAAACAAATTTCCTTGAAAATGATCCTGAAGATCTTCATTTTGATTTCGGTGATATGACCAACGTCGACATGACCAATACCATTAGTGATGATATTGGTCATGAACAATAAATGAACATAGGAATGAAGCTATGGTCCGAGCTTAAGATAAAAGTTGTGGAAAAAGTAACGTGTTGTTATGTAGGAACATTATCTGCTTTTCCTATATATACTAGCATGCTTACAATAAAGTTTATATATGTATTTTGCATTCAATGTGTTATCATATTTATTCATCTTATTTTTCTTCATATCATATTGAAATAGATCACAAATATGTCTGAATCCAAAATCCAAGGAAGAGATTTATGTCTTGAGGTGCAGCTACTACGCATACCATACTTAAAAATAAGAAATATTTTTCTTATCTCAAAATTGACAATGTTAATGTCAACACTATATCTGGTAATGCCAAAATAATTGAAGGATTTGGCAAGACAATTTTCCTAATGCCTGGAGGCACGAAATTCATAATAAATAATGCATTATTCTCTCTTAAGTCTCAAAGAAACTTGTTAAGTTTCAAAGACATTCGTCTGAATGGATATCATATTGAGACTATGAATAAAGGGAATGATGAATATCTTTGCATTACCTCAAACACTTCCGGAAGCAAGTGTATATTGGAAAAATTGTCATCTCTATCATCTGGATTGTATAGTACAATCATAAGAATATTTGAATCATATTCTACAAGAAACTTGAAGTTCTTGAAACATTTAAAGCTTGGCATGATCGATGGGGCATCGGGATCAATAATGATGCGTAGAATTATTGAGAATTCTAGTGGTCATCCATTGAAAAACCAGAAGATTTTTCAATCTAATGAACTCTTTTGTGAGGCTTGTTCTCAAGGAAAGTTGATAATTAGACCATCACCAACTAAAGTTGGATATGAATCACCATCGTTTTTGGAGCAATTGGGGTGATATATGTGGACCTATCCATCCACCAAGTGGACCATTCCAATACTTTATGGTATTGATTGATGCTTCTAGCAAATGGTCGCATGTATGTCTATTATCAACTCGTAATACGACATTTGCCAAATTCATTGCACAAATAACCAAGCTGAGAGCACAATTCCCAGATTATATGATCAAGAAAGTTAGACTTGATAATCTTTGGTGAATTTACATCTCAAGCATTCAATGATTATTGTATGGCAATAGGGGCGATGTTGAACATCCGGTTGCCCATGTTCATACACAAAATGGTTTGGTGAATCGTTGATCAAGCGTATTCAACTCATTGCCAGACCATTAATGATGAGAACAAAGCTCCCTACGTATGGGGTCATCTTTGTTTTACATGCGGCCGCTTGATTCGCCTCGGGCCAAGTGCATATCACAAATACTCCCCAATACAGTTGGCATTCGGGCGAGAGTTGAATCTATCCCATCTAAGAGTTTTTGGTTGTGCGGTATATGTACCAATTGCTCCACCACAACGCACAAAGATGGGACCACAAAGAGATTGGGAGTATATGTTGGGTATGAATCCCTTCTATAATAAAATATCTTGAACCAAAAAGCGGGTGGCGTTTTTACGACGCGCTTTGCCGGTGTCATTTTAATGAAGACAAGTTTCCACCTTTAGGTGAAGAGGGGAAACAAGTGGGAAGAGAGATCAAGTTGTGCACATCATCGTTATTGCACCTTGACCCTCCCACAAAGCAACGTGAACTGGAAGTTCAAAAGATCATACATTTACAAAATGTAGCGAATCAATTACCAGATGCATTTATAGATACAAAGAGAGTGACAAAGTCACATGTAGCTGCTATAAATGCTCCTGCCCGAATTGAAATACCAAAAGGGCTGCCAAATGATAAAATGGCAAATGAATCTAAAACACGCTTGAAGCGTGGACGACCCATTGGTTCAAAGGATAAAAATCCTCGCAAAAAGAAAGTGATTGAAAATCCCAAATCACATGAAAGTGTTCCAGAAGAAACACACGATCGTGAAATTGTTCCAGAAGAAACACACGATCATGCAAATCTAGTAAGCCCTGTAGGCAATGATAACCATGAGATTTCCATTAATTACATGTGTAATGGAAAAATATAGAACCGAGATGAAATGGAGAATATTGATGATATATTCTCTTATTCGGTATCCCAAGAAATTAATGACGGGACTGATGATCCCGAACCAAAATATGTATCTGAATGTCAAAAGAGGCATGACAAGATCAAATGAATAGATGCCATGAAGGCTGAATTAATTTCGTTGAATAAACGAAAAGTATTTGGATCTATCGTTCTCACACCAGAAGCTGTGAAACCCATTGGATACAAATGGATTTTTGTTCGAAAGCGAAATGAAAAAAATGAGATTGTGAAATACAAGGCTCGCCTTGTTGCACAAGGTTTTTCTCAAAGGCACAGGATTGATTATGAAGAAACGCGTATTCTCTGTAATGGATGCTATTACGTTCAGATATCTAATCAGCCTATCGGTTTCGAAAAATCTAGATATGCATCTCATGGATGTTGTAACGGCTTATTTATACGGATCATTAGATGTCGATATTTATATGAGAATTCCTGATGGAATTAAGGTGCCTGAAGCACTGAGCTCAAAGCCTAAAGAATTATGTGCAATTAAACTACAACGATCACTGTATGGATTAAAACAATCCGGTCGCATGTGGTATAATTGCTTAAGTGAGCATTTGTTAAAAGACGGATATGTGAATGATCAATTATGTCCGTGTGTCTTTATAAAGAAAACGACAGTTGGATTTGCTATTATCGCTGTCTATGTAGATGGTCTGAATATCATTGGAACTCCCAAGGAAATCAAAGAAGCAGTTGATTACCTAAAGGGAGAATTTGAAATGAAAGATCTTGGGCAGACCAAATACTATCTTGGTTTACAAATAGAACAGTTTCATAGTGGAAAATTTGTACACCAATCAAATTACACAAAAAGGGTTTTGAAGCGCTTTTGTATGGATAAGGCAAACCCTCTCACTAGCCCCATGATTAATAGATCACTGAATGTTGAAAAAGATCCATTTCGTCCTTGTGAAGATAATGAAGAGATACTTGGTCCTGAAGTACCATACTTAAGTGCTATTGGAGCCCTCGTGTACCTTGCTAATTGTACCAGACCGGATATAGCATTTGCTACAAATCTATTGGCAAGATATAGTTCATCTCCATCACGGAGACACTGGAATGGTATCAAGCACATATTTCGTTATCTTCAAGGGACGATCTATTTGGGATTATTTTATCCCAAAGGATCAAAGGATGAATTGATTGGTTTTGCGGATCTGAGTTATTTGTCTGATCCTCATAAAGCCAGATCACAGACCGGCTATGTCTTCACGATGGGTGGTACTGCAATTTCCTGGCGTTCTCAAAAGCAAACGCTAGTTGCTACATCGTCAAATCATGTTGAGATGATCGCACTTCATGAAGCCAGTCGAGAGTGTGTATGGCTTCGATCTATGACTCAACATATTCAAAATGCCAATGGACTACATCAACAAAGACCGGCAGTATTATTTGAAGACAATGCCGCATGTGTCGCCCAAAGTAAAGAGGATACATCAAAAGTGACAGTCCAAACATATCCCCCCGAAGCTCTTTTTATACACTCAGGAACTTGAAAAGAAGAAAGAGGTCAGCATCCAATATGTTCGATCAAGTGATAATGCTGCAGATTTATTTACGAAGGCACTACCCACTACAACCTTCAGAAAGCATGTTCACAATATTGGGATGCGAAACCTACGATATTTACAAAGGTGATTTGTCTTGACCCTTGTCAGTTCAAGGGGGAGCATATATGGCTGTACTCGTTTTCCCTTTATCATGGTTTTTTCCCACTGGGTTTTCCATGAAAAGGTTTTTAACGAGACAGCCCATGCACACAATTCAGATTTAAGTTGTGTACGTTTTTTCTTATGTCCGATTTTTTTCCCTACTGAGTTTTTCGGCTTAAAGGTTTTTATCGAGACACACTTAGTCAACTTACTGCTATGTTCAAGGGGGAGTGTTATAATAAATGAACATAGCCTTGCAGGATAGCCCTGCATGATAGGTATAGGTGCCTTGACAATTTGGCCATCGCTCACCCTATATATACGATGCTATGGGGTTGATTGTTTCCTACCCCGGAATCCTTCAGCTCACTGATCTCTCTCTCTCTATCTCTCATACACTCTTCGTTCTATTTTGTGGTTATTTTATAACAATTTTAAATTTATTACGTTTTAGGTGATAAATTTGTTAAGAAAATCATGTTAGTAGCATAACTATTTTAACTAATAGTCTACTCTGGACCACCTAGTCCTAGAAGCAGGCGATAGCAATAAAATTAATTCAAAAGTAGATGGAAATTATTGATTCGTGAATAATACAAAAGTTACTATGGCCAAAGCAGATATTGTACTTTGTACTATAGCATTTCATCAGAGAAAAGAATAATTCTTAACTTGCCTTCAATGAGGTAACTAGTTTAAACACTCCCGGAAAACAATTAAGAACATCTAATAGTCTTGAGTTTTTAAAGCTATAGTAATCAATCCTATAACCACGAGCAATATACATACCCTCCATATCCATAGATTGTGCATAACAGGGCTAAGAAAAGAAACCCCCACGTATCCAGAAAATAGGAAGAAAGAGAATTGCATCTCTGCATTGGAACATAGATACAGATTAAATTAAAAGCAAAAAAAAAAAAAAAATTAACCCCACAGGAAGATTTTAATAGTAGCGCTTCAACTTAGTTATCTGCTAGTTCGTTGACAAACAAAGCCAGCAAACCCAAGTACAAAGCTGAATCTTCAACTTGTCCATTATTATCAAGACAACAATTTAAAAATTAGATGAGAAATTTAAGAAAAAAATGTCCAAACAGGTAAAAGCTGGTTATATTAGAATGACACTACTTTTACAAGACAACTCAGCCTTAATCCCAATCAGTTGGTTTCAGCTAAATGATTTTTTTTTTGATAGATAAGTATGGCCCCTTAGCATGGAGATTGGAACCAAGGACCTCAAGGTCTTTATCCAAGTGCCTTTGCCATTCTCCCACACTTTGGGTCCTTTTTTTTTTTTTTATAAGTAAAGTATATTATAAACTAGTGCCACATGAGGTGGTGTGCCTTTGTACACTAGAAGTATACCCACCAATTAAGATAAAGAAAATCTATACAAGAATTCTACAAAAGAAGTGGAAGAGCTCGTGCTGCCCTCCACCTGGATCAACTCTAAGGAGCACCAAAAAAATAGTGCGAAGCAAAGTCTCCTTCAAAATGGGCACGGACATTTCCACATTCTCAAAGGCCCTCCTATTTCTCTCCTGCCATATCGTCCAGCATACGCCTAGCAAAGCAGTGTCCCAGATGAAGTTCCTTCTCTTGTGCTTAAACAAGGACCAGCAACGAAATAGCTCTTTGATCGAACACGACATCACCCACGAGATACCAAACAAATTAAAGATCAAATCCCACAAATGAGTCGCAACAGGACAATGGATCAATAAATGGTTTACACTCTCATCGCTCCCCTTTACACATATAACACCGTTTGATATAAATTTTATGACGTTTTCTCAGATTGTCCCCTGTCAGAAAAGCTTCGTGCGTTGCTTCCCAAGCAAAAAAGGCGACTCTCATAGGGGCATTTGATCTCCAGATTTGCTTCTACGGGAATGGAATTCTGTGCCTATTTCTCAGTTTAAGATAATACGATCGGACATAAAATTTTTCTCTTTGCCCCATTCCAAACCACCTTATCAATCTTTTGTCCCACCTTTTGGGTATGCAACTTCTCATTAAATAACAGAAAGGAGTCCACCTCCCAGTCTTGAGGTTCTTGCGAAAGACCGGGCACCACGAAACACTACCTTCCCCAAAATTCAGAACTAATCTGATCACGCAATCCTTATCTGTAGCTATGGCAAAAAGATCCGGGAAGAAGCGAGACAGCTGCACATTGTCACACACTCACACCACCTATCCTTCCAAAACTTGAATTTATAACCTATGCCAATGTCAAAAGAAATGTTTCTTTCAAAAGACGCCCAACCCTATGTAATTCCTCTCCAAACACCAGCCCCATAAGGTGAAAAGATGTCATTTAGGAACCATAAATGATCCCCTTCAACCCTTGGGTACTTCAGCTACATGAATCCTTTTCCACCATTCAATTTGGTCTAAAGCAAGGTTATCACACATGCAACACTCATTCATATCTTTTTTTTTTTTTTTGATAGGTAAGTATGGCCCTTTGGGTAGTTGGTATGGAGATTGGAACCAAGGACCATTAGGTCATTCATATCTTTCCTTACCACTGATGTCCATTTTAGTTTTGTCTTCCCCCACAACTAGCTTGGTTGATACGATACCATCACGCTTCTAACGGGAACTTTTATGAGAACAAATTCAGAAATGTTTCACACCAACCTAATTTTATTATGTAGATATATATCCGAATGTCTAACTTCATCCTGATTACGGGGGCACTCGTGATTAAATGTGTCAAAAGCAGGCTATCAGCATCAGACAATGAAGTGGTGACCAAAAAGGAGTTTTTTTTTCTGTTCTTTTTGCTCTCTTTTTTGTCTAAACATTTAATTGAATATAAGGGAAGCAAATAAATAAATCTCAAAGCACCATATTTATCCAAAACTATCTTTGCTCAAGATTGAATCTATGTAAGATACTAAACGTATATCTTATAAAAGACTGTTAAATTAATGAAAAGATAAGGACTAAAGATTACACTCATAATTTAAAACCTGACACAATAGTGGAGAGATAGAGAAAATAATATAACAATGAGCAATGGACAAACCACAAACATTAGTGGTTTCCACAGTTTAGCAATGTTGGCGTTTTACAATTAACCAAACAAAAGATGGAGGTCAGGCTTACTCAAAAAGGGTTGAAACGTCTCCAAAGTAAGGTCATAGATAGCTGTCTATGACAAGCATCGACAAAGATACCCCGAGGGATTTTTTCTCTGCCCTAGTCATGAAGGTTTTCGAACATAGTAAAGGTCACAAGTTGGAAATGCATCAAATGGAAATGGGGAAATTGAAGGCACGCTCTTAAATACAGGTCATATGATCAGATCACGAGACAAAAACTCTAATCCTGGTGGACATAGAAATTAAAAGTAAAGATGGGAAAGCTTACCGAAGGATAAGATTTAAGCACTGACGATATTGCAATGTACACAAAAGCAAGAAAGCAAGGCCGATGATACAGCCGTATGGCTAACGGCAATAGCATGAAGAGAATGTTTATGTGGAAAACTATCAGAAAGAAATTTTTGAAAAAGTCGAAAACTTCAGCGAAGAAGTACCTGCAATGAAGTAGCAAAAGAAGATACTTTATTTGGAATTCCCTTCAATTTGAGACTAAATAGCTCCACAATCATCAAAGTAGACAGGGAAACTTACGCTCACCACAAAACACCTATGCTTGGAGATAAATCTTCCACAATGAGAATAAACCCATATGTTATGCAAAATTGATAATACCATAGAAGATATAGATAACTCATGGAGTGGTTAATATCTTCAGTAAAATATAATGGCTAAATATACACGAATATATCCGCAGACTCCTGAGCAAAAAGAACAAGAATGACAATAACAATAACAACATTAATAATGATAATCATTTAAGCTCAGCTGGATATCGAGAGAGCGGGTGTTCAAAAGCTTTTATAGAAGGAGTACACGACATGGAAGATTAAGCTAACTGGACTTATGGGAACAATGTGATATATTTCACGTTATAGAGCTAGCATGTGACAGTGGACTAAATCAGATAGGAGAAACGATGTATAACATAACGAAGAGAGGTAATGGTAGCTGATTGATTCCATTTACATGCAGGAAATTCCTATTATACTGGGATCTTTATGATGCGCAAAACAAACAAACAAACAAAATTTTAAAAAAACATCAATGACAACAACAAAAAAGATCTGAAATCTCGTAAACCAGTAATATTTATGAGGAATCGATGAACGTGCATCGATCCCCCCTACTGTTTCCTTTTGAGCATCAGAATAAGATATGCAGAGTTTTCGATAACGAAGAAAGGAGTGTTGAAAGGCTTAAAGACTTGATTCTCCACACTCTGTTTTTTGGTGTAATGAGCTGGATTCTCAGGTGGTTGATCCTTTTTGTAGATTTTGTGGATAGGATTGCTAATAGGTAGCTTGGTTTTTGGTATACTCCCTATGTACATAGGTTGCGTCTCCTTTTAATGCTTATTTATACATAGTATTCTATCTTTACTTATCAAAAAAAAAAAAAAAGATATGCATTAATTCAAATATTTTAATGATGAGTTAATAGAGATAGTTTAATTAATATAAATGTTATGTTTGTCAAGAAATTTGTTAGCTTGATATACATTCTGCTTGTCCTCTCTGAAAGCTTAGATTTTTAGATGAGTTGGTAAGCTAACTTGGTATGAGAGCTCTGGTTTGGCAAGGTTTTAAATTCAAGTTATCTTGCTTGCATTTGTTCCCCGTAAATTGTGAGTGCACACTTTGGCACCTTGTTTGGTTTGTGCATCCCTTGGTGAGGCAAATTTCTAATTTTGTTTCTCCCCCCACGTGTGAGTACTCCACGTGACTACGAGTGTTGGCTTGATGTTCATTGCTGGGCCCTCTCTACCAACTTAAGCTTTCAGATGAGAGAATAAATTAAAAATATTTATTCTATTCTATTCAATGATAAGAGTATACGAGGGCTAAACCAATAAAATATGCACCAGAAATGTCAGATTTGTTTTTCCAATATAATATCAACAGAAATTGGTGGGAATTTTCAGCTATCCAACAACTGAAGTGCAAGCAGCCACGCCCAGGAATAACAGTCAGTCAAGGACACAAGCACATCTAAATACTTGAAGCGGTAAAATATTTTCAATGCCGATTAGGTTACAGCGTAAAAAAAAGTGTTGAATGCCTGATGAATTTTTTGAATCTGAAGAGGAAAATCAACACTACATGTTAAAAACTGGTACCTCTTAAACATCTCCCCAAGACCACCATACCCGTTCAAAGAAATGCCACATAGAACTAGGGCATAGAATGCCCAAGTCGATGCCCACACAAAGAAAAGTACAACTTGTCTTCATGAGAAAAAAGTTAAATCTAGTGATTCTGTTGTTGGTCCCTTATGCTTGGAACAGGTATCACTTGGGAGGCAATTTGAATCCTTAGGGTCTTTCCTTTGCAGGAACAGTTTGCTTGGGGGTGCATCTAGGCCATAACTTAATAAAAGAACCACCTGGAACCAGAAAATGGAGAAAAAAATAAAAAGAAAACATATCATATGATAATGAAAAACATTGCAAATCTATCACTAGTGATAATTTGGCAAACACCAGAAGTTCAAATACCGGTATGACTAGAACTGCAGGATACACACAGACAGATGTGATGCCATGACCCATCTGAAAGCTGCTAATGGAACTAGTCCTGTAATAAGCATAACCAATATACTCAGCAGGGATATTGGAGTAACAAGATACTGCAACATTTGGCCGTTCATTTTTTCTGTACTACTTTACCATTTCTTTTGTTAAGAACAATGGACATGTTACTGCAGTAGATATTACTCCCTCCCTTCCATGCAAAGAGTCCACTATTCTATTTTGGGATGTACCACTTAAAGAGTCCACTTTCAGAACATTGTGCCTATAATCTCCATAGTGTATCAAGGGCACTCGGGCAAAGACCTGGAGGTCCTTGGTTCCAATCCTCATACCAACAAGGGGGCACACTTACGTATCAAAAAAAAAATCTTCTTAGTATATCAACGTTACCCTACATATATGATATATAAGTATTTGTATGCCCAAAGATTATTGTAATTATAACCAACTCTGAGGATACTTTTTTTTATAAGTAACATTAGGAATGTCCAAATATAACAAAGTGGGGGAACCCAGAAAAACAAAAATACTACTATACTCTTTAATTATTTTTCAAACGTGGACTCTTTTAGAAAGAGTATCTAATGAAATGTAAAGGAGGGAGTATCTAATAAAATGTTAAATGTAGAAAGAAGCCACATGAAAATGCAATGTCATCCCAAATTGTCTTTCTGTGAAAATCAGTGCAACACATGGATCACTTTAAGAGATCCATAAAACCATTTGGGCGCTCATATAATAGGAGAATATGTCTGCTTCTTACTCTTACAGGCTCCATAAAGGGACAAAACAATCACAAGGTTCTCAATTGGGGATGTTGAAGAGCCCAAACAGGTGATGATGGTTGTTAGACATTAAGGGTAGTTTAGTAAATTAGATGGTAGGGTATTTTGTATATATATGTCGCCTATTGTTAATATCAAACGAGCGAACAGATTTGCGTTGCGCAAGCAAGTCAGCCGACTTCTCTCTTCTTCTTCTTCTTCTTTATTTTGTTTACATGGTATCAGAGCTCGGTTGGTAGATTCCGAGACCAAGGGTTGACTCGGAATAGGAGGGCGACCAGATCTGTGAAGTTCGTCAGCCGGCTTGTTGACTTTCCGACGTCACGCGCCGGCGAGTGGTGGCGCGTGTGATCAGAGTAGGAACCCTAGCGATCAAAAGAGGATTGTGCAGGCGTCGGATTTGTGTCTCAGGAGGTTTCAAAGTGTTAGTTGATGATTTTGTGATTGATTGGTGTGATTCCGGCTACTGCGTGAAGATTCTGGTCGAACAGTCTTGGTATTCCGGCTATTCCGGGTATTGCGAAGAGTCCGGCTTGGAACTGTCTGCCTTCGTCTGATTCTTTTTTGTTGTTGTTGTTCAGACTTGCTTGATAGTTTGAAATTCTCCTTTTCTTTATGGCTGACGACCGTCTGAAGTTCAGGCCGATAATGACAATTGTTTTTGTTTCTAACCAAAATAGATTGATTGACATTATCTTGGAAGCCGATGGGTCTAATTTTGCGGAGTGGCGATATTTAGTTCATGTGAACATGGGTGGTTTACGGAAAGAAGGACATCTTGTTGAAGATTGTCCTACTGATGCAAAGGTGGCTAAGGTGTGGTTGGATGATGACAAAGTGTTGTTTCCGAAAATTGTGAATTGTATCAGTAGGAAAATAATACTGTCTATGCAACACTGCAAAACAGTTAAGGATCTGTGGACACTCTTGCATAAATGGTTCTCTGGAGCAAGTAACTTGAATAGGCCGTATAACCACAGAAGTTCATCGCCTAGTCGAAGGACGGAGTCTTATGGATTATTATTATGATTTCATGCGTATGAGCGAGGATTTCACTGCTGCTATGCCTATTTCTGATGATGTTGAGGAGATGAAAGCTCAACGTGAAAAACTGTTGATGTTTAGCTGGCTATCAGGACTGGAGAAAGAGTATGATGTGGTTCGGTCTCAGTTATTGTCAAATAAAGATTTGGGTACCTTGTCTGATGCCTTTGATAGGCTTTTGACTGCAACGAGAAATGGTGAGTCATCACATGTGGAGGTATCTGAAAAATCAGCATTGGTTTCACAAGGGAATGGCTATCGTGGAGGTAGAGATGGAGGCCGTGGTGGTTTTCGAGGTGGAACTCGTGGTGGTAGAGGGTCCGGAGGTCGTGGAGGACCTAGAGTATGTTACAATTGTGGAGACCAAGGTCATTTCAAAAACCAGTGTCCTAAGCCTCTCACTCAGAATGATGGAGTATCAAGAAAACAGCCCGTATTCGCTCATACAGTAAATCCGAGCAAATTTGTCAACCTGAGACTCATAATGTTGTTATGAATGACGAGGAGTTTGCCAGTTTTCACAAGCACAGATGTCTCAAATAGCCTCAGCCAGCCTTCCTCCTCTTCCAAAGCAACTTTAGCCAAGTCGTAAACCCATAACATGTCTTTTGTCTTCGGCTAGGCACCGGGTAATTGACTCGGGGCTACCGACCATATGACCGAGATTCAAGTATGTTATCTACTTATGAGTCGTCAAATAAGTTTACGACTGTTACCCTTGCTGATGGATCTTCTTCCAAAGTCTTGGGTAGTGGTAGTACTACTGTTGCTTCTTTATCATTGACATCTGTGTTATACTTGCCCAAGTTTCCTTATAATCTGATATCCGTTAGTAAACTCACAAAGTCCTTAAATTGTTGTGTTTCTTTCTTTCCTGGTTATTGTCTTTTTCAGGATCTGAGGACTTGGGAGATTATTGGTAAAGGAAGTGAAACTGATGGATTGTACCTGCTCGATGAAGTTGTTGCTGCTCACTCTTCTACTGTTGCATCGGTTACGTGTCAAAGTACTTTGTCTCCTCTCCAGCTACACTGTCGTTATGGTCATCCGTCATTGCCTGTCCTTAAGAAATTGTGTCCAGAAGTAGGGTCTATTTCTAGTTTACCTTGTGAGTCGTGTGAGTTTGCTAAACACCATCGTGTGTCGTATCCTCCTAGAGTAAATAAACGGGCTGCGTCCCTATTTGAGTTAGTTCATACTGATGTTTGGGGTCCTTGTAATGTGCCTTCCAAATCAGGGTACAGATATTTTGTTACTTTTGTCGATGATTATTCCAGAAGTACTTGGCTTTATTTAATGAAATCTAGAGATGAGTTGTTTCAGTTATTTTGTTCCTTTTGTGCTGAAATTAAAACTCATTTCAATTGTTTGGTTCAAAATCTTCGTAGTGATAATGCTAAGGAATATTTTTCTGGTATTTTCTCTTCTTATATGTCTCAGAATGGAATCATTCATCAATCTTCATGTATTGTCACCCCACAACAGAATGGTGTTGCTGAACGCAAGAATCGCCATCTGTTGGAAGTTGCTAGGGCATTGATGTTTGAGATGAATGTTCCCAAGTCCTTTTGGGCTGATGCTGTTCACACGGCTGCCTTTCTCATTAATCGTCTTCCATCGTCTGTCCTTAAAGGTGACATACCATATTCTGTTCTTCGTCCTTCGCAGTCGTTGTTTCCAGTTTCTCCTAAAGTGTTTGGTTGCACTTGTTTTGTCCAAGATGTTCGGCCACAGGTTGGTAAGTTAGACCAAAGAGCTCTTAAGTGTGTCTTTCTTGGATACTCTAGAACTCAGAAAGGGTATCGTTGTTATTCTCCGGATTTGGGTCGGTACTTAGTGTCTGCTGATGTCACTTTCTTTGAGTCTAGCCCGTATTTTGGTCGGTCATCTGCTTCGGCGTCTGAGTTTGTCTCTTCCGATGATTTTCTCACCTATACTTTGGTTCGTCCCCATAATCCTGAGGTTGGTGTTCGTGTTGAAGCTGGTTCTCGTCCTCCTATAACTCAAGTGTATACTCGGCGCACTCCTGTTGCAGATGCTCAAGAACCAGTCGTTGCAGATGCTCCAACAGATTCACTTCCGATACCGGTTCCCACGTCATCAGATCCGTCTCTTGATCTCCCTATAGCACTCCGCAAAGGTACACGTACTTGTGTTCATCCTATCACCTCTTGTGTCTCATATGCTCATCTGTCAGATTCCTCTCGTTCATTTGTTGTTTCCCTTGATTCTGTTGTCACCCCTAAAAATGTTTCTGAAGCTTTATCTCATAGTGGTTGGAAGTCCGCTATGGAAGAGGAAATGCAAGCTCTTGAGACTAATGAGACCTGGGACTTGGTAACACTTCCTGATGGTAAGAAGGCTATTGGATGTAAATGGGTGTACGTGGTTAAAATGAATCCTGATGGCACTGTTGCTCGGTTAAAAGCTCGATTAGTTGCAAAGGGGTATGCACAAGTGTATGGTGTTGATTATACTGATACTTTTTCTCCTCTGCTAAGCTCACTTCGCTCGTCTTCTCGATATCGTTAGGTCGCTTCTAATAATCGGGCCTTGTATCGTTGGATGTCAAGAATGCATTCCTTCATGGTGATTTGCGGGAAGAGGTTTACATGGAGCAACCTCCGGTTTGTTGCTCGGGAGTATGTGAATAAAGTATGTCGGTTACGAAAGTCGTTGTATGGGTTGAAACAGCCTCCGCGGCTTGGTTTGGCGATTCCGTGCCGTGCTAGAGTTTGGATTACGAGGAGTACGTGTGATAACACGTGTTCTTTCGCGCACTAGCAAAGTGGTCGTATTGTTTTGGTTGTTTATGTAGATGATATTGTGATCACGGTAGTGATACACATGGTATCAAGCACTCAAATCGTGTCTTCAAACAAAATTTCAAACAAAGGACTTGGGTACTCAAGTACTTTCTTGGGATCGAAGTGATACGGTCCAAGAAAGGAATCTTCTTGTGTCAAAGAAAATATGTCCTTGATTTACTTAAGGAAGTTGGAATGCTTGGAGTGAAACCGTGTGACACTCCAATGGATCCTAATGTCAAACTTGTAGCGGAGAAGGGGAGATGTTCGAGGATCCGTAACGATACCGACATTGGTTGGTAAGTTGAATTATCTTGTAGTAACTCGCCCGATATTGCTTTTCCGGTGAGTGTAGTGAGTCGGTTCATGGCAGCCCCTACTACTACACATCGGAATGCATTGATTCGAATTGTGAAATATTTGAAAGGAGCACCGTGTAGAGGAATATTGTATGCGAATCATGGGCATATGCGGTAGAGGCATTCTCTCGATGCCGACAAGGTGATCACCGGATGATAGTAAGTCAACTACCGGATATTGTGTGTTTGTGGGTGGAAATCTTGTATCATGGAAAAGTAAGAAACAAAGTGTGGTGGCGAGATCAAGTGCAGAGTCTGAGTATCGCGCTATGGCTCAGACAACTTGTGAACTTATGTGGATACAACAATTGATTGAAGAGATTGGGTTTAAGGTTCCTCTGCCTATGAGACTGTGGTGTGATAATCAAACCATGCATATTTCTACAAATCCAGCTTTTCCATGAAAGGACTAAGCATATAGAGGTCGATTGTCATTTCATTCGAGAAAAGATCCAATGTAATCTTGTTTCTACCTCATACGTGCGGACGGGAGAACAACCTACCGATATGCCGACTAAAGGCTTGACAAAGTTAAGGGTGGATTATATTTGTAACAAGCTGGGCATGATAAATATATATGCTCCAGCTTGAAGGGGAGTGTTAGACATTAAGGGTAGTTTAGTAAATTAGATGGTAGGGTATTTTGTATATATATGTCGCCTATTGTTAATATCAAACGAGCGAACAGATTTGCGGTGCGCAAGCAAGTCAGCCGACTTCTCT
Organism: Codonopsis lanceolata; assembly: GCA_013146195.2. Classification (NCBI taxonomy): domain Eukaryota; kingdom Viridiplantae; phylum Streptophyta; class Magnoliopsida; order Asterales; family Campanulaceae; genus Codonopsis; species Codonopsis lanceolata. The sequence continues at coordinate 107,085,349 of CM028378.1, read as the reverse complement.
CTTTTTCTTCTTCTTCTTTATTTTGTTTACAATGGTGAAAGGATTCCACAAGTACACAAGTACGGCAATATCTCCAGATGATAAAATCTCTGCAGAACATTACTCGGCTTGTCATGGGACAAAAGGAAGAAATGGACCTGATAAAATTATAAGAAGGGAATCAGTAAAGGTCTCAAACAATAAGCTTGAATAACCTGAATTCTCTAGAGTTCTACCAAGGCCCCGTGATTTCAAACTCTGACTATAAGCCAGTTGCAGACTCTGTCCAGTTGCTCAAATAAGCATTGCGTTAATAAGATCTGCAATGACAAAAACCAAACTGTATCCAAGAATATGTTGAAGCAGAAAATTTTCAGAAAGGTGAACAAAGAATGGAGAAGAAATGAAACACTTAAATAAACATAAAATCAGAAGTAGTCAGATAAAAGCATTAAAAATTCAAAAAAAAAACATGAAAACAAATGGCCTCTTTTTTCCTCTTTTTTTTCTTTTTCTTTTCTATTTTTATTTTTGCAAACGTAAATTTATTTCTTGTAGGTTTTTCTCTTCAGTTGTTTACATACTTCCAAAGAATTTTCTACTTTAACCTCTTCGTATTCCATTTATACAGCCTCTACAACATTTATGGCCAACACACCACCACCTAGGCTTCTAACATAGAAACTCATACCTATCAAAAAAAAAGAAGCTAAGCTAGTGTATAAGAATTTGAATATTAGTACTTTATCTTGTTATACAATGTATAGGTGCATAAATACCCTCCAACGGACCTATTTCTAATGAGAGTACTAGATGTTTCACCGGATATTTCAGCTGTAAATTTTGGAGGAAAGAAAATTACCTTGAAAAGTATGTGTCAATGCTACAAAAATGGTGCTCATTTACATGTGAGCCACTGGACTTTTTTATTAGACCGTTAGACAGGAGAGGACTGAGCCCACAAGGGCAACAGATCTTGTAGCCAACAGACTAAAGAAGAATTACTCTCAATAAATAACAATAGAAAATTAGAAGATTTGGCATAGATCAATAGAATCCAAAACAAACCATGATGATTACTGGACAAGCTTTCTTTTTTCGTTTTCTCTAAATCCAAGTGTTCACCGACAAAAGTCTATATTCTTCCTAAAGAGGGATTCAAAGTCTATACTCCTTACGAGGCTGTGGCCCCTATATACTCTTTGAGAGGGCATGTAAGCCCTATCGAAGATGCATTCAAGCCATATATACTCCTTAGCCCGATTGAAGAGGGAGCCATGAGCACTAAACCATATTGAAGATGTAGCCATGCACCAAGGGCGTTCAATACCATGCCACAATGAAAATTTCGGCATATAAACAATCGATTGAATCCATCTATACAGTTTGTGCAAGATTTTTCTTCATGAATCGCCATGAAGAATCTTTTTGAAAAATCCTATCGAATCTAAAGATCCGGGATAAAATGCCCCCATATGGCTAGGAAACATTAACTAAATCCACACCCCATAGTGGCCAAAGCGGACCGAGGCATGAACAACCAGATAGTCGCAAGACAAATGTACTCAAGTGTGGCTGGTGGAAGTAAGGCGACTCAAGACATCTCTCTCGGTCAAAACATGGACGTAAGGGTTGTGAACAAAGTTGGCTAAAAGCATGCATGTCACTCTGTCATGATAGAGGATTCCTTGCTCACAATACCATAGCCGTGCCCCGAAGTGAACACATTGGTGCTAGTATAGGAGCGCTAGGCCATGACGGTTACATGCACATTGGCAACTAATCATGACTTCTAGCAGGATATCACATGAGAATATTCTTGGGGCTATTGGGTTATCTAGAAGTGACACGTGTCCCCTTGTTCTTGGCTCCAAGGCATCCCTACCACTATAAAAGAGGCCTTGGCTTCTAATGAAGAGGTTAGTAGGTCACTCTTGGGATATTGTAGCAATAAATTTAGAAAGTGCCCCACGCCACTTGTGATACAATAAACCATGATGGAATACGATCTAATAACCTACACAATTTATATTTAGCACAAAAGTTTTGCTAACAAGTGCCCTAAGAAACTACGAATAGAAATATTTAGCATTGGGACCCAACACCAGTGCGTTGGGGGCTTCAATGCACTAGTGACTAGTGAGGATTTTCAATGCAAAATATTTCTATTCTAGGATTCTTAACAAGTGCCTAAAGGCACTTGATAGCATTTTCCCAAGTAAAGTAACCACACTCATTTGATAAACTTAATATGATAATAACCACACATGTCGAAGGGTCTTGTTATCAAGTACCCCACGCCACTTGTTAAGAATTAACTTTAGATAAACGCAACAACAGATTGGATAATGTTCAAAATGTATTAATAAACATTCTTCTCTTAAATTTTCAAAAAGCCTTAACTGTTCTCAATCCAGAACATTTCTTCCCCAACAAGACATAACAAGTGCCCTCATTAGCATTCCTTCCCAGATATATTTTCATTGGCTGAAGACAGGGAGTGTTTGCTTAGCTATGCGCTTCATTTGGAGGAGGAGTCAGGAGAGGACGACACGGAATCTGCTTTTTCACAATAATTTTCAAGATTGGGAATTAGAGTCGGTGGCGAGATTCTTTAAGATCATATATGAGCAGAAAGTTGGTTTTCCAAAGGATAGGGTGTTTACTCGATGAAAAGTTACTATTTAAAGTTGGATAGTAGTGATATAAACTTGTTTCCTTGTAGGTCTATATGGAGAACAGTGGCTCCTAGCAGGGTGGCCTTTTTGACGTGGGAGACAACAAATGAAGCCATCCTCACAGGTGATAATCTGAGGAAAAGAAGTTTAATTTACACTAATTGGTGCTACTTATGTAAGGGGTACGAAGAGAGTGTAAATCATTTGATGATTCATTGTCGATGGTAGGAAAGTTGGGGAACATGCTTTTTGATTTGTTCAATATATCATGGGTGATACCTAATTTTATAAAGAATCTGTTATGGAGTTGGTCATTTTTAGGAGAAGGAAGAGCGGAAATAGGATTTGGAGGCTGCTCCGTTGGGTGTATGTTGGACGATTTGGAAAGAAAGGAATCGGAGGGCGTTTGATAATGAAGTGAGCTCTTTGGCTTATTTGAAAAAAATCTCTCCTCAATTATCTATTCCTGTGGTGCACAGGGGCAGATAATTCATATGGCCTTTTTGGTAGCTCTTTTGTATATTTATATGTAGTGTATACTTCTAGTGTGCAAGACGCATCACTTGGTTTGGCACTTATTAATATATTGTTACCTTTCTAAAAAAAATAGTGTCAAATCACGAATAAACAATCCTACAGGGTTATAAAAACATGTTTACAAAATGAGATACACCTCCGACACTATGAGGTCACCATCATAAAGTGACAGGAACCAACTGTTGCTGTCCAACCAATCACATGTAAATTGTAAGCATTCATTTTCTATCTATGTCAACTAGGATAGAAAGAGGAGATATTTTACCCACATAAAATATGGTTTGGTTGCCCTTCGATTATGCAAATCCCATTATCAAGCTAAAGTTACTACCGTGTCCCAATTCACACCAAACAGAACTGCATAGGAACAAGTAACAGAAAATAAAACTGTTATCTATTAACAACAAGAGGATCAAGGATTGATAAAAACAGAGGAGATCCATGGTACATAGAACCTGTACAACACCACAGCTATAAAAACTTTAAAATAAAAATAAATAAAATAATACCTCTCCCAATTACTTAATCCATAAAAAATATTAGCAGAATGCAAACAAACCAGCGTAAGGTGACATAGATGCCTACTTCAACCAGTAACCTTCTGCCACTGCAGCAGCAGAACAACACTAACTCTAATTAAATTGGAAATCTTGAACGTCAAATGTAGATGCATGTAGATGTATAAATTTCTAGTTAGTGGGTGTGTGTGTAGTGTGAATGTCGATGTAGATTCATACATTTAAATATAGATACTACTAGTCTGCATACGCGTGTGTGTGTGTGTGCCAATTCAATTGAAAATTACGGACACATAACATGCATAGAAACTACTAGTGTGTGTATGTGTGTATAGATGTAAATGTAGATAGATACATTAACATATAGTTACCAGTGTGCGTGTGTGTGAGTGTCAATTCAATTGATAATCACGGAGGTAGGCAGAAAAATGTGTCTGTGTCCGTGTCTGTTTCTGTGTGTTTGTGTTTGTGTTTGTGATTGAAGTGTGAGTGTAAATGTGAATAGATAACTGTAGATTTAACGCTACCGTGTGTGTGTGTGTGTGTGTGTGGACCAATTCAACTGTAAATTACATACACATACATAGAAACTATTAGTGTGTGGTGTGTCTGTGTCTTAGTTTATTAAGTGGAAATGTAAGATATATATATACAAGTGTGTATGTCTGTGTGTGTCAATTCAGTTGAAACTAGCGTTGAGGCAGACATAGAAACTTCTAGTGTGCGCGCAAATGTAAATGTAGATAGATACATTAAGATATAAATACCAGAGTGGGTGTCAATTCAATTGTAAATCACGGTGGCATACACGGAAACTACTAGTGTGTGTGTGAGAGAAAGAGATGGATGAATGCAACTGTAAATCAATAAAGTAGTTAGAGTGGGTGTGTGTGTGTGAAATAGAAATACGAAGGCAACAGAACATAGATGCATAGAGATATCAAAGTTTCAAGTGTGTGTAAGAGAGAGAGAGATATGGAGTACGGTGGCAGAGGTTGGTGATTGGAGTGGATACTTCAGGCCGGGAAGAAAAATTGAGATTCGACAGGTAGTAAATTAGGATTAGCCTGAAGACTATTGATGCGGTGGCCCAGCTCCAGAACCATTGCTTCTTCTTCTTCCACCTTGATTCCTCCATTTCCGCTTTGGGGGCTAGTAGTTCTCCGATCAGAAAAACACCGAAATCCTAACACCATGTAAAAGTACCTAAGTACCCTTGTACACCATTTAACTTTAACCTATACCACCCATCGTACCCCTCAATTAACTCTCACCCCGTCCATTATTCCCTTCCAATAGACCGACAAACACAGATCGTGGAACCCTAAACTCCATTACTCCCTTCCAACCACAACAGATCGTTATCTCTCTCTGTCAACGGCTCTCTCACTTCTCTCTCTCAGTCTCCACTCTCTCTCGGTCTTCTCTCTCACTCCCTCCAACCGGCGAGCACAACAGATCGTAAGACCCCCGCTCTCTCAGTCAACGGCTCTCTCACTTCTCTCTCTCTGTCTTCTCTCTCACTCCATCCAACCGGCGAGCACCTTCTCTCTCTGTAGACTCACAAATTCCGAATCCCAGGTGCGGTCTCAACTCTCTCTCTATAGCATCTTTGGTGTTTCAATTTGTTGTTCAATGTGTTGTTCAATTTGTTGTTTGAATTAGTTTTTCCAATTACTTGCAATGAAGAATTCTATTTTTCAGAGATGTCTCTGTTCTCTGCCGTTTCATTGTTAGCATTTGCATCGTCATCCATTAGAGTGAGTGATTGATTGAGTTTGGAGATTTTTTGAAAGAGAGATGAAGAGATGAAATTGGATGAGTTAGGACTGTTAGTCTTAGTTGAGTTAGGTTAGGTGGGAGTAAATTGGAAGGGGTGGTTGGTTGGGGAGTAAATGAAGGGTTGGTTTACAATTAATTGTCTAGAGGGGTATGTAAGTAATTTTATTTATTAAATGGCGTTACCTTTAGGGTGTTGGGTATTTAGTTAAGTGTCTCTCTTTTTCGATCAGAGGGTGGATTTCAGCTCTAATTTACAAGTCTGCGGGGACTACGATGTCGTATTCTACACATGCTAGTGGAGAATATTTTAATAAACCCCTTGAGCTATCTCACATTTTTTCAGTACATGGATTACACACTAGTAGGTTGAGAAGGGAAATTAAGAAAAGAAGGTGAGGGAGATCTCAAATTTCAATCAACAATGGCAAATTATCACTTTGTGTACAAAGACTTGGAAGGAGCGTCAACGCAGTGGGACGACATACATAGGAAACTCGGAAACTTGCCTCCGAAACCACCAGCGTTCAAACCTCCTGTATTCACTCCCGCCCAAGATGAAGATTCCCTCCCCAAAGACAAGTCTTGGATCAATCGCAAAACCGAAGATGAACTCGAAGATCTTGAAGATGATCTCGACGACGATCGATTCCTCCAAGAATACAGGTACCCTTATTTTCAATTTCCCCCCAACCCAATAAAATTTTCTTCACTCCCAAAATTAGTTGTACTCATGTAATGGCCAGGAATTTCGATTTCCAGAAAACTATGCATAGTGGTGTCTCGTATAAAATTTTAATGGATGAATGAACTACTTGTATTTAAACTATGTGATTGATTTTGAGCTAATTCATTGTTTTTCTTATTCTTTGTAAATACGTGATTGATTTTCGTTATGTTGGGTGTTGTTGGTGAATGTGAAAAAGAAAGAAGAGGTTAGCAGAGATGAGAGAAGCTGTCAAAATTGCAAAGTTTGGGTCAGTAATTCCTATTTCTGGATCAGATTTTGTTCGGGAGGTTTCGCAAGCTTCATCAGATGTTTGGGTCGTTGTGCTATTGTACAAGGACATGTAATCAACAAATTATTATATTAAATTGTGGTTGCAAAATTTTGATATTAGTGACTTCCTTCATAGAAATAAATCTGCTTAAGTTCTTTCCTTTTATTTTACTTATGAATATATTTTTTCGTTTGTTTAGTATCGATGTTTTATTGTTTAATTGGAACAAATATAGGTGTATACGAACATGTTTATTGATCTAGTACATGCTTTCGTGTAGTTTTCCAGAATGTAGACTACTCTTGGAGTGTCTGGAAGAATTGGCAACAAAGTACCCAGCTACTAAATTTGTTAAAATCATATCTACTGAATGCATTCCTAACTATCCGGACTATAATCTTCCCACTTTGTTGGTGTACAATAATGGTGCAGTCAAGGCTAACTATGCGGGTTTGCATAATTTTGGTCGTAGATGCACTCCGGAAGGTATTTGTTTACTTCAACTATTTATTCTATATTCTTTTCTTCCTCTATTCTATACCAAGTTCTTAGGTAACATATTTTACTTTCATTCTTCTAATAACTTCTCAAGGGTTTGCCAGCAAAATTTCACACCCTCCCCCCATGAAAATGAACTCAAACATGTCCCATGTAGTTTGCTTTAGATATCTAAGCAGTTTCCTTCAAGTGGCTGAAACTTGTTGATGTTTCCCTATGACATATGGTTGGCAACGTTTGTTTCTTCTATTCTTTCTTGAGTGGTACATCTATTGTTAAACAATTGTCTGCATACCTTTTTTTTATCGCTGGAGATCTTAGTTTTTTTGGTAAGTAAGTATATATTAGAAACACTAGAAGCTTGGGCCGGTAAACTTAAGCAAGATTGACCTTTTAATACCATTATCATTGAAAAAGCTTAAAAAATAGTATTATTTTATTTGATTAAAACCTCCAGTTTGGTCAACAAAGTCCCTTTTAAGTACCTTCTTGGTTATGATTCATTAGTGATTCCTTGATTTGCATGAGCTAGTTTTCAGGTGTCATGTCCTTTGAAAGCGGAGTAAGGTCTTTCTAGATTTGATCTTCCCTTGTGAACAATAATATTTGTATATTTGTTTGTGTGTATGCACGAATTATCTTTAGTGACATGATTACATGATCATCCTTTCCTTGCCACCCCAGGCCCTATGTCTTTTTGCAAGTATATATTTTCTTTGGGTGCATGGATGCTCTCGCTTATTCTTCCACTGGGTGTGCAATTTCCTTTGCACAGGTGTTGCACTAGTTCTTTGCCAGTCGGATCCTGTACTTAATGATGGCCACAGTGGAGATGCATCAAGAGAAGCTGTCCTTGAAGGAGTTAGAAAGAGGTTTATAGAGAAGGTTGTGACAGAGCATGAAGATGATGATGACGATTCTTCCAGTGATTAGTTTCATAGAGTCTAAATGACGCTTCCTTTCTCCTTTTATCGTCTTTTGAGTTGTGACGACTTTCTCGAGTCAACTTTTTCAAGTTGTAACTTATGCAGCGTTGAGTCAGATTGGTGTGTTCTTGTAGCAAGTTTTTAGTTGGCAAAAACCAGGATGTATTTCAAAACTGAATTATTGAAAGTGCAAGGGATTTGAAGTACTGTACTTGAAATATTAAGTGGAAGGTTATCAATATTCTTTCAGTCTCCAATATTTCTTGTATTTCTTTCGGTCTCCAATATTTCTTGTTGGTGAAAAATATAATACTTGAAGGATATAAACTAGTACTAAAGTTTGTTATAATTACGAAAATATTTGTGCATAATCAATATGTTAATATCAAATGTAAAAGGTAAAGTTGAAATGTTAATAAACATAATTTTTTGAAAGTCGATTCTTAAGATGAAAATGGCAAAATAGTATGGTTGACTTTTTGCTCGGAACAGAGTGTAAGATGTTCAATGGACCTTTTTACTTTCAATCTGAAGTAGCTTGTATTTAACTTTTTTTTTTCATTATCGGTAGAAGGAAACCTTTGTATTCAATGATACCACTGCGAGAAATACGCTCTACATGTTACATAGCATTGCTCAAGGCATGATCAAGCCAAGAAAATAGAAACGAAAACATATTCAGTACTCGTGATCTGAACAAAATTATATGTAACAGCCTTCCCCAAATGTCCAGAAAACTTGGTACTCGTGAGTCATGATCTGAACAAAATTATCTGTGATTGTGCTCTCCAAACATCCAAACTTTCTAACGACTTTCAATGTGATAAGAAGTAATTGGTTCACACACAAAGAACATCAGTTTTACAAATGAAGAAGAAACTGTTTAAAAAGCTTTAAGATAAACATGCAAATTCCGGACACAGGCAAGCAAAACTAAGAGCACCATGGCAATACAATAGGGAAGCTTTGGCTAGACTAATGGTGTACTTTTATAGCAGCCTTGGGCTATCTGAAAGCCAATGCTTTGAGCATTCTCTTTTCTTTTGTCTGCACCAGCACCACCTTTTTGTTGTAGCTCAAGCTTCTTCTGAGCTCAAATCATTGCTGTTCATATGTGAACACACCAATCACTTTAATCAACATTTCACAATCTATCAATAATAATCTTCCTACAAATTTTATTTATCTTTTCTTTTTAAGTCGTTCCAAACACTTTCTAATCTTTCCAAACACATTCTTGTTGTAGCCCCTTGTTGGTTCCAAACAGGTTCTAATCTTTCCAAACACCTCTTGTAGTAGCCCCTTGTTGGTACTGTGATTGGAACTAAGGGCCTCAAATTCTTTGCGTAAATGCCCTTGCTATCTCTCCTAACCTTTGGGGTAAAAAAACATACTCCAATAATTTGTCAAATGCACATTGTATTTTACAATGTCCGTTGTGGTTTCTCCATATCAATAATGTACTCCTGTGGTTTCTCTGAATCAATGATGTACTCTTTGACAACTTTGCCAAACTTTCTTCCAAATTAACTAGATTCATATCCAATAGAGGCTGTTAAGAAGTTCATTCAAAATTGACCATTTGTACCTTTGTTTAAAGGTGTTCCAGAAATGTCTATGATCGAGAGTGAAGCTCTGCCCAGTGACAAACATATTCTCAAGGGGCACATGCACTTCATATGTACAAGAGGTTGAGAATAAGTTGGATCGAGCGTGCATCTCATGGCTGCAGGGAGAAGTCACAACTGCATATTATTTTCGAAGTATTCATTAAAGAGAGTCGACCCAAAGATAACAATGACCAACTCCTTCTCACTTGAGAACAAAAGCAGGTAACTCGAATAAGACCATTTCCAACTAGCAAAGATGATATTACCTATAAGAATATGACTATAAAGTCACATCACCCTAATTCTGTAATTCTGTGAAAGAACATGTAAAACCAACTATGCACCTACATGACGACACTTCCAACTCCTTCTGAACATGTTTTGTACACTACTCCTACTCCTACCTAAACATATACAACTACACCAACTAGCTATGATCTCAACAATGGCTGTGACCCGTCAGCTTCACAAGCTTTCGTCAACTTTGAACATTCCATCACAAATATATCATCGTAAGCATTTTTTTCTTCACATCAACATGTCCTCCTGTTTTCAAGACCTGTAATAATGTTTGACACACGAAAATATTTAGGCAGCTGTCACATAGATAAAGGACAAGAAAAACTAGATGTTGCTTTGCTTACCACTTACCAGTAACTTGTAAAATAGCCTTGCACTTTCTTTCTTAGTTTTCCCTTTCAGAACCTGGAATAAGCTCAGAACTTCTTCCTTTCCTTTCCTTTCTTCCTTCTATGCACAAAGTTCTTGTACAGGTGTCCTGCCACTGTCCTGTACGACACAAATTTTAAAACGTTCTGCTCCGTAAAGTTCAAGTCAAAACAGAAACTTGTTCGAGTCTTGCCAACCTTACTTAGCTTCTAGCTGACCATTTATCTACAATGACAACATAAATGGGCACGAGGGTAATTTCATACCAAGTCAAGGAAAATTATTCAAGAACAAAACCATAAGTAGAAATCAAAATCAATATGGATTAGTACACACGATTTTCCTGGCTGTCGCCTTCATTCAAATTTAACTCCTGATACAAAGTTAAATAGTTCATGACAGTTAGTAACCACTTTTACCTAAGAGTAAATGCACATACATAATGACGTCAGCATTAGGGTTACCTCCTTATCCATCAAAATTATATCTAATTCATCATTGCCACTAGGAGAGAGATACTTCTCTATGTTTTCAAATGAGCTTGCAGGTCCTGCTTCATTTGACTTGGATGTCACACGGATCTCGCTAAATCTCATTGAAGTTGAGTGGGTAACAGGCGTTGAAGGAGCAATAGCTGCTTCTTCCAAAAACCCATGAGCCGGGGACCGCAACCCATCAGTTTTAGCAAGAGTCTCCATAGTTTCCATGGGCTCCAATCTGTCAAATTCTGCAGGAGTTTTACTGGCTTCCACTGGTTTTAATGTCCCAAGCTTCTTATTGTAGGTGAGAGATCTAAAATCTATTGGAACTACTATATGGGCAAAAGGTTAGTAATGTAGCACACTCCGTACACCACCGAAAGATATAAATATTAATAATGATAATAAAAATGCTCACTAGGAATTAATGGCTCCAAGAAACTCTGGGGCAAGTTAGAAATTCGATGTGCTCTCCAGACCTGCTTAGCAGTATGTGGAGCTCTCCTCCTTTTGTAGACCAAGTCACTCCAATCATCGATCCATCCCTTAAGGACACCGTTAAGTTTGAAGCGAAAGTCAACAACTGTTAGCATAAACTGAACACCTCATATCCAAGGAAGACAAAGTCTTCAAGCCTAGATCGATTAAGGAATATAAAATTAGATGCCCAATTTACTGAAAAGTAAAAAGCCTTAAATGAGAGACACTTCCTCCAACAGGTGTGACCATGATATCTAAAATCAACTCCATCAAACAAAGAGACTAAGGTTAACATAACTCACTTGTTAGGAACAACAACAATCTCATCAAATATACATTGCCGCTTTGTTGGAAGCCTACGATGTTCCTTGGGAGCTGGAGTGCGAACAACCATAGACTGTGGTGTAGCTGCACCCACTTTGGAAGTTGTTGATATGATTCCTAGACGCGTACTCGCGATGGAGGAATCAAAGAGCACGCAGCACGGCAAGCGAAGAACGTCAATGAATTGATGGATTGTGACACCTTGACCCAATGCTACGATCCGTTATTGAATGTGGTACTCCGCGATCCAATTACGAGACGAACACGAACCTTGGTATAATGAAGAACGCCACAATAGGGATGAATATCCTATTGATAAGTTTGAGTTTCGATTACTTAGCCTCTCACCAAATAATCACAAGTTCAATGAAGAACAAGGAGGTTTTGAAAAACACTCAAAAACTATATTAATCAATAATCAGAAAGTTGTCTACAAAACAATAAGCCACAACCCTTATTTATATGGGTTGTGAATCCTAAACCTAAAAGTAAAAAGAAAGGTCTAAGTAGAATCATCTTAGGAAACTACTTATAATCAACTTAGAAAACTAAATAAAATCAACTTAGAAAACTACCTAAAATCAACTTAGGAAACTACTTAACTTACCTAATTTATGTAGGAAACAATTAGGTAAGTTATCTAATCTATTTAAGAAACATAAATCCTCCAAAATAAAGAAAATCTACAAATCCCGTTTTTTATAAAGGCCTAATTTTCAAAGTTGCATTTTGGCCCCCTAAAGTCTTCTTTTAGGCGTTAAAATCTTCCAAAGTCATTGTATGACATTAACGAACATTTCTTGAGTCTTCAAGTCATCATCCATGAAATCTAAGGCTTCACAACGCATGTTTGAATTTGTAGAGTAGCCATTATAATAACCTGAATCTCCAATAAATCCACGAATTAAGTTTGTATAAAACTCTTGAATCTTCCAATCATAATCTACACATTTAAAGGACTTCATTTGATTTATTTGACACTTGATATTTTGTTCAATCACGAACTCTTCATGCTTGATCATCCTTGCTTGAATCTTCCAACTCTCGAACTAGTCATCACATGTCTCATCCAAACTCGAGCTCGCTAAGATCACATCAGTTGTGCCTGCATCTGAATAACATGTCATATAAAGCGAATTCCCCGAATCGATATAGCAAGCATAACATGAAATAAACAGTTTCAATACGCACCAAAAATATTTGGCATCTTCAATGCATGAGTTAAATCAATTGTGATTGCCACTTTATGCGGCTCTGGCATAACTTGCAATTTTTCAGTCCCTGCTGAATTCGTCTCAGATAGCATTCCCTTCCCCTCAATTATGTGTTGCATATCATATAACAAACTACTTTGGCTTGGAGGTCCTGCACTCTCCTCAGGAATCATAGTCTCCTTCAAGTGGTCACCGCTAGTTTCCTGTTCTTTATTGAAGGGTCTTCCAAAGTCAGATTCTTCCTCACCCTCGCCCAATATCATAGGCTCAAGGCGTTCCTCCAGGGAGAATATATTATTATCTAGAAACTAGTTTTCCATCCGTGCGTTAAACGCACAGCATATATCTTTTTCAAATAAATTATACAAAAGCAAAAAATAAAGAGAAAAATAAAATTAAAAGAATAAATTGAGGAGAAATAACTTAAGTAGAAATATATTATTGTAAGACTAACCATTATAGATTTTGAAAAATTTCCTTAGACACAACATTTGTTGCTTTATTTGTTAGTTTTTCATCTTCATCGCATATTAATATCTAGAAGCTGAGGTGACATCGACACACATAATAAATGTCTAAATGTCGGGTATTTATATAAATGCATTTTTTTTTCGGAAAGGCACGATTAGATAGAATTGAAACATCTTTGTCATTTGTTAAGTCAACAATTGGTGAAAGATTTGTGCTAGTAGATGACGAAAATAGATAGAGATGATAATTTCTGACATTCCATTTTGTGTGTTTATTATTCAAATATGTCAAATAGAGTGAATATTGGGTGCTACTAATGGAACTTGCACAAATCCTTTAGTCAGCAACACTTCTCATCACAAGCTTGCATACGATGTCCATATCAACAAAGTTTGCTAATTTGGTAATTTTTTGTCTGTTTAAGTTATTACATCAACGTCTCAAACTCAAACTTTTCACAATCAAATGGTGGCGAAATTTTAGTTTTGGATATAAAAAATCACAATAATACATTTCAATTTATGATTAAGTTTAAATTTTTTATTTTTGGGGAATACTTGATTATGAGATTGCACCATATATTCATCATTAATTTTGAAACACAACATTAGAAATACACGCTCTATGGCACAATTAAAGAAGGAATAAAAAATAAAATTAGAAATACAATTTACAGTTTGAAGATCAAATTAAATAAAAAATCATAATTTATAATGAGTTTTATGCTTAGCTCGGTTCCAAAAATTGGTGGGACTTTTCAAATGATTGTTGGATGGACGTAACCATTTTTAGTAGTCAATTTGATCATCATTAATGCAGATCTTTTAGCACTATTCGTACGTTGGCCTGAATGGCTATCTTAATGAAACCTATTGATTTTCAGTAAATTTAATTATGAATATGCATAAAGATATGTTGTATTGCTCGTATTCAAACTTGTAGTGTAAATATTTGAAAGTTAAACCTATTTATACCAAAGGTTGGAAGTCAAAAGAAACATAAGTCAAGCGGTTTTAGAAGTTGGATAGTCGGAGAATTGATGATTCAATTAATCGAATCTTGAATCAATTTGTGACTAATCAACTTTACAACAATATATAAATGTTTTATTTTTTTATAAATAATAAATAATACATTAAATGTAATCTAGATATTTGAGATTTGAATGAGATAATGTTGATCTATTTATAATAAGGTGATTTAGGCGGGAAAATGTCTTATTTAGATGTGATATGTGCTTATGCCTTTATATATTTATAGATATATGGATTTCTCCATGCTATCCGATGAAGAATTACTACAGTAAGAAGTAAACAATAGATATTGAGCCGCTGCTATTAGCGCTTTCTTGAGTTCTACTGAAGAAAACAAAATTTACCATCTGAACTCTGTGGGCAGAGTGAAAGCTTCATAATGATCTTCAACAGGTGCAGCATCTTTTCCAAAACGGTTCTGCAAATGATAATAATTACCTTCCAAATAAATATTTCAGTATATGCACCATGGTTTAGCAACAAAAATAGAAGATAGTTGGGTCATGTACAAAAATTAAGATAATTATGATAGCTTTCCATGAAAGCATTGGAGAACTATGTGTGGAAGCAATTGGTTGTGGAAAATGAAATAATTACGGAAAATACGCAAAAGAATTCAAATTTAAAGTATGCCAACGTTGCAATGTGTGTGGAAGCATTGGAGAATTATGATAGCTTTCCATGATACCATTGGAGAACTATGTGTGGAAGCAATTGATAAATGCAATAATTACGGAAAATACGCAAAAGAATTCAAATTTAAAGTATGTCAACGTGCTTCACACAAAAATTCTGTTTTGGGCTCTGAATCCAATGGTGTGAAGACACGTGTTCTTTGTTGTTTGAAAGGAAGGAGTTTTGGAGCTTAAAGCGGGTAAACATATATAGGATTCTGTTGAACGCAATTTCAAGAAATGTTTACTGTTATCCTCGAAAGATTTTAAATGATTAAGGAATATAACAAAGCAATCATAATGTTAGTACACATAACATACCTTGTCAAGTGGGACGCCTACTTCTACCGTCTTCCCATGAATCTGCTTGATCACAATATTAAATACGAGACAACACGTTTCAGAAAACAACAAAGATACTATACAGCTAATATGATACCATCAAGCATAATTTCTTCACGTGATTTGACATGGTCCCTACGAAATTGGAGAAACAAACAAAGGGCGGCTAATCAATTAATCATGAAAATTTGATAATTAAAATCAATATTGAATAGAAAGAAGCCAATCCAATCACAATTACTCACCCTTTAGTATCTTCCAACAATTCCAGATCAAAAGTATCAAGTTCAAACCGCTCAGGCAGGGTAATAGCAGAATATGGTGCACATATAGCCTCCACACTAAGAGTTGCAGTAGCTCTTCTTTACGAGTGGGTGGTAGCGCAGACGTACCTCCTAGATTACTTCTAGTCTGCTTTTTACTCGCAAACTGGCATATTTCAGTCAGCACATTACGACAATCATGAAATAGATACTCAACTTTCTTTGAATAGATTCGAACAACTCCTAGAAGAAAATAGGCCAATATTCTGTATGTTATAGCTGAAACTCCGTCTATCAGAATTTTATCTGAGTGGAACAAAACAAAAAGGGAGAAGCATATCAGAATGATTAAATATCAGAGATAAATGCGGGAAAGAGTATTCAGAAAACAGAAATACATGGAAAAATATTAAACTGAAATCGTAAAAAGCAACTCCCAGCATTAAAAGTTACACAAAACCTCTATACTCATTTTATGAAAATTGACTTCTTAATAATCATTGATGCAGTTAATTACGCAAACTCATGGCTCACAAAAGCTTTATTAATTTATTAGCAGCCATGAACTTGCATTTCAATTCCTGCCAGAACACCCAACGTCTTCCTTATAAGAAGTGGCTTGCACTAACCTAGCTAGAGCTCGTGGTATTGCTCATAGTATGTTAACATCTAATAAATGCATCACTCAAAGTATGCTCCAACTAATTCCTATCCCATTATCGCATGTGTGATGCCATCCATGTAGACACACATGTAGATCAAAAGATTAACTGGTGTAGGAAGGTATCTAGAGGCGACATAATTTTGCCAAAAAATGTAAAATAGTAAAAAACTTATAATCATGATTTTCTTTACTTGTTTATTCTACTTCTATCCTTGACCCCTTTTACCCAATTGTTGAATCATTGGGTCAAAGTCAAACGTAAATAATTGGAAATCTCAACTCTTACGAGCACAAAATAAGTAACAGACCAGGAAGGTAAAATGGCCACAGCCATACTATTAAAGAAACAATGACACCAAAAAAAGTAAACCTAGGTTACAAACATATAGATAGGAAAATGGGATCATGAATCAATTATAAAAGAAGTAACAAATTAAATCACACATTTTAGGGAAAAAATAATGATGTATCATGGGTTATGTGTCAATCAAATTCAAGAACTACATGGGGAAAAAGGCCAAACAACATGTGACCTTCAGAAACCTCAATAAAATAAAATAAAAATAGCCATTCTAAATAAATAAACAAACCAAGCCAACCCAAGCATCCCCCCCCCCCTCGACGGTTCAATTCTTCACAAAACAGCAAGAAAAATGTAAAAATTGCTCAAAAAATGCCAAGACACGCAGAAACCGACCAACAAAAGCAGAGATATTGGTGTGAGTGACTTGATCTTTCTTAAGCTTTTTGTGACAATGAGCAGCAACCCATATGGTCCCAAAAGTCCCCTTCTTTGACAAAAGCACGTGTGAGTAAAACATGTTCATCAGTCCCCTTTACCTACCTTCCTTTCTTTCTTTCTCTAAACTTCTACTCAGTGTGCGTGTGTGTGTGAAAATGTTTGAGAGCCTCTCTCTTCTACTGTGTGTGAAGTATTTGGTGGCTGAATTCAAACACTAGAATAACGGTCTCTCTCTCTCTCTGCAAATGTGTGTTTAGTATGAGGGAAGGAAACGGTCGGACTGAGACGGCGAGGAGTGCTATGAAAGCCTCCGAAGATTTTCAGTAACCAAAAATTAAATATTTTTCTCTTTTTAAGGATTGCTAAGTTTCGGATTTTGAGAGAATTTTTTTTTTGGCAAAACATACAAATGGGCCACCCAACTTTACCCCTTTTTGCAATTCGGCCACAAAAAGTTTGAAATGTCTATTTTGGCCACCCAACTTTAGTCTAGTTGTAAGCGAGCCCATTTTTTGTATGGCCGTTAGATTTAGCCGTTAAGTC
Source organism: Codonopsis lanceolata (assembly GCA_013146195.2). Lineage (NCBI taxonomy): Eukaryota > Viridiplantae > Streptophyta > Magnoliopsida > Asterales > Campanulaceae > Codonopsis > Codonopsis lanceolata. The sequence goes on along the minus strand of CM028378.1, from coordinate 107,067,924 downwards.
ATGTCAACTATCTATTTTACCCCTGTAAATATCAATGGAGAAACAATTATATTTAAAAAGGGGTCAAAATGTAAATAATAGAACCTGGGGGTGTTACAGATTTGTTCATCTTCATCTCTCTCTCTTTCTCTCTCACAAACACACACACACAGATCTATTCCTCCATCTCTGCCCTCTCGTTTTCTCTCTCTCTCAAATCCCACCCTCCTTTTTCTCCGGCGAAGCTTCACCCGTCACCGCCCCCATGGCAGGGACCTTTCTCTCACCATGTCTGCCAAATCCCAACAATCCACAATCGGTCCCTTCACTTTCTTCGGCCCATCAACATCTCCCATTCGCGATCTTCATCGCCCCTATTTCAATTTCACATCCAGCCCCAGACCTATTCGCCGGCGAGTATTCTTTTGTCGCGGCCATCTATCCGTCGTCGTCTCTCTCTCTTTCTTTCACACACACACACACACAGAGATTTGTTCCTCCATCTTTGCCCTCTCGCTTTCTCTTTCTCAAATCCCACCCTTCTTCTCCGGCGAAGCTTCACCCGTCACTGCCCCCATGGCAGGGACCTCTCTCTCACCATGTCTGCCAAATCCCAACAATCCACAGCCGGTCCCTTCACCTTCTCCAGCCCATCAACATCTCCCAGCTGCAATCTTCATCGCCCCTATTTCAATTTCACATCCAACCCCAGACCTGCTCGTCGACGAGTATTCTTCTACCGCGGCCATCTATCAGTCGCCGTCTCCCTTTCTCAGTTGCAGATCTGGCAATCACCAACTCAGCTTTCACACCCACCATGTCTGAAGCAATTCCCAATCTGCCCGCTTTCCCTCCCTTCGTTCAAACCCAGTAGCCATCCCTCCCATCTCCTCCCACCTTCTGCGCCGCTCGCTACCATTAGCCATCTCCGCTTCCTCCTTATTCTCCGACGAATCAGCCTTATCTGCCGTCTTCAGTGCTGCCCCCCGCCAGCAATCTTCCTCCATCCATTCGCCCCATATCTCTCTCCTATGTTCGATTCAAACCCCTATGACCTTCATCTCAACTACCCCCATCTTCTCAGCCGTTGTTCACCCCGATTTCGACGAAGCAGTTCCAGCCTGATCATCTGCATCTCTTTCGCCGGGCGTCGACAACAACCTCAATCTCACAGCCGGCTTCAAATCTGTCATCTTCATCCCAGACGCGGGTCTGTAATCTCCATCCCAGACACCAAAGAGAGTTGATTTGTATGAACAAATCTGTAACCCAAAGATGAAGAAGATGAACATTGTTTATCCAGATTTGTAATTTTATTATTTATAGTTGGACCCCTTTATAAACTTACTTTCGTTTTTCTTTAAGATTTGACTTTGACTTTGATAATTCAATGTTATAATTGTCCAAATATAAGGGAAAACAAGGGATTTCACTCAAATTTAACGTCATGGGCTAACACCCGTTAGAAAATGGGCTCGCTTGCATCATAGCAAAAGTTGGGTGGCCAAAATAGATATTTCAAACTTTCGGTGGCCGAATTGCAAAAAAGGGGTAAAGTTGGGTGGCCCATTTGTGTGTTTTGTCTTTTTTTAAAAAGAAAATTACTCCCTAAATGTAGTATTGCTATGCATGTAAACAGTTTGATGAAACGGTTGAATAAAAATTTGTTTGATGTTGGACACCGTTTTTGAATCTTGATGCATCAATTTTGAATCACGATCCATAATTTGTGAATCGTGATTCATCGATTTAGATTTGCGATGCAGGAACTATGCATCAATGAATCATTTGTTTGATTGTGTATAGGAAAGAAGAGACATGTTTACAATGCATCCAATTGGATAACCGATGCATGAAAATCATGCATCGTAATTTCAAATTTATGCATCCTCAAGGGACGAGGTCTGGTTCATTTTGCGATGCAACCAATTGGAATTCTGATGCATCCAATTGGAATAAATAGTTTCGTCTTCATAGTTTACTCTAACACCTTGAGATTAATCTATATTTTTCATGCAACCTTCGTCTCTCAACCTTCGGTCTTAATTTATGGAAGTTGGGTCATGTAAGTCTTTAAAGCGGGTTTATTCCTTCACGACCTGAATTGTGATGCACCACGTGATTGATGTAATGCGTACTTGAATTGCGATGAATTGCGTGCCTGATGCAATGTGTGTTTGAATTGCGATGCACTGACTTTGGATTTGTGATGCACCAGTGCCTAATGTGCACGTGTTTTCCTTTCATTAATGACATATTCGCCTTTTCGCTCCAAAACTGCTTTTTTTCTCGTTAAAAAAGAGGGTCCTATAGAGGTTGAAAATTATTGAAAGGGGACCGGCCCGAATTTATCCCAAATTATTGTCTAACTTTCATTTTTTGTCGGTTCCAAAATAGTTGTCTTGTTTTAAACTTTCTTTTTAAAACAAATTTTTTTCTGGTTAACAATCATAAAATTGTAGAGCTTTTAAAGTATTAAAAGTACAAATGACTTGTTTTATGATTTTGAAACAAAAATAATAGGGAAAAATACAAAAAAGTTCCACTAACAAATTCACATGTCCAAATAGTCCAAAAAAATAATTTTTCTACCCAAAAAGTCTCAAAATTAAACTTTTAATACCAAATAGTCCAAAACTTAACGTATCCATTAACATCATTAGGGTATTATGTTTTTTTATTTGGAAGGAAACTTATATTTAACTTCAATAATGTTAATGATTTAGTATTTCTGATATAATACTAATATTTAATAATAATAATAATAATAATAATAATAATAATAATAATAATAATAATAATAATAATAATAATAAAGGATAAGTGTACCATTAGTCCCTGAACTTTGGTCAAGCACATCATTAGTCCCCAAACTTTCAAAAGTTTCACCACTGACCTAAGTAGGCCTTTTTGGCTCATTGGAGGTCCCTAGCCCCTCACGCCGTTTCTTTGTCTCCGTTAATGAACAAATGTGCAGCTCACGTGAGGGTATTTCTGTCCAAATAAGTCCATGAATTGTTGTTAAAATAAGTCCATGAAGCATTTCTTCAGATAAATCTGTTTTCGGAGGGGAGACCCTAGCGAAAGCAAAAGCACCATTATCTGACACCTCAAAACCAACGGGAATGTTGCCGTCGGCAATCCAGCTTCCGTCCAAAATCTGTACCCGTAGACCACTATGTATGTTAGCGTGGTGAAGAGAATTTCTACTACTTGAAAAGATTGTGAAAATTCAAGCCAAAGAAATGACATGAAGATGAGAACAGAGTTGTTCAAGAGTTGGAAGAATGAGAGTCTTCGGCGTCACAAGATGGTGAAGAATGTACGCGGGATTTGTAGGAAGCGGGAGAGGTAAAACGCGTAGGACCAGAAGAAGACACGTCCCGAGCGGAAAGCAGAGGAGCCACTCGATTGGAGTTTTTGAGCGGCCCCAGAGCCACCGGGTGTGGCGAATCTCAGCGGCGGCGGAGGAGAGTGTGCCAGCGAAGATGGCGGCGGAGATGGTTGGGTGCTCCGACAGCTGGTGATTCAGGCTCCGGACTAATTGTATAGTATCCATGTTCGATCAAATGCTTGCATTAAGCTTCTTTGATCATAGTGTTGTGATTTGTGATTTGTGAATAATAGAGAGAAATTAATTGATCAAAATATATGTAATTTGAAAGGAGACTGGCTCAATGGAAAATAGAGACCACCATTTTAAATTTTGATTGGCGGTTTGACTTCGACTTCATTTAAATTCTGTTGCTGATGTTAAAGCTGACTTCAATTTGGAAAGTTCTTCAGCAGACAGCAGCGCGTTGGAAGCATCGGCGGTGGGCTCAAGAAGCGGCAGCGCGTTGGAAGCAGCAGTCTCCTCTCATCCGTCATCGCCGTGATCGACTCTTCCCGCCCCGACGGACCCCTAACGGAAGTTTTCCACAAACCATTGCCTCTACACCGTACCTCCTCTCACTCAGCCCTCCCATTTGTGACCGGCGGTTTCAATGACCCCGCCATCGCTGACGTCATCCTCCGTCTGTACCTCGAACACTCCTCCCCTTCGATCCCGACGACTCGGAGTCCATTTCCGCCGTCGATTCCACATCCGACATCCAGGTATACCTCCACTCCGCTGTCCTCCGTCGCTCCAAATATTTCGCCGCCCTGTTATCTGATCATTGGCAGAAAGACTCTTCTCATGTTGATTCCAATGCTTTGTCTAAACATTACCGGTTCAATTTTGGTGTGCCGGTTGCAACCGGCTCAATCTATAGCCATTTATCCATTCTCCATCTTCTTTACATAGACGAAATCTCGTCCACAATCGATAGTGTAGCAATGGATCGAAATGCCCTCATGTGAGCTACACATTTGTTCATTAACGGAGACAAAGAAACGACGTGATGGGCTAGGGACCTCCGATGAGCCAAAAATGCCTACTTAGGTCAATGGTGAAACTTTTGAAAGTTTGGGGACTAATGATGTGCTTGGCCAAAGTTCAGGGACTAATGGTACACTTATCCCTAATAATAATAATAATAATAATAATGTAACAACAACAACACTTAACTATATATTAATAATAACAAAAGACAAACTTTTTGCTACCATTACTATCATCATCAGCACACCACCACGACGACTGCCATTACTACTGCTACCACCACGACTACTACTACCACCACCACTACCACTACCACTACCACCACCTCCATTTCTAATGCTCCCTACTGCTATTGCCACCACGACTACTACCACTACTACAACTACCATCACCACCACAACCACCTATGTTGCTGCTGCTACCACTACCACCACGACTACCATTACTGTAACTACTGATGCTTCCGCCACCACAGCTATTGCCGATGTTGCTACGTCTACTGTTAAATGGTATTGATGCTACATCTACTCTTAATATTGTTATCGCCACCACCATTGCTACGGCTACTACTACACTACTGCTCTATTGCTACAACTGGCACCACCACTACTAATAATACTACTGCTACTGCCACTAGTATTATTGTTGTTGTTGCTGATATTATTAGCAAAATTTCATGATAGCATAAATGTTAACTTTTTGAATTTTTAGTATGAAAATATTAACTTTAGATTTTGTGAATTGAGTAATTGTTTTTGGGATCATTCGAGAATGACAAATTTTAAGAGATTTTTGGTGTTTGTAGTAATGATGTTGATAAAGAAATGATACTAATATTATTTTAATAATAATAGTAATAATAATAATAATAATAATAATAATAATAATCAATGCAATATTTATCATCATTGTTAAAAATAACAAGAAAAATAAGTTTTCATTCAAATGAAAGCTTTTAACATAACATCGTTAGTAGATACGTTAAGTATTAGACCTTTTAGTATTAAAATTATAACTTTGAGATTTTTTGATAGAAGAATTATTGTTGAAACTTTTTAGATATGATAATTTTTTAGTAAGACTTTTTGGTATTTTTCTAAAAAAATATATGTCAATTTGTACTTGAAAAATATCCAATTTGAAAAACACAAACAAACTAACAGGCAAGACAATAATTTAGAGAATTGAATATTTACTCAAGTTATTTTAACATTTTATGATGCACATTCTTTAGCATTTTGAATACACAACAATAAATAAAATTTAATGAGAATAATTTTAGTTCTAACGGACTTTTTCAATTTTAATAAAATAAATAAATAAAATTAAAGATGATCCGAGATATTTACGTATATACCTTGGATTGATGCATGATTTAACTTTTTGTTTGTTTTATTTTTTTCTAAATATAGTATATTCAAGTATGTATTCACTTGGTATATTTTTTAAACTATACAACCAACAATCACTTGGTGCATCAAATTATAGTATGGAGCAACATGAAAAATAACAAATCCGACATCTTGGATTTAATGTTCAAATGTATATAGAGAAGCAAGAGGTTTCTTTAACCAGAATTCAAAGCAGTAAAATAATGGATGTGGATCAACGCGATTAGATTGATCACGTCCATTAGTGATACATAATACTCCATACTTCCCTAAGTAACATGACTAGCATTTGAGCCACTAAAGTTCACATTTGTGGTTTATGTGAATTACATGCATTTTGGTTTTCTAGCCATTAACTAATAATAATACATAATAATAATCAATATGATAAGGGGTATTAGTATTAGCATATATAACTTCTTCTATTGTCAATAGTAGAAGACTTATATTTAAAAAATTTTACAACTAAAATTACTTCTGACCAATGTGGGATAAAACTTTTCAAGGTTAGATATTACTTCTAATGACTCACTTTTAACATCATACTTTAAGCTTTGATATCTTATTCATCCAAAACTTGATTTGGACAAATAAATATATCATTTCGATGTTTTTGCCGAGTAGAACACATTTGCACAATTACTTTTGTCAACAAACAAATGACACGTAAAGAAATTTGTGCCTCAAGTTGCACAATTTCTTTCACTAAAAACACTAATTTTTTAATAAGTATTATACTTTAACTCTTGATATCTTATTCATCCAAAACTCGATTTGGACAAATAAATATATCATTTCGATGCTCTCACCGAGTAGAACACATTTGCGCAATTACATTTACCAACAAACAAATGACACGTAAAGAAATTCGTGCCTCAAGTTGCACAATTTCTCTCACTAAAAACACTAATTTTTTAACAAGTATTATACTTTAAGTCTTGATATCTTATTATCCAAAACTCGATTTGGACAAATAAATATATCATTTTGATGCTCTCACCGAGTAGAACACATTTGCGCAATTACCTTCGTCAACAAACAAATGACACGTAAAGAAATTCGTGCCTCAAGTTACACAATTTCTTTCACTAAAAACACTAATTTTTCAACAATAGAAGAGATGCATCCCACATTGGTTAGAAATTGATCTTGGTTTTAAAAATTTTATTATTAAGTACCAATAGAAGAAATGCATTATACATTGATTGGAAAGTGATGTTGATTTTCAAAGTCACTTGAAAACCAAAAGTTTTTAAAGCTTCCACATGGATGCTTTAGAATGAAGATTTATCCAAAGGTGGTGAGGTGGCACAACCATAATGCTCCTCACCAACTTTATATATATATATATATATATATATATATATATATATATATATATATATGATAAAAGATTTTTACCATTATTACCAATAGAAGATGTATATCTCACATTGGCTAGAAAATGATGTTGAGTTTAAATTATTTTATATTATTACCAATAAAAGAGATGTATAACACATTGTTTAAAAAGAAAATGTTAGATTTTAAAGTCTTTTGACTAAAGACTTTCACTTTTACAAGAGATGTATCTCACATGGTTACAAAATATTCTACTATTATTACCAATAGAAGAGATGTATCACACATTGGTTAGAAATTGATGTTTGTATTAAAAATACTATTATTAATTACTAATTGAAAAGATGTATCATACATTTGTTATAAAGTGATGTTAGTTTTCAAAGTTTTTGATAAAAAAACTTCTACCATTATTACCAATAGAAGATGTATATCTCACATTGGTTAAAAAATGATGTTGATTTTTAATTATTTTAGATTATATAAAAGACTTACTATTATTAGCAATAGAAGATATATATCACACATTTGTTATAAATTGATGTTGGTTTTAAATTACTATTATTACCAATAAAATAGATAAATCTTACATTGGTTAAAAAGTGATGTTGATTTTAAAAGTTTTTAAATAAAAAGACTTCTACTTTTATCATTAATAAAAGAAAATAGAAGAGAAATATTCCATTATATAGAAAGAGATGTTGCTTTTAGATATATTTTTTAGATAAAAAACTTCTACTACTATTACCAAATGATGAGATGTATTACACATTGGTTAGATAGTGATGTAGGTATTAAAAGTCTTTTTATAAAAGACTTAATATCAATAGAAAAAAAAATTCACATTAGTTAGAAAAGTGATATTGGTTTAAAATGTTTTTAGATAATGTATATCACATTGGTTACAAAGACATCCACATTATTTAGAAACATATATTGGTTATAAAATTCATAGATAAACGAATTTTTATGTTATTATCAATACAAGAGATGTATCACACATTGTTTACAAAGAGATGTTGGTTTCAAAATTATTTAAGATAAAATACTACTACTATTATTATTTTTATGTTATAACCAATAGAAGATATGCATCCTACATTGTTTAGAAAGAGATGTTGATTTCGAAAGTTTTTATATAAAAGACTATAATTATTACTATAGAAGAATGCATCTTACATTTGTTAGAAATTAATGTTGGTTTTAAAAATACTATTATTATCAATAGAAAAGATGTATACCACATGGTTAGAAAGAGATATTTGTTTAGAAAAAGATGTTTGTTTTAAAAGTCTTTAGATAAAAGTCTTAAATTTTTATTACCAATAGAAATAGAAAAGAAGTATTTCACATTATTAGAATATGAAAAATGTGTATCTTATATTGTTTAGAAAAAGATGTTAGTTTTATAGTAAATACTTGTACTCTTATTACCAATAAAAGATATGTATCTCACATTGTTTAAAAATAAATGTTGGTTTAAAAGTCTTTAGGTTAAAGACTTTTTTGTTACAAATAGAATAAATGCAAGTATTTCATATTGGTTACAAAGTATTCTACTATTATTATCAATAGAAAAGATGTATCACATATTGGCTATAAATTAATGTTGGTTTTAAAAATACTATTATTACCAATAGAATAGATGTATCATACGTTTGGTAGAGGGTAATGTTTGTTTTTAAGGTCTTTAAATATAAGACTTCTACCATTATTATCAGTAGAATATGTATATCTCACATTGGTTAGAAAGTGATGTTGATTTTAATTTTAGATAAAAAAACTTTTACTATTATTACTAATAGAAGAGATATCCTACATTTGTTAAAAAATAATGTTGGTTTTAAAAGTCTTTAGATAAAAGACTTTTACTTTTACAGTCAATGTAATAGAAGAGATGTTGGTTATGAAATTTTTAAAATAAAATACTTCTACTATTATTACCAAATGAGGATATGTATTACACATTGGTTAGAGAGTGATGTTGATTTTAAAAGTCTACAATTATTAGTAATAGAAGAGAAATATTTCACATTGGTTATAAAATGATATTGGTTTAAAAAAAAATTAGATGGTGTATCTCACATTGGTTACAAATAAATATAGCTCATATTATTTAGAAATGAGTATTGGTTATAAAAGTCATTAGATGAAGACATCTTTTGTTATTACCAATAGAAAATATGTATCCACATTATTTAGAAATGAATGTTGGTTAAATCTACTACTATTATTACTAATTGAAAATATGTATACCACATGGTTAGAATGTGGTATTGGTTTTAAAGTCTTTAGATAAAAGACTTAAACTTTCATTACCAATAAAAATATAAAATAAGTATCTCACATTGTTTAAAAATGAATTATGATTTTAAAAGTTTTTAACAAAATGACTTCTAATATTATTATCAAGTTAAATGTTTATTTTAAAAGTCTTTAGATAAAAAAAAATTACTATTATTATTAATACAAAATATGTATCTCACGTTAGATAGAAACTTATATTAATTTTAAAATTATTTAGGTAAAAAAATCGTTTAATATTAGTAACAATATAAAAAAAATTATAACCATGGAAGAGATTAACAATCTAATTATAATGTTTAAAAGTTATATTATTATTACAAAAATATATATATCCCACATCGTACCCGTGCATAAGCATGAGCTAAATAACTAGTTATAGTATAGAGCAACATGAAAAATAACAAATCTGACATCTTGGATTTAATGTTCAAATGTATATAGAGAAGCAAGAGGTTTCTTTAACCAGAATTCAAAGCAGTAAAATAGTGGATGTGGATCAACACGATTATATTGATCACGTCCATTAGTGATACATAATACTCCATACTTCCCTAAGTAACGTGACTAGCATTTGAGCCACTAAAAGTTCACATTTGTGGTTTATGTGAATTACATGCATTAAATTTTGCTACTTAAAATAAATTTTTCAATACAATAGTGGTGCTATTTTTTAGGATATGTGCAAAATCAGTAAATTGTTACATTAAAGATGAAGAAAGAGGGTATGAAGTAAAAATTGAACAATGAGAAACCCATATTAAAGCATGTAAAATAGATAACACCTTCATAACTACAAGCAATAATAATTGAATTAAGAACTATGTGTTGGCCAACTGTCATGACCCTCTTTTCTAAGTTATCAGTAGGGTTTAAAAGAGGTCGCAAATACGTACGAAACACTTCTCATAATAAATAAAGGCAAAACCCTCAATTTGGCCACCCAACTTTTCAAAAACTTGCAAGACGACCACCGAAAGTTTAAAACTTGCAATTAGGCCACTGAACTAAATAAATGTTGCAAGTGTGCCCATATTTTGGATGTCTGTTAGCTCCACCGTTAAATATGAGTGAAATCCTTATTTTACCCCCTTTAAATAACAATTATTCTCTTTGTGTGATATTAGAAACCCAAAGGGGTCCAATTGAAAAATATATATATACATGTCATTTATGTAAACAATAGGGGGTCTAAATTATAAACCCTTTTGTCTAAATTTGAGGCTTCTTATGGCCAAGAGCAGTCCCAACTCCGGTGGATTTCCGACGACGTAGAGGGCACTTCGCAAACCCAGATCTGGCTCCTAATTACTTGCCTTTCGCAAATCCAAATCAAAAGCCCCAACCTTTCAACCCGCAGTTTATTTCAAACCCTCACATATTCAATCACTGAAAGCGGAGCTGGGTGAATGGTGAACTGGGGCTTGGAGGCAGCGATTGGGCGTACTAGGGGAGAAAGCAGCTTGCCGCCGGCATGAATCGAATCCAAACATAAATCTAAATCTCCCTTCAAAACCCAATGCACCAGCTCCAAACATAAATTTGGCTTAACCCATTACGACTCAGCTCCAGGCTCAATCCTGACAATGGTTATTGATTCCGTCATTGGACCAAACCTAGGTACGCAGGTGGGTGCCATGTATTTCTTCTTCGCCGAATCTAATTCATCTTCGCTGCGTACTACCACACCCGATCAATTCACTTGTAAGCCCACCGCAACGAGGTCAATGACGAAGGTTGATCTGATGACGGCGGAACGAAACGACGGCGACGGAAGTTCGATTAGTGTAGCTGGATCGCAGAAATGTAGAAATGGCGGCGGCGGCAACCTGGTTTGGTTCGCGCGTCACCAGTGTAAACGCAAGTAGAACCTTCTCGGCTATGTTGCACGGACACGGCTGTTGGCTGCCATATTCCGTATCGGACACTCTATGGACAAGTTTGGGGGTCACTATTGTTGACAAATCGACATTCTCCTTTACTCGTCAGTCCTCTCATCCACTCTCCAAGAAACCATGATTCGAAAGCGAGCCCTAGCCCCTGAAATCCCCCTGGTCACCGACTAGGGGTGTAAGTGGTTCGGTTTGGTTTGGTTTATGCCAAAATCACAAACCAAACCGCCTCCTAGTGGTTCCAAAAATATCAAACCGAACCGAACCGAGTAAGACTTGGAACCGAACCGAACCGAACCACTCGGTTTGGTTTGGTTTGGTTCGGTTTTGTGGTTTATATAAATTATCTTTAATGAAATTAACCAACATTAAAAATAACAATAAAAATAATATTTTAATTTGGAATTAACATCAAAATTAGGAAATAATCTACTAACAACAAATTATCATAAATAAAACAATACAAATTCTAAAATAAACACAAACAATTGAAGAAATAATAGTTCTCCAATAATCAAGATTTTGTTTGGTTTAATATCCGTCTATATATATATAATGAATAAATCAAAGGTTCAAAATCGCTAATAAATGTAATATAATATATATTATATAATAAATAAGTAAAAATATATAGGGTGGTTTGGTTCGGTTCGGTTTGGTTTGGTTTGGTTCAATACCAAAAACCTTGAACCGAACCGAACCGCGTGGTTTTCCAATTCTTGAAACCGAAACCGAACCGTCTTCGACCAAAACCGAACCAAACCGACTGGTTTGGTTTGGTTTGGTTCGGTGGTTCCGATTTACACCCCTATCACCGACCATCGAGGCATCCACAGATGAGTAGACGACAGATCTACCTCTGCCACCGGCCCCTGCTCCATTCGGCCTTCTCTTCCTGCGTGCTACTCTTCTTCTTCCTTTGATTCTCTAAGAATTCTTCATCTCATCCTTCGATTATCTATGAATTCTTCATCCCTTCCTTCGATTCTCTGTTCTCTGTTTGTCCTCTCTCTCTCTTCATTTCGTATTCTAAAGTATGAATTGAAGGGTTTATTCATAAATTATATTTTGATTATTTATATTTTGGTCCTTATAAATTAAATATTTCTTCTTATAACTTATATTTACATATTTATATAAAAAAACCAGTTAGACCCCTTTGAGTTTCTAATATCACATAAAGGGAATAATTGCTATTTAATGGGGGCAAAATAGAGATTTCACTCATATTTAACGGTGGAGCTAACGGACATCCAAAATATGGGCACGCTTGCAACATTAATTTAGTTCAGTGGCCTAATTGCAAGTTTTAAACTTTCGGTGATCGCCTTGCAAGTTTTTGAAAAATTGGGTGGCCAAATGGAGGGTTTTGCCATGTAATCTATTGGAATTTGTCAAAGAAAAGAAAAATGTTTATCACCACAATATCTCTTAACAATTTTTGGTACATCAAATAATTATTCCGTATTAAAGATTTGAACACCTTGAATCTCACATATCATACATATTTTTATTTGTTATATTTGATCATAAATTAATCATGGGGTGTTAATAGTATCATGGGGTGTTAATCGGTCTTATGTATTCATTCCAAGCAAGGTATTTTACGATTAGAAAAATTAAAAAAAGAAAAAAATTACAAGCCGGTATATTTTAAAAAACATGTTTTCAAATGAATCCACCTATTTTTTGCACATTTCTTTTAGGTACAATTTTTGGATAAAAGTACTTGTCTACCCTTTGTGTACGATCGTCCTCATTGATCACGTTGGCCGGCAGTTCAAAATGTCATCGAGCAATTACAGTAGCAACAGTTCGAATGCTTCTGAGAGATGGGGCCAGTGAGATTATTCTGAGAGAGATCGAGAACAACTGATACGACTTCGACGTCTCCACTGTCGGCGATGAGGTAAGGACGAACATCCTCGAGAACGGCGTTAACGTTTTCGGGCATGAGTTCCAATTCTTGGGGGTAATACAGTCCTGGAGACCCACTACTGACACTAGCGGCTGTTGCTTTAACGGCAATGACAGTCCACCTTTTCGGATGAACTGATCTTTTAGTTTGTAATCCGATGGATAAAAATAACGGAGAGGTAAGGGTTATGTTGATTGGGGATCTTGAAAAAGATAAATGTGATAGTAGAGTTGCCCTTACGGACGCCATC
>CM028378.1:106744483-107049483 GCA_013146195.2 Codonopsis lanceolata | reverse complement strand
AGAGCATTTGCAACATCTTTTTCTAGTCAATCTGGATCTGCTTCAGCTGATCTTAATCACTCTGATGGAATAGGTTTGCTTGAAATTTTCTGGTTTTTTGTTTGTCGTAAATGCATAAGAAGAAATTATTATTGGGTATCTTTATTATTCACTCCTATATGAACCATATCAGGGTTGCGTGGCATAAATGGAAGCTTCAATATAGCCAACATGTCGGGTACATATACGTCAAGGAATTCGACATTGAATGGCGCTGGTCCTTTAAGCGGTGTCCAACCAGCTGCAGGAAGTATATCTAATGGGCGTTTCACAGTAAATAATCTTCCTGTTGCACTTTCTCAGGTATTTAGCGTTAAATTTTCGCGTGTTGTGCAGTGCAAGGGTTGTTTCCTTTTTGTACTCTCTCTCTCTGTGTCTCCTACACATGCACACATACACACGTACACAAATTCTGTTCTCATGGGCACTTTCTTTTTGACTATAGCAATCTTCTGCCAGCTCACATGGACATTCAGGGATTACAAACAATGGAGGTATTGTGTTGTATTAATCCAAATAATAGCATGGGTGGCAATGCGTTTCTTGTCATCATTCCCTTGGCTTTTTCTTGCTCTCATTTCTTCAAGCCTCGTTCCAGGATCAGGCATATCACAGAATTTGGGGAACACAGGACGAATTATAAGCTCGATGGGTAACCTTGTTAATGGCGCAAATGTTGGAAGAAGTTTAAGTTCAGGTGGAGGATTGAATATGCCCGGTGTTGCTTCTCGCTTAAATCTAACTGGTAAGAGTGCTCCACTGAGTCTGCATATGTCTTGGAATTAAATTTGAGTCCCTTGGTTCCAATTGAAGAGGTACATTTTGTCTTGCTGCTGAAATTAATAAAAAATGTCAAATAACGGCTAACTTCTTAAAATACCCTAGAATTGTGTGGCCACAATTTCAAGCTGATTTAGTTGATTGGACACTATAATTCTCAACAGGAATTTCCTTGGGCTTTTTGGAGGCGAAGGAAGAAAATTTATATTTGGGATGCTCTTGTATTTTGGACGATTTGAATCAAAAGGAATCATAGGACTTTTGAGGACAAGGAAACGTCCATACATAGGTTGAAGATGTCCCTACTTGATACTTTGTTTATTTGGTGTACGGAGTCTGTGTTGTGTGTGCATCATTCTTATGTAGGGTTTTTGGAAAGTTTATCGTGTGGGATAGGTTTTTCGGGTGAGTATACTGCTAGTGGCCACAGGATGCATCACCTGCTTTGGTGCTTTTTATTATTTCTAGTTTTCCTTTAAACTAAACCAAACTCAAAGGGTATCAAAGATATTATGCGAAAAATTAGTTTCCCAAGAAATGCACCGCTTCTATTGGCACAAACTAAAAAGGAGTTCACATACCTCTTCAGTGGGACAAAAAGGGAGTAATATGCAACTTGGGACGTCATAGGACTGACTGAAAACGATATGCAAAGTGGCTACCTTTATCTATGTGCAAATGCAAGTGCCCACAGGCATGCACTGTGTTTCTTTTTCGGACCATTATCATGGGCACTTCACCTTATTGGAATCTAAGCTGATTCATTACAATATCTAAGAGAAGATTTATTGTAATTCAGTATGCTTTACATATAAATGTACAACTTTTTATTCAACCAAATATTGTGTTGATTTTGTCAATCTTTTTAATTAATTGACTCCTGGAATTTCAGCACCACAGATGGTATCTCTGCTGGGAAACTCTTATTCTACTGGTGGAGGGCCACTATCACAAAACCAATTCCAAGCGGGGAATAATCATCTATCTTCGATAGCACTAATTAATGAACTAAATGCCCGCGAGCATGCTCCTTTTGATATAAATGATTTTCCTCAGTTGAGTGGACATCTTAATGCTGCTGGTGGTTCTCAAGGTCAACTAGGTAACTGAACCTATAATATTATGTCATTAGTCATTACCTCCGCTTCTCTTGTTCCTTCCTATTGCATATAACAATTAGAAAATGTTCTTTCACTTATGAACACAGGTTTGGGGCGGAGGCAAAATGTTGGGTTTATGCAACAAAACCAAGAGTTCAGTATTCAAAACGAAGATTTTCCTGCCTTACCTGGATATAAAGGTAAATGGTTTTTTTTTTTTTTAATGTTTTGTTTGTCACTAGCATTGTTGTTAACTGAATGTTGAATGTAGTTACTTAACATTTCTATTTCACAAGTAGTTGGTATGTTTATTTGATCTCCATAAGGATTGCATGTAAGCCTATTTCTGTCAGCCACTATAGTCCCGTAGTAAGGATGACTCAATTTGTGTTTAACTTATCCAGACAAGTATTTTTGATTTTGATCGATTATAGTTACATGTCACTGTTCATTAAATCAGTCGCATCCTTCAACATTCCAAGCATAAACACTCCATATTTAGCTACATTTGAGTCTTGTATCTACAGCTTTTTTGGGAAAAGCTTTTCTTTACTAGCTAAGGGAAATACAACCATTTCTCAGAGGACATAATTCAGCCTGAAAAGTTTGTACCCTCTCATGGACATAGAGGGAGGAGTATGCGTGAAGTATCGAAAGGGTACTTTGTAAGTTGTTCATTTGCCAAGACTGATTTCTCACAGTGCTATGACGCTGTCCGGAAATGCAGCTGGTTGTTTTCCCAAATTCCAACTTATAGTTACAAGTTCTTTTAAAGTTCTATGGCATAAAAGGTCGCTGTTGGACATTCGGTCTATGATGCTAATTGGCTGTCTGCTTCTCTCGTTTCGGAAATCTAATCCATCTCCTTGATTCTTTCGTGGATTTTTTCCTTTTGGGATTTTTGGCTTTTCTTGGGTAACTAGTCGGTGTGAACTGTATATAGGAAGTTTTTCTTCTTGTGGTTTATCCCAGTTTTGGTCTTGCTTTCTAACTTCTAAGGCCAATGCTGGAGATATCTACGTTTCCAGTTTTCTGTTTATGATTCGTTTAACCCCCGCTGATGATTTTCTGTTTTGCTTATATGATTTTATCCTTGATGCAAAAGATTTGGTTCTCTTACCCTATATACCTTAACAAATGTCTCGTTCTCTTTGGTCTCATGAATACGTGCAATTTTTGTATTAATTATTAGGGAAAAGTTACAAAAATATCACTCCGCTTGTGTCTGCTTAGAATTTCCTCCCATCATTCGTTTTTATCGCAATCATATCCTTCAGCTCACTTTTTTGTTTCAATCAACCGTAATGCCTGTCTCGTGGTATTCTTCCAGAAATTGGGGTAAAAATAGGATAAATGAAACAGAACCAGAAATACTACTTCATGTAGAAACATAAGCAGAAGTTGGAAACTGAAACCTTCTCCCACTACATCATCAAGCACTCGTTCGCTGGTACTTCTCCATCTCTCAACTTCGGCCACCACTTCTTCTACCTTTTCCATCACCTATTCCTCCTTACCCACTCTCATTATCAATCACAGTTGCAAAAATTAGGGCTATGTGGGAAAAGATTAGTACTCTCAAATGTTAAGAACCAACCATCTCCTCTCTCATTATGATGGAGGACGTGCGAGAACAGCTGAGAGTTCTTAGACAATGATGACTATCAGTGCAGATGATGGCTAATGAAAAAGGGGCGAGGAAATTCAGAGCTGGAGGCATGAGGGAAAACATCTGTTAGAGGGCCGGGGCTTCGGTGGTGCTTGTAGTGATGGTTGGTGTCTTTGGAATTTTTTCCACTGACCACGACGGCCCAAATCTTCAGTCGTAGCCATCTCTCTCTCTCTCTCATGCATTCACACACATACTCACACTCACTTAGACATACACAACACCTACTATTAAACCTTCTTGTGGTGCCCATTACTGATGGTTGCTGAAGGGTGCTGCTGGTGCAATTGAATACAGATCAGGTGAGCTCATACACAAGATGGTTCTATGTTAGTTGGTGGAGTGAAAGAGAGATGGAGTTTTATTTTATGTTATGGATTGATGTTTCTAATACTAGTTGCCCTCATTTTTTTAAATTGTGTAAAGTGCTAGTAATTTTTTTCTATTTCAGTTCAGGAACCAGCTATCCTATTTCCCCGTTGAAGCTCATGTGATGACTTAATGGCTGACTATTTAACGGGACATTATTGAGGAATTTGAGTGAATGATTTTAGGCCTATTAGTCTCATTGGGAGCTTGTATAAGCTGCTAGCGAAGGTGTTGTCTTCAAGGCTTAAAAAGGTTGTAGGAAAGGTAGTCTCAGATTCTCAGCATGCTTTTGTGGGTGATTGCCAAATATTAGATGCAGCTTTGATAGCGAACGAGCTGGTCGACTCCAGGATGATGGGTGGGGTTCCGGGGGTTCTATGTAAGCTTGATATAGAAAAGGCGTACGATCATGTGAGATGGGATTTTCTGATGTATGTCTTAAAGAGAATGAGCTTTGGGGAGAAGTGGAGGAACTTGATTTATTTTTGCATATCCACGGTGGGGTTTTCAGTCTTAGTGAACGGGGAGCCGGCCGGGTTTTTTCCAAGCTCGAGAGGACTGCGACAAGGGGACCCTCTTTCTCCCTTCCTCTTCATCTTGATTACAGAGGCCTTGAGCTGTCTTATTGATAAAGCAGTGACAGGAGGTTACATTCAGGGATTTGCAGTTAACAGAGCTCCTTCCCCAAGTATTGCAATATCACACTTACTTTTTACAGAACTCAGCTGGGTTATCTCCGGTTGGTTTTGTTATTTTTTCAAGCAATGTCGGGTCTCAAGATTAATGTCTCTAAGTGTGAGATTATTGCTGTTGGGGGGGGTGAATAACGCGGAGGATCTGGCTTCTTTCTTTGGTTGTAAGACAGCTAACCTTCCTACGAAATATCTATGTCTTCCTCTAGGGGTGCCGTTCAAGAGTACAGTTATGTGGAACTCGGTCATTGAATGGTTTGAGAGGAGATTGGCAGGCTGGAAAAGGCAGTTTCTATCTAAAGAGGGGAGATTGACTTTGATCAAGAGTAACCTCCCTACGTACTTTTTATACCTTTTCGTGGTTCCTGTTTCAGTGGGTCAAAAGAATAGAGAAATTGGAAAGGGATTTCTTATGGGAAGGGGGTTCGGAGGAGCGTAAATATCATTTAGTGGGATGGGGGTCGGTGTGCTCCAATTTGCAAAAGGGTGGTTTGGGCATAAAAAACTTGAGTAAATTCAATGGTGCCTTGTTAGGAAAATGGTTATGGAAGTACTTAGTTGACGAAGAAGCGTTGTTGAGGAAAGTAGTGACTGGGAAATATGGGGAAGGCAGTCATGTTTGGTTCCCCAAGGAAGTGTTATCTGCTCATGGTTCAAGCGTATGGAAAGGTATCATGAAATGGGGGGATGCTTTCAATTGTTTCATCTCTTTTGAGGCAGGAAATGGGAATCAAATCAGATTTTGGCAGGATACTTGGTGTGGGGAAACGAAACTTCAGCACAGATTTCCCAATCTATACAATATAGTGATTTTTTTTTGATAAGGTATAAGTAATATTAACAGGCGTCAAAAAAGGAGACGTCCTTGTACACTGGGAGTATACATGAACAAAACTACAAACCAAAAGACCCAAAATAAGTTGATATAGTGATTACTATACAATATAGTGATTAGTCGGGGAGAAATGGTGAGTTCCATTCTTACAACATCTAATGGGGCAGACTCGTGGAATCTGGTATTTCGTCGAGATCTCCAAGAGTGGAAGTTTGAGGAAGGGGTCCATCTTTTGGAGATTCTGCATGCTTTTAAGAGCCAAGGTTCCGGTGAAGACAAAGTTGTTTGGGACGGTCCCAAGGATAGAAGATTCTTGGTCAAGCCGTTTTACGCGTAACTTGATGAATATGCAAACAATCTTTTTCCTTGGAAAGAAATTTGGAAGGCTAAAGTTCCTAGCAGTTACTTTTTTTACTTGGGAAGCAGCTAAGGAAGCTATCTAAACGGGAGAAAATTTAAGATTCCGCGGAAAATTCTACGTTAATAGGTGCTTCTTGTGTAAACAAGATGAGGAGATTTGGAGCTGGCTCTTCCTCCTAGTAGGTGTCTCGTGGGTGATGCCTAGATCAGTCATTGAGCTCCTTCGAGGGTGGTCTTTATATAAACACAGAAAACATAATTTTTGGTGGGATTCTACACCTTTGGCAATTTGGTGGATCATTTGGAAGGAGAGGAACCAAAGGGTGTTTGAGAACCTGGAGTCTTATGTTACTCGAATTAAAAAGGAGGTGTATTAGACTCTTCGTTTGTGGTGTTCGGTAGATGACCCTGATATAGAGAACTCTTTTGTAGATATAGTGAACAGGACTATTGCTTTGTAATTCTTTTGTCTTGTATACCCCCTGTGTACAAGGACGCGTCACCTGTTTTGACTCTTTGATTTTATATACTTTTACTTATCAAAAAAAAAAAAAGATTGGGTTGGAGGACAAAACCACAGCTATAACAAATTAAGAGAGGATTTGTGAAGTTGAATAAGAGTTTTAGAGATATCTTTTTGAATCTTTTCCATTTGTTTTGGAAAGAATATGTTTAACATTGCATATTTATTAATGTTAAAGAGCAAATTAGTGTTTTATGCCTGTATGCTGGGACATAGACTGAATTGAGTCGATTTGTATAGTGTTATATAGTGGCACATGAAACTGTAATTAATAGCAGAATGTGTTTATGGATGTGCACATGAGCATTATTGGTAATACATACATGCATACTTATGAAATGTATTATCTATATGCCTATCAAGCGAATAAGAAAGGAAATGCGAAACAATCTTCGTTATTTCTCTGGTGACAGTACAGTTTTTACAAGCTACTCATAAAATGAATAGTATCAGATTTTCATTACTTTTGTATTGGAGTCCCAACAATCGGAGAAGAAATGAGGTTATCAACTTCTTATGTTCTGACTTTCAATGACGGTTATATGAGTGACATCCTTACATTTGTACTAAAAGTATCTATTTATTGCTTTTGTATACTAAACATGTCAAGACATAAACATCATAGAAGCAATTATCTATCAATTTGTACTAGCAGCCTCCGTGCACATTTACTTCTCTGGAATTGACATGTGATAGGTGGGAGGGAAAAAAAGAGAGCCATACATGTGAAAGCTGTAGAATAAAAAGGGGTAGAAGAGGGAAAATACAGTCTATGAGAGAAAAACAAGGGATGTATGAGAAAGATCAATTTTTTTAATTGAAAAATAGGAGAGTAAATAACTTGAAGATAAACAAAAGAAGAGGGATAAGCTAAAAGTAAATTTTTTTTTTTTCAAATTATTGTACAATGTACACGTATTGCGTGTGCCACAATGATTAGTCTTGTTATAGGCATTTCTTTTTCTCTCAGCCAAGAGACTTGTTTGGCTGTAGCTAACATCGAGTACCATTTATTATAATTATTATCTTGACCCCCATTCCAAGCTGTTTTTAAACGCCATCTTCTGCAGTCTTACCTCTATTAGGACTCGATCTAAAATGTTTTGTTGACGATTGTTATCTTTTTCTTTGGCATAGTACCTAGTCCATGGTTTTCTAGTCATGTTTTGACAAGTACACAAGAGATGTCAGTAAAGTCCAATAAAAAATGTTTAATTTTTTTTTTTGATAAGTAAGTATTATATAAAAAGCATCAAAAGAGGTGATGCGTCCTTTGTACACTAGAGGTATACCAAAACAATCATTAATCAGTGTCTAATCTATTTACAAGATCTACAAAATCAGTGTTGGATCTAGGAAAAGATTGGTCAGTCTCAAAACACCAAACATAAAGAGTGCGTGACAGCAAATTCTTCAATTCCGGGACTGCCATTTCCACATTCTCGAAAGCCCTACGATTTCTTTCCTTCCACAGAATCCAACACACTCCCAAAAGAGCTGTCCCCCACATACGACTCCTACTCTTTTTATAACCCGCAAACCAGCTTCTAACGTGATCAATCATCGATCTCGACATAACCCAAGTCATCCTGAACATTCCCAGCACAAAATTCCAGAGCTCTAAAGCCACTTGGCAATGCAGAAGCAAATGACTAACATTCTCCTCACTATCCTTACACAAATAACACCTGTTGACAAGAACCATATTACGTTTCTGCAAATTGTCCACAGTTAAGATAGCTTCAAGAGTCGCTTCCCACATGAAAAAAGCCACTCGCTTAGGGGCCTTGGACTTCCAGATCGCTCTCCATGGGAAAGAAGTTCTACCACAATTGAGAAGCTTGAGGTAATACGAGTTTACTGAAAAAAGAGGGCCCCCTTTTCCTTTCCAAACCACTTGGTCCTCCAGCCTATCCATCTTCTGCTCTTGAAGCCTCCCCAAAAACTGCACAACAGGCTCAACTTCCCAATCCTGGAAATTTCTTCTGAAGGTGGGGTTCCAGGTATGTTTGCCTTCGACCAAAGAGTAAATAGAACTAACTCTACAACCCTTATCCATGGATAGCTCGTATAAGATCTGGAACTCTTCCTTCAAACAATTTTCCCCACACCACCTATCTTCCCATAATCTTACCGAGTTCCCATTACCAACCTCAAAAGCAATAAGTCTTTCAAAAGAGTTCCACCCTTTCCTTATGCCACGCCAGACTCCCACCCCATATGGAGAATTGACCTCGTTAGGGAACCAACAATGAGCCCCTTCTCCATACTTACAGACCACCACTTGTCTCCAAAAAGCTTCCTTATTTGTGATGAGGTACCAGTTGTTGGGAAAATGGTTGTGAAAATGTTTAATTTAACCCTGTAGACATGGTGGAAATTCTATGTAATGAAGATCGTGCCATGTATGCGATTGAGGTTTTAGAAAGAATGGAAAGCAAGGTGGTACAATCGATGTAGTGGCTTTTTTTTTTTTGATAGGTAAGTGTGACCCCTTGGTATAGGGATTGGAAGTAGTGGCTTATAACACCTTGATTAAGGGCTTTTGTTAAGTAGGGAAAGCAAAACTTGGGCGCCGGTTTGTAACGGAGATGGAGCATATGGGCTGCCTTCCAAAAATAGAGGCCTATAACACTTTGATCTCAGGTTTATGCAAGTGTGGTTCACTGGATTCGGCTCTTGATATGTTCAATGAAATGGAAATGGTTGGTATTAATTGGTATTTGGAAACATATTCGTAGTTTCTGTTTGGGAGGAAGGATGGAAGATGGATACAAGATATTGAAATTAATGGAAGAGAGCAAGGGTGGTTGTAAGGGTCATGTAAGTCCTTACAATAGTGCTGTATATGGGTTGTACTAAGAAAACCATATTGTTGAAGCACTCGAATTTCTGACAAAGGTGGAAAAATTGTTTTCCAGAGGCTGCTGATAAAAGTATGAAAATATTGGGTTTTTTTTTATGAGGGTAGCATTGAGAATGCACAGAGGGTATACTATCAAATGACCAAGGAAGGAGATGTTCCCAGCATTCTTGTTTACATAAGTTTGATTCATGGGTTCTGTCATGTGAATCCGGGTTCGGATTCGAGCCAAGATCGATTCGAAGGTTAATGAACCCTTGTAGATGGGCAAAGAACGCAGAATGAAAAGGATAGGCAGTCTCCCTCGACCCGCTAGTCGCGATTGACTAGGAACCTTGGGGTGCGGTAGAGAACCTTCGACGCGATTGCCGGAGACCCACGACCACGGAACGCCACAATCTTCCGACTCGTGAAGATTGAAAAGTTCAAGGTGGTTTCTAATCCAAGAAACTCAAATACTCTCACAAACTCAATTGTGGAGAAACACAAGTGTATAAGAACACTTAAACAAAGCTTATGCTTTAATATATCAACCAAGTTGTCTCTACAATGAGTTTAGATCTGCCTTTTATAGGCTTAAAATGCAACAATTACTAGGGATTAATCAAGCTCAAAGCTGGTCCAACTTCGGAGAAGAATAACAAGAATACTGTCCAACTTTCAGGACTGTCCAACTTTAGGACTCTCCAACTTCAGGTCTGTCCAACTTCAGGGACTCCAAGGGTTGTGTGATTAAAAGGTAAGACTAAAGGTCTTCAGGAACTCCAAGGGACAGATTCTTCAGTTGCTGATTTCTTGAGAATTGTTTGGATTCCAAGCCTTTTACTGCGACCAAAAAGTCCTCTAGCTTCCCAAACATGACACTTGAGCTCCTCCATTTGTAGAGTGCCAATCCTTGGCCCTAGGATCACATCAGGAAGCAATTGAGATGATGAATGAGATGATTGGTCGTGGGTATCTTCCTGTTTGGCCCATGCTTAACGTTGTGATTACTGCACTATGCAAGGAGGGGAAGGTCAGTAGCGGTTTTCATTTTCTTGAGGATATGGTAGGGAGAGGTTGCGTACCTGATTCTGGAAGCTATAGTCCTGGTGGAGGCAGTTTGTAAAAAGGGAGAATTTGACAAGGCTTTAATGCTCTTTATGCATATGGTGAGAAAAGGTATTGTTCCAACCTATGTTTCATGGTACTCTTTGGTTTTATGCCTTAGTGAAGAAACAACATGGTATGAAAGTAAGGATTTGTGTCATGTGAATAACTTAGTATAATGGATTCTTAAGACCTAGGGAGACTTTGGGGGGGGGGGGTAATTTAATGGGAAAAATTGATCAAAAAGGGAAGTTTTTCACTATGCATTTTGTGTTTGTCTCTTAGATAGATTGACTCGAATATCTCACTGTGTAGAACTGCTGTGCTTCCCCAGGTTGAGAAATTTTTGCACCAAATCCGCATTGTAATAAGAAATAAAAGAAGGAGAAGAAGAGAAGCAGGCAGAGACGATCAAAGGAAGCAGCGAAGCAGCGCAGCAACAATCTCTGCGTATTCTTTTCTATTTAAACACATAGCGCATATATATAACATATACCCTACTAACACAATTACCAAACTACCCTTATTGTCTAACACTCCCCTTCAAGCTACAGCATAGATATTTATCATGCCCAGCTTGTTACAAATATAATCCACTCTTAACTTTGTCAAGCCTTTAGTTGTTCTCCCGTACGCACATATGTGGTGGAGACAAGATTCTGTTGGATCTTTTCTCGAATGAATTGACAATCAACCTCTATATGCTTAGTCCTTTCGTGGAAAACTGGATTCGTAGAAATATGCATGGCTGCCTAATTATTACACCACAATCTCATAGGTAGAGCAACCTTAAATCCAATCTCTTCCATCAATTGTTGTATCCACATAAGTTCACAGGTTGAGCCATAGCACGATACTCAGACCCTTGGTTTTGAAATGACCCTGTTCTCCATAATTGTAACGCACTCTAGGTCCTCCACGACCTCCGGACACTCTACCACCACGAGTTCCACCTCGAAAACCACCACGACCTTCATCTCTACCTCCACGATAACCATTGCCCTGTAAAACTAATACTGCTTAATCAGATACCTCCACATGTGATGACTCACCATTCCTCGTTGCAGTCAGAAGCCTATCAAAGGCATCAGATAAGGTACCCAAATCTTTATTTGACAATAACTGAGATCGAACCACATCGTATTCTTTCTCCATATCCAGCTAAACATCAACAGCTTCTCACGTTGAGCTTTCATATCCTCAACATCATCAGAAATACCTTGCTCATACGCATGAAGTCATAATAATAATCCATAATACTCCGCCCTTTCTGACTAGGGATGAACTTCCTGTGACAGATTGTACAACCTATTCAAGTTACTCGCTCCAGAGAACCATTTATGCAAGAGTGTCCACAACTCTTTAACTGTTTTGCAATGTTGCAAAGACGTTATGATTTTCCTACTAATACAATTCACAATCTTTGGAAACAACACCTTATCATCATCCAACCACACCTTAGCCACCTTTGTATCAGTAGGACAATCTTCAACAAGATGTCCTTTCCGTAAACCACCCATGTTCACCTGTACTAAATATCGCCATTCAACAAAATTAGACCCGTCTGCCTCCAATATAATGTCAATCTATTTTGGTTAGAAACAATTGTCATGATTGGTCCCGTGGGCTCCGTAGCCCCATAGACCCCATAGACGACGAGTCTTCAGCCATCAAAAGAGACAAAAAGAGAAATCCGACTATCAATCAAGTCTAAACAACAACAAAAAAATTGCCAATTCGAAAGCTAAGGTTCGGTCAATAGCCGGAATCACACCTATCGGTCACCAGAATCATCAACCAACACTTTCAAACATAGTAACACAAATCCGACACCTGTGCACTGTTTTCCGAAAGCTAGGGTTCCAATTTTGATCCCATGCGCCACCACTCACCGGCGCGTGACGTAGAAAAGTCAACAGTTCTGGGTGGCCTCTTACACAGACATGGTTGCCCTACTATTCCGAGCCTATCCCTGGTCTCGGAATCTCCATAGAACACACCTAGACTCCTCTAGTAATCAACACAGCCATGCACTAATCACTTTTCAATATTAGTCGTGCATGGAGCCAACACTGAATACCTCGAGGGAATTCGATTTTGTGTATCAAGGCTCTTATACCATGTAATAATAAGAAATAAAAGAAGGAGAAGAGAAGCAGGCTGAGACGATCGAAGGAAGCAGCAAAGCCGCATAGCAACAATCTCTGCGTATTCTTTTCTATTAAAACACAGAGCGTATATATATATACATATATTTATATATATATATATATATACATATCTACATATATATGTATATGTACATATATATGTATATATATATATATATGTATGTATATATATATATATATGTATGTATCTACATATATATATATATGTATCTACATATATATGTATATGTATATAACATATACCCTACTAACACAATTACCAAACTACCCTTATTGTCTAACACGCACGAAGTACGATTTTTCAGTAATTGGGAAGCGCATTACTGTTGTAATCATCCATAGGTCTTTCTTTGGTTGATATCAATGGCTCATTGTCAGTGGCGGATGCAAGAATAATGCTGACCGGTGTCCAAAATTTTAACTATTGCATAAAAAAAATTAGAAAGGGTCATATTAGTTGACTTAGGATTTAGGAGGGCTAGAAAGGGTCAATTATAAAATTTGGGAGGGGTCCAATCAAAAAATTGGGAGGGGTGCAATTGTCAAAAACTACAAATTTACTCACCTTTTTTTTTCTTCCAGCGCTGTCCATGTACACCGGTATGGTGCATGTGGATCCGCCACTGCTCATTGTACTAAAAGAATAAGCAAATTTGTGGTGAAATGCCATGACTTGAAGAATATTGGTATTCCTTGGCATGGGGGAGCACCTTGAGCAAAGGACTTTTTGGCAGATTATTGTGGTGTTAGTTGTAACAGTGGATTTAGGTCTAACTCTAACATAACCTTTTGCCTCTTTGCTGAGGGCTACTAGGCCTATATCTTCTGTTGGAAGGACTTGCTGCAACATCTGAGGCCCAATAGGTTACACTTCTGGTATGCAGTTTTTTACTTATCACTAGTGCACCGTGACCAATCATGTATGCTCATCTATCATAAGATATATGGCTTCTCCTTCATGCTTCTTGGTTTGTTTCATAGTGGATTTCTAATCTTTCAGTTAGGAAAGTCTGCCAGTTTATCTCATTGTTAAACGGAAAAAGGCGTAAGCAAGATGTTACGAGGGATGAAACGAAAAGAATTGAGTACGAAAAGATGATATTAGAACAAGGTTATATAGCATATTTTCTGGGTACTTACTCAAATGCTAGTTTTATTGTATATATGTATGTTTGCAAGTAGGTACATATGTGTGCAAGTAGTAGGTATATATGTCTTTGATTTATAATGTTTGCCCTCATCTCTTTACTTATGTATTCAGGACAAGGAGGTATGGGATGCTTATTTCTTTATAATGCTTCTGTTTAGCTGCTTTAGTTCAAATGGCATTTGATCTTCTACTAGAGGATACATTTTCTTTTGTCCCATAAGTGGGTTTATAAGCTCCTGAACTACCAACAATTCTGGGATTCTTACTGGTGCCTCTAAAGCAGGTGGTAGTACCGACTTTCCAGTCAATATGCACCAGAAAGAACAACTTCGTGATAGTGTCGTCTCTATGATGCAATCCCAGCATTTGCCCGTGAGTTCCAGTATTTCTGTTAGATATATGATGGGAATCTGATAACGAAAAGTCACTGTGTTGTCATAACTATCATATGCTTGGATCTTTCAGGTGGGAAGGTCAGGTGGATTCAGCTTAGGAGGCGCATATTCATCACATCAACAGCAGCAGCATGCTCCATCAATAAATGGTGGTGGTCCCTCCTATCTACCAGCAAACAATCAGGATCACCATTTTCATGGTTCTGAGGTATTGTTGAATATCTGTCTGTGAATGCTCTTAGAATTGCTGTTTCACTCATGATTCCTTCATTATCCTTTTTCCATAGTAGCTGGATCAAGAATCTTGTCATCATGACTTTTTGAATGTTTTAAAGATTAGCTCCATAAAACCTTAACCTCTTTTTTCTCAGGCTCGCAACACGGGGATGCTTGCCACTGGATTAAGGCCAATGAACTTATCAAATGCAGTCTCAGGTGGGGGATCGTATGATCAACTTATTCAGCAGTACCAACACTTCCAAAAGCAATCACAATTTCGCTTGGTCAACCCATTTAGAGATCAGGACGTGAAGTCCACCCAGGCATCCCAAGCTGTCAGTGATAGATTTGGATTGCTTGGTTTGTTGGGTGTCATAAGGTTAAGTAATCCCGAATTGTCTTCCCTTGCTCTGGGAATTGATCTGATGACACTAGGCCTAAACTTGAACTCCTCTGAAAGTCTTCATAAAAGATTTGCCTCGCCATGGTCTGAAGAGCCTGCCAAGGGAGAGCCTCATTACAACATTCCCGAATGTTTTAACAACAAACCACCCCCTGTACTAAATGTGAGCACTTTATTGATATCTGTTTGCTAAGAAGCCCCATATGCGATGACGAATTCTAATGTTTCTTGTGATCGTTGCAGCAAGATTGCTTTTCGAGATTCCGTCCAGAGACGTTATTTTATATTTTCTACAGGTGATCGCTTCTGTCTTGTCCTGTACATTTTTTTGATTAGTATGCTTTCTGACGATGATTCTGTTTCCTTTACAGTATGCCAAAAGACGAGGCCCAGCTGTATGCAGCAAATGAACTGTATGTCCATCCATAAATTTGCTTATAATTTTACATCTAGTTTTTCTGCCTTCCTGTTGGTCTGCACAAATAATTAAGCTCTGTAAACTCAGAATTTCCTAAAGAAATGGATAATTGTGGAGAATGCTGGTTTATAATACCTGAAGCCAGCAATCTCAACTGTAAAAATCTTTTGTTCCTTTCTTTTGAGGGCACATGGGACTGGCCAAAGTTGGTGATGAAGAAAAAGAAGATCTGCACTACTCCCTCTGTCCCTAGTTAAGTGTCCCTTTATAGTTTTTTTTGCAAAAAATGAAGGAAATTTACTTTTTAGCCATTTTTAGTACTACATGCACATGAATGCCCTTACTGTTCACACTAAAGTATTACTAGTGCACACTCGGACATGAAATATAGCATAGGTGAATTTACCATCTTCATACAAAAAGCAATGCTCATTAAGGGGCAAAAAGATTCTTCAAAAAAGGGACGCTCAATTAGGGATGAAAGGAGTACAACAGTTGCACAACTGCTTACCTGATTTGATAAAGCTACTGTATTTGTGGAGTTTCAAATCTTTCTTGAAGTGATAGTCACCTGCCAAACAAGACATGGTGTAGTTGCTAGTTTCTTGACTCAGGTCTTTGGCATTCTGTTGCAGGCATGCTAGAGGATGGTTCTATCATCGGGAGCTCCGTTTGTGGTTTGCAAGGGTCCCAAAAATGGAACTTCTTGTCAAGACAAACACTTACGAGAGAGGTTGTTACTTTTGTTTTGATCCCAACGCTTGGGATACAGTTAGAAAGGTTGGCACCGTTTACTTGTACTCTGTATTATTTTCAATAATGTTCAATGAACCAACCGTAATCCTTTTTTTTTTTTTTTAAATTTTATGTACATAATTGGTTTGGCTGCAGGATAACTTTGTTGTTCAGTACGAAATGGTTGAAGACCCACCGACTCTCCCCCGACCCCGTCAGTAGTCTAGTCCGCTTAGTGTTAGACTCAGGTTGTTTAGACATATGAAGTTCTTTCAAATGTATGATACCCCCTATCCCCCCCCCCCCCTTTTTTTTTTCTGGCTTCGATTGCCATAGACTTTCCAAACCATTTTAGGGCTATACCAGATCTTATAAAAAAGATGTAGGTAGGTACAAAGAAAATTGCCCTTTTGTTCATTTGTGCATGCCCGCCTTTGGAGTTTATGTGAGTGGGCTTAGACGGAGGTTTTTCTCTCATTGTAACTTACTGTTTGTAACTTATTTTTTCATAAAAATTATATTTAGAGATGCTGGGTAGCTTGGGATACTAACCCCTGTTTCTATAGTTTTTAATGATACTCCCAACTACATTTAGTCTTCTATCCCACCCCCTTTCACTCTTTGTCACATTGAATCTTTGTTAATCATGTGTCTTTGTTATCTTACTTTGTCATTTTTAACGACACATGTAAAAATAAGATTAAATGGAATAAGAGTGTGACGGAGTAGGATAGAAGATTATGTTGTATATATTTGAAGGTGTGAGATTGTGATGCATCAATCATCATGATGTAGATGGTGGTTTCTATCGATTCTTATTTGAAAGTCAAATTTTTGAAAGAAAGGACACTTTTAGTAGTCTATTAGAAATAAAATGATACTTTCATGCTTTCAGTCTATTACAAATAAACCACTTGATAAACCAGTTTCATTAAGCAACATAAACCGGTTGATAAACCAAAGAGACATAAACTTGTAAGTTGATAAACTATTGAGAGATGGTTTATATATGTCTTATTAATAAACCAGTTGATAAACTACACAGACATAAATCACTTTCATACCACAGTTTCATTTTGCATATTCATACCATTCATGGTTTATATATGCTTTATCAATAAACTAGTTGATAAACCACATAGACATAAATATGTTTCATAAACCAGTTTAATTCCAGTTTCATAAACTAGTTTATCAATGAAGCAGTTGATAAACCAATTTATAGACCAATTTACAAACCAGTTGAAATAAATATGAAATTATACATCAATAACACTGAAATTAAACTAAAATTAAATTGAAATAAATCTGAACATAGAAATCTGAAATAAATATGAAATTACACATCAATAACACTGAAATCTATACTCAAATTAAATTGAAATCTGAAATATGAAAATGTTTTTAAACATGTGATTGTCTATCAGAAATAGGTTGTCCACATTTACTGCATCTTTGTCTTTTGCGAAACTCTCCGATCGATAGAATTCTCGATGTCCAGTGACGTCCAGCTCGTGGTCGGAATACAGGTGGCAAGACAGTCATTGCCTTAATTGCATCTGACATGTCCCATTCTTCTTCATTGGGCGCTGGGAAGATGTTAGATGAATATGCCATTCTCCAAGACGATGTTGTATAGAATAATGAGCACAATGGGTACACTGAAAAACGTCTCTTGATACAAACTGCAACTGCGTGCTCGCATGGTACATGATTCAATTGAAACATTTGACAAGTGCAAGTATGTTTATCAAAATCCATTATGCTATGCTTTGTAATACCCCATCCCGCATCGGGTAGGTGTGAGAATTGTGTTTGATTTATAAATTGGCCATACACTACATCTAGGCACCAACATCATCCATTAACTTTTGGCTCGGCTTGTGGTGAGTCTGATGACCCAAGGTGATGCGTGCTCAGTGCGCTAGTGTGCCGGCTACACGTAGCAGACTAGGCTGTCGGGCTTAGGTTAGTTATTACAAATGGTATCAGAGCGGGTCCCGACCGGAAATATGGGAACAAAGTGTTGTACGGGGCAAAGTGCTACACCGCAGAAGGTGTGAGCCACCTCTTGATCCCCGTATGAGCTACCTCTTGAATCCTGCATCGCCCGGGGTACGATTCGGCCTTGACGAGGACGTCAAGGATTTGAGTGAGGAGATTGTAATACCCCATCTCGCATCGAGTAGGTGTGAGAATTGTGTTTGATTTATAAGGTGGTCACACACTACCTCTGGGTACCAACATCATCCATAAATTTTTGGGTCGGCTTGTGGTGGACCTGATGACCCAAAGTGTTGTGTGCTCAGTAGGCCTATGTGTGGGCTACACGTAGCGGACCGAGCTTTCGGGCTCGGGTGTTACAAATGGTATCAGAGCGGGTCCCGGCCAGAAATGTTGGAATAAAGTGCTGTGCGAGCCAAAGTGCTACACCACATAAGGTGGGAACTACCTCTTGATCCCCGTACGAGTCACCTCTTGAATTCTACATCGCCTGGGGTACGATTCGGCTTTGACGAGGACGTCAAGGATTTGAGTGGGGGAGATTGTAGTACCCCATCGTACATCGGGTAGGTGTGGGAATTGTGTTTGATTTATAAGGTGGTCACACACATACCTCTGGGCCCTAACATCATCCATGGACTTTTGGGTCAGTTTGTGGTGGGCCTGATGACCCAAGGTGTTGCGTGCTCAGTGGGCCAGCATGCTGGCTACTCGTAGCGGATCAGACTTTCGGGCTCAGGCGTTACATACTTATTACCACCCCTTACCACATACATGGACTGATTGATGGCTTCAATAACCATATACTTCTTGGCCATCTTTCTGGTTTTGGCTAGTTTTACTCCCATTACAGGGGTTAAAATGGTTGTACACCCTGAAGTTGACTCACGTCTCTTACAAAACCATTTTGCAGCGTTTTTCCAATACTTTAAAACAAGGAAAGAATATGAGTCTTTCGAACTTCCTTGAACACTGAGTTGAGAGACTCCACATTGTTTGAAGTCATGATATTATAATGGATTTCCTTTGCAATGTGACCACACCCAAGTTTCGAACTTTGTCTTACTAAGATATTTCCAACCATTCTCATTGGTTTTTTGAATTTGAGACATATGCATGTTGAACTCTTCTATGGTATAAGCCTCTGCTGCTATCATAAAAAGGGACATCGTGTCAGGCTTACGAGTTACAACCCTTAAGTTTCCCTTTATATGATAGATACAATGAGCATGATGAGCACTCTGATAAACATTTTGGACTGCAATAATAAGACTCCTATAACTGTCGGAAATGATCACAAGTGATTCATTATCACCTATTATTTCTTTCAACTTCATAAAAAACCAAGTCCATGATACATCATTTTCAGAATCGACAATAACCCATGCAAGAGGATATATCTGCATATTACCATCTTGACAAGTTGCAATAATCAACGTACGTCTATATCTTGCAGTTAAAAATGTTCCATCCACAATCACTACTGGACGCATAACAATGTGAAATCCGAGAATGCAAGCCCCATACGACAAGAAAAAGTACTTGAATCTGCGTTCATTATCAAGCTCTAAAGAATAGACTGTTGATGGATTGACCAATTGCAAGTTGTGGGCATATGTGGCCAGCTTCTTGTAACTATTCTCAGCTGAACCCCTGAGTTGTGTTAAGGCATCTTCTCTAAACCTCCTCGCTTTTTGGTAGTTTAGTGAAACCCCAATGTTCTAGACACTCCCGCAATGATTTCCTTCAGTTGTAACACAGTGTCGCGGTCCTCCAACCTTGGTGAAATATGTTTCCTAATGATACGCGTTGTCGCTTGCCTATGATCAGCCATGCACATATTTTGGGGGAAACAATGTTCCGGTGTATATTTTCGAATCTCAAAATAATCACTTTCTGAGTACTTTGTTGCAAACAAACGACATTTGCAATTATCATTAACAAAAACTAAAGTGTACACAGTCTTGTTCGATTTTTTTGTTTTGAACTCAAACTTGTGGTTCAATGTAAATAAGTGCACAGCGTCCTGAAGCTCCATCTTGTAATTGAATACTTGTACAACATTCAAATCAATCTCTTCCGGTATCACTCGCGTTGTACTTGCAACCAAAGAAGTCCCTAAATTATTGCTTGTGAACTGATTGTCTTGACTGAACCCATCAAACATCTATTTCGTGGGTGTAGCAAAATCATTAGAGTTATTGAATAAAGGTGCATCTCTGTTTTCTTGACTGAACCCATTAAACTGTCTCGACGATGTGGCAAATTCAGTAGGGTTGTTGGAAAAAATATTCTTCATGTTTCATTTCCTCCTCTTCTCCATTGTTTTCATCTTCTCCATTAGTTTCCATGTCAAAACCAGTTTCATTATTTTCTCCCCGGTTCAAGTCCAAATTTTCCATGATAAAATGAGTTACAAAAAGTGAAGATTGAACCCCTAGTTTGTTAAGGTTAAAGTACCATTCAAAATCTTCATCTCTAGTCATTAAAACAGGAAATTTTAAAGCATTTGCCGTTGTTGGAGTAAGAAATCTTATCTCTATGTCATCAAATTGGTAAATGATTCGTACTTTAGTATATAACTCTTCACATGTACTTTCATTACTGATAGCAATTCCTATTGGATTCTGTTTGTTAATAAATTTCCACAAGCATCCGACGATGTCATCTTCAACAAAATGTCCAAAATAAATAACTGATGGTCAAAAAACTGAAATCATATCTGCAATATTGAGCATAATAAACAAGTACATTCATATACTCAATATATTCCAATGTTAAAGGAATAAATTGCCTTAACAAACCATGTGCATGTAATCAATCATGTGCATTTTGCAACCATTAAAAAAAGGTAATGATACATTCATGTAGTTTGCAAACCTGTTTGGTAAACCACAGACTAGTTAAAAGACATTGACAAACTGATTTATCTATAGTTTATCAATAAACTAGTTGATAATCCAGTTTCATAAACTAGTTTGACAACCTATTTCATAAACCACAGATCAATTAACAGACACTGACAAACTAGTTTATCTATAATTTATCAATAAACCAATTGATAAACCAGTTTCATAAACCAGTTTGCAAACATGTTTGGTAAACCACAAACCAACACTGATAAACTGATTTATTTATGGTTTATCAATAAACTAGTTGATAAACCAGTTTCATAAACTAGTTTGACAACCTGTTTCATAAATCACAGATCAGTTAATGGACACTGACAAACTAGTTTATCTATAGT
Organism: Codonopsis lanceolata; assembly: GCA_013146195.2. Taxonomy (NCBI): domain Eukaryota; kingdom Viridiplantae; phylum Streptophyta; class Magnoliopsida; order Asterales; family Campanulaceae; genus Codonopsis; species Codonopsis lanceolata. Next base: position 107,028,422 of record CM028378.1, on the reverse strand, counting down.
TTATCAATAAACCAGTTTCATAAACTACAGACTAGTTAACAGACACTGACAAACTGGTTTATCTATGATTTATCAATAAACAAGTTTCATAAAGCAGTTGATTAATAGACATAAACGATCTATCAACATGGTTTATCAATAAACCAGTTGATAAACCAAGTACATTTTGAAAGGAAAACCTATTTTTGACTTAGTAAACCAAATTACATCATAAACTGTCAACATGATTTATCTATGGTTTATTAATAAACCAGTTGATAAACCAGTTTCATAAACCTATTAATCAACATGGTTTATCTATGGTTTATCAATAAACCAGTTGATAAACTAGGTACATTTTCAAAGGAAAAACCATTTTTGACTTAGCAAATGAAATTACATCATAAACTGACTTGGTTTATCTATGATTTATTAATAAACCACCTGATAAACTAATTGTAAACCAGTTTCATAAACCAAATACACTAGTTAACAGACACTGACCTGGTTTATCAATACACCAGTATTGATAAACCAGTTACATTTTGAAAGGAAATACAATTTTTGACTTAGCAAAACCAAATTACATCATAAACTGACATGGTTTATCTATGGTTTATCAATAAACCAGTTTGTCAATAAACCAGTTTCATTACTGATAGCATATTGACCTCGTTTATCTATGATTTATCAATAAGATAAACCAGTTTCATAAGCCTATCTGTCAACATAGTTTATCAATGTTTTATCAATAAATCAATTGATAAACCAGTTGCATTTTGAAGGAAAATACCATTTTTGACTTAGCAAACCCGATTATATCATAAACTGACCTAGTTTATCAATAAACCACTTGATAAACCAGTTTTATAAACCTATCTGTTAACATAGTTTATCAATGGTTTATTAATAAACCAGGTGCATTTTCAAAGAAAAAAATATTTTTTTACTTAGCAAACCAAATTACATCATAAACTGACCTGGTTTATCTTTGGTTTATCAATAAACCACTTGATAAATCGAATGTAAACCAGTTTCATAGATTAGCAATGGTTTATTAATCAAAAATGAATTTTTTTGTTGCAAACTGACATTGTGTACTGATAAACCAGGTTATGTGCCTATGTTTAAGGTATCAGTTCAAAATGCACATAATTGTCGAATGGTTGTGCATTTTGCAAAAAAAAAAAAAAAAAGCTTTGAATAAGATCGAATTTGTAGAAAACTAAAATAAATTCAAATAAAAGTTTATGGAAACGAACCTGAATATTTAGCACACAGTTTATGAGCTTCAAATTTGGGAAAGAATTATGAATTTCGAATGTTACGGCTTTGAGTAACGACTCTAATGAACTTTGTCGAACTCCATGACACGGCAGAGGGAGGGAGTATTCGACAAGAGAGACGAATATGAATACTTAGCATACATTTGATGAGCTTCGAATTTGGGATAGAACTTTGAATTTCGAATGTTATGACTTTGAGTAACGTCCCTAACGAATTTCGCCGAACCCCAAGACATGTCTATCACGTTTCCAAAAAAGAAAAGGATAAATAAAGAGTATTTTAGATATTTGAATATAAAAGTAGCTATATAAGTATACTTTTTTTAAGTTTGACTAAAAATGATCAAGTTATTTTTGACTCGACTGTTTTTGTAAAAGGTAATGCTTAGACCATTCTCATTTTACACCAAAATATGAGTTTTTTATTACATAATACACTCTCATTAGTTTGACATTTCATGAATCCCACCACTCCAACCAATAAAAATATACCATATCATAATGTACCCTTAACAAAATGAGACTATTTCTTAGAGGTGGTAATTTTTGCCCGCGCCCATTTGCCCGTCCAGACCGCCCAATAAATAATGGGTATGGGCACACTCAAAATTTTAAATGGGCACAAATGGACATGCCCACTTGGGCACATTAATTATGATGGGACCCATACTAAAACTCATTTACTTTCTCTTCTAATTTTGTTTTATCAATTACATACATAATTATAAAATACTTAAGATTAATAATGACATTTAACATAATTAATATATTTATATTGTACACCCACTCTTCCAACCACACACACACACACACACACACACACACACACACACACACACACACATATATATATATATATATATATATATATATATATATATATATATATATATATATATTACACCCGCCCAATAAATAATGGGTATGGGCACACCCAAAATTTTAAATGGGCACAAATGGGCATGCCCATTTGGGCACATTAATTATGATAGGCTAAATGTGCGCCCACTTGGGCACCCTACTAAAACTCATTTACTTTCTCTTTTAATTTTGTTTTATCAATTACATACATAATTATAAAATATTTAAGATTAATAATGACATTTAACATAATTAATATATTTATATTGTACACCCACTCTTCCAACCCCCCACACACACACACACACACACACATATATATATATATATATATATATATATATATATATATATATATATATATATATATATATATATATATATATATATATATATAGTACACCCGCTTTCAACCGCCACCGCCACCCCAAAATTGCAAAGCAAAGCATGAAATGTTATTCTATGACTCTGTACCCTTAAATGAAACACAACATCACTCTCAGATTGTTCAATTTTTATAATTCTGTAAATATCCGTCTCTGTTACACTATAAATGGATTTATAGCGGTTTTGTGAGCAGTGTGCAACATACGACATTCTTATTTGCTCGAACCTTCTCATATAGATTTGTACATGTGGCTTAGTTAACTTGTTTAGTTTTTGGTCAGGTTTCCATTCGTGTGTTTGTCTATTAATATCATTAGAGTTAGTCTTAATTACAAAAATATACTTTTATGTAAATTATTGTTGTTGTAATTATATATATATATATATATATATATATATATATATATATATATATATAATTGTAATTTGATAATTTTTTGTAATTTGTATATTTATTTGATTTGGGCGCCCATACCCATTTAGTGCTCATACTATTAAAAGACTTACTCCATTTCAACCCCATTTACGCCCGCCCATTCCCGCCCATTTGCCACCTCAGCTATTTCTAGCGTTGCCCGTTTGTAAATGCGCCGGTTCAAAACGGGAATCCGCAACCCAACCGTTAAATGGCAGTTGCCGCCAAAATCGCCCGCCCCTCCTCTCCTTCTGTGAAGTGTGAACCTCGTTCTTTCTTCACTCCCCCTCCCGAATCACAGAAATAGATGCACGCTTGTAAAATGAGACCTCTTCGATTCGTAATCGTGCTCGTAATTTCTCACTTTCTCTATCATCCCGTTGTCTATGGACTCCAAATTCTCTCCAAATCGAAGCTCGAATCATGCGAGAAGGTTTCCGATTCCAGAAGTGCCCTCAATTGCTCTTCGAAGATCTTCATCGGCTTGGCCGCCCCCAGCGAATAGGTACCTAGTTCATCAATGTGTGTATCTGCGCGTGCAATTAAGTGTCGTTTGTGTTTGTGTTTTTGCTTGTGCTTTGTGTGTGTATGTTTGTAAAAAAGACTCGACTTCTTACTCGATAGGTCTTCCTGAAAAGTATGCATATCGTTGGTTTTCTCAATGTTTGAAATTTAAGGTTGCTATAATATGACAATAGAGTGTATTTGTGTGTGTTGTTCGTGTGTGTACCTGTGTGTGTGAGAGTTGTTCGTGTGCTTGTGTGTTTGTGCGCGCGCGCGTGTGCTTGTGTTGTTTGTGCGCGGGTGTGTTGTGTGTGTGTTTGTATAGTGTGTGTGTGTGTGATATTGAGAGAGTTGTTCCCTGTGCAAGCGTGTTTGTGCGGGATGTGTGTGTTTGTGCTCACTGATTGTGTATTTGTGTATGAGAGAGTTTTTCGTGTGTATATCTGTGTGCGAGAGTAGTTCATGCGCTTGTGTGGGCACTTTGTGTGTGTTTGTGTGCGTGCGCTTGCACCTTCGTGTGTGATTACACTGTAATTTTGCTTTTGCAGAGTGGAAGAGAGGCTTCGATAGTGGCTGAAGTAGTGGAAGTGGAGAACTCAACTAATAACATGCAAACTCTTCTAATTCTGCCAGTGATAACAGTGAACAAAACTTGTTTAGTCTTAGCCTCAGTTTCATTCATTTTCACATGTTACGTACGGCCTTGTTTTTCTTATTTGTGTTAGCCTATATACATATATGCTTTTGTGCTTTTAATTTAGAGTAAACTACGTCAAGTTACCGGGTTGTTACCCTGAATTATTTATCTGGCAACAAACCCTCATTCACCATCTTTGTCTGACAGTTTGCCTCAATCTGTTAGTGAAGCGGTTAAGAATAAACCAAGAACTGAACATGATGTTCCTTTTGAACATTTAATGACTAATCCACCATTCAAAGATTTTTTAAAATCAAATTACTGAAATTACTAGTATGCAGTAAAGTCCTAAGTAAAATAATAAAATTATGTCTTAAACAATAGTTTTTTTTATATAGGGAGGGCTGGAGCCCTACACAAACACAGCTAAATCACAATACTTCTAAGCCAGCTACCACCAAGAACATTCCACTGCAACCAATCTTCTTAACACGGAGGAGGCTAGGTTGGAATTTCCGCCAACCTTCGTAGTCCTATTCTTGGCCAAAGAATAAGCACACCCATTAGCTTTTGAAAGATTTGGGCCACTCTACAACTCCAGTCTCTCTCCATATAACCACGAATATGTTGAATCACATTAACATCTGGATCTAACATATTTCTCTCCTCCACAGCCTTAATAGCTTCAATGGAGTCGGACTCAATCACAACATTCTTAAATCCTTTCGGCCAAGCCATCACCCAACCCTCCATATTGCCCAAATCTTAGCTGTATGTGCCGAAGTACAGCCTAAGTGCAAGCTGAAGCCCCCTTGCCAATCTACCAGCACAAGCTGCGTTGTTTCCTCTCATTGATCCATCAACTAGTTATTATAATTATAAACAATTTTTTTCTTTAAAAAATCCATAACACTCTTCAATGATGTTTCATCAGAATTCAATTTTTTATCAGCTTCCGAACCAACAACTAATTCCCTCAAAATCAAGTTCTACAATCCCTAAAAGTGGGTTCACATTCAGCTACCCATCCATGATTTTGATGACTCCTTATTGGTTATCAAACATCCAACTCGCAACCCATCTCCAAGAAATCCATGAGATTAGTAAGCGGGAGAGAATTCTAATCTGTAGTAAATAAAAAATTTAGTACCGAATGCACATTACGATTTGTCCATTTTAACTTGACCGGTGTGAGAGCTCGAAGTTTTTTTTGGGCTAGCACTGTTGTTGAACATGCGTCGGAATCGAATTTGTGATTCAAGATCCATCAACTAAATTAAGGATAAACTTTGAGGCGAGTGCAGATCGATCTCTATGGAGGTCGCAGAAACCATTGAACTCATGGGTTGCGGTGGTTGTTGATGTGTTCTTCGTGAGGATGGGCGCTGTTCTAGATTGCTAGGAGGTGCACGCATGAGACTTGTGCTCTGGGGGTAAGGATGCAAAGAGACTCGGGAGAGGTTGGGGAGGTGGATGGACGACCATGGTTGAGGAAGAGGATTGGGGAGGAAGCCGAAGAAGGCAGGAGTAGAGAAAGCGGAAGCGATAATGGTGGGGGCTGTGGAGTGAGTGGAAGGAGGAAGAGAACGGCTGAGTTCGATTTGAGTGAGGCAGAGAGATGGGAGCGTGAGATGAAACAAAGGTTTTAGTGTTTTTTCTAGAAAGGGTAAATTCCATTCATTCATTCATGTTCATGGGCAATTCTCTTTTGCAACATTCTGTAAAGGGCGTTAAGCTGAGTTTTGTGTCAGATAGTTGGTAGGGGTTTATTGTCTGGTAAAAAAGTTCAAGGATAGGAACCGGTAACCCAAGATAGTTTATGGGGGTTTGCTGTAATTTACTCTTAATTTAATGCATGCCTCATGCTCTTCTGGAAGCATGGTATCTGCCATCATTAATTTGAAAATGTTTAGGCTTCTAGATTCTGAGCGTATTTTCAAAAATTTCATATCAGAAGCATATTTTAATACAAACTTTAGTTTTACTTAGTGTGCTCGAGATTGTGGCCTTTTTGAATTGTTTAATGTTATGCTGTTTTGATTTTCTGGGCGAATGGTGATTGAGGTTCTTTGTGTTCATTGATTAATATTAATATTAGTTTAATGGGAAAATCTAGGAATCCCAGTTATCAATCCAATTATTCCATTCCTATCTATGTGTCAAGCATGTGATTTGGCAGTTTGTTGTCCCTTATGTTAATCGGTGACACCTGATTACTGGGACGTTGGATCCCTAGCATTACTTTTAATTCATGGTCTACTCGGAGGGACTTCCTGATGCTGGAAGGTTGTTTGGGAAGGGGTCTTCATAGAATGCTAATACAATTTTCTTCTGATAGTTGTACCAAAAACCTGTTGCTTTCCTAAAGGTTCTGTTTGGGATGGAATGTCCTTCCTGGGTCTTTGAAGAGCTCTAATGTTTATGCAACTTTAACTTATCTTAGTTAATGGAATCTTGGAGTGGTATTTCAGATAAAGGTAGTAGCTAACGACATGATAGTAAGCTCTAGCATAAGCATCTATATCACTTGTTTTCACATTTTCCATTTCTTTTGAAGTCTCTACTTTCCTTGTTTAATAGTTTCTTAACCAGTTACTTCCATAGTTATGGCTAAGTTGACCTTTTCTTTTTAGGATGTCCCATATAAGCCTGAGGAGTTATATGTAAAGACGCGCAAATGCGAGCCAGATGCTGGTGCCGATGTTGTGCAGATTTGTGAGAGGCAAGCAATATCTTGTCTTGTTTCTGGCTTGTGATTATATGCACATTAGATGAATAATAGGATGTTTTGTCTTGTTAAAGTGCTATTAGTTAGACAATTATTTTTGTGGAAAAACGACCAAAAAAGGCCGTGTAAAACTTCACGGATTGCTGATGTGGCTGCCATTAAAGGCCAAGTGACTATTCTAGTTGCTGAGTTTTGTCTTAAAGCCAAACGTAAAAGCCAAAGATAAAAGAAAAAAAATAAACCCCTCCCTCTCTCTCTCTCTCGATCCATCCATGGAAAAAATGACCAAAAAAGGCTGTGTAAAACTTGACGGATTGCTGATGTGGCTATTCTAGTAACTGAATTTGCCTTAAAGCTGAAAGTAAAAAGTAAAAACCAAAGATTAAAAACAAAAATAAACCATCCATCTTTGTAAGTAGTATTTAAAGGGTATTCTTTGACATTTTTTAATTTAATTTACCGATTACTTTCTTTTCATGCTAGGTGGCTATTTTACTGTGCCACGCCAGCATTCTATAAATTTTGGAGGGAAAACCTATCGGGTATCATTAGAAAGCGAGAGGGATGACTTTGGAAGTCCCTCACACTTTTCTAGGTTGTCAAAGCCATTCGCGTGACAGTGAAAGTCGCCCCAATAGCATATAAAATGAGATAAAATTTCTTATGATGGTTTGGACACATACAGCGAGGACCGCTTTGTGCACCAGTCGGAGCTGCAAGTGTATCAATATCAACTAGACTAGAAGTAGGGGAAGGGGAAAACCAAAGCTAACACGAATATCCGTAACAAAGAAAAATATGAATGAGGTGGTGTGTGTGCGATGACCTTGATTCGGACCAAATTGAATGACAAAAAAAGATTCATGTAGCTGACCCCAAGTGATTGGGATTTGGGACTAAGGCTGAGTTGAGTATTATCCGGATCTTGAAATTAACTATTCAATCTCTCATACTATTCTAAATGTTAATTAGTCAAAACTGTTGAGTCTAAAAAATATTTAAAATGGTCTGAAATATAACAAGTTAAGAACTACAAAAAGTACTGAGTTGGAAAATAAAATAAAATACACCCACTTGTTTGCAAGAAAAGCATGAGCTCATTTACCTTTTAAGTTAGGATTTTCAACTTTTCTACAAATGACCTGCTAGTGCGTTACTCTTTAGTCTTTTCCGTCACTTCTCCTAATTACTTTTATATTTGCAGTCTCTTTTCTTATGTTCTTAAATTAACAATAGGCCATATGATTAATTTTTTTTGCAGTTGATAATCTCCACTTATCTTCCATCGTATTCTGTCTCCAAGGTACAAACATTGCCTTAGTGTTCCACTGGATAGACTGCATGCGCTTAGAAATTGAGGCAGTACATAGTGTTGGTCACTAAAAGGATTTTCTGTGTATTGAGAGGGGTCATACTTACCTATCAAAAATAATAATCATGTACTTGTGTAAAAATCAAATGATTGATCGATATCGTGCGCTAATGTCAAGCTATTCACGACATAAATACCGTCTAGGCTTTCTTATGTTTATGCAGATAAAAAAAATAGTCTATATTAACATTCCTTAACTGGTCCACCAGATTAATAATAAAGTGGACATGCCTCACCATCTGAGATTACATATCTTCGATAACATATCTTCGATAACATATCTTCGATAACATATCCTAATATCAGTCATGATTATTTATCTTCTATATGGCTAATTATTTTTCTTTTGTTTTTCCTTAATTTTTCTCATTATATAAACTGACCAATGTTTTGTTTGAGAAATATTGAGTACTGTATATACGATTGGTGGGGATACTGTGAAGCACTATGTCATAAAGTGAACTATGGACTTTATAACTTGTCGTCCTTGCAGGAAGTGGTTGTGGGTCCTGCGAATAGAACTGCCGTATCAAATGATAACTTCTTAAGGGTGAATCTTATTGGAGACTATGTTGGATACACAAATATTCCGTCGTTCGACAATTTTTACCTTATAATTCCACGGCAGGTGCGCTTCTTACTTCACTTCTTTGATTTTCATGACAAGAACGCTGGAGCAGTAGTTGATCATTTTAACTCTTTTGCAATAATACCTTACTCTTACTAATTTTTCTGATATCGGTCACTGCTTAAGCGTTAGGGCCATTACCACGATCCATGAGGACAATATGTGGCCCATTATATTATTTTTATATGGTTATAATGCAAATTGAATTGAATATTAAAACTTGTTATTGCATACAACTGATGTCTACTTTTTGCATACTATCTAACCATCTATATCTTAATTTTTTTCTCCAATGGTAGAACTTTTCATGTTTGTTTCATAAGTTTCTGAACGAAGTCCATTTTCCAACCACGCTTAGACATATGGAGCAGAATTATTCTAAAGGATGTGTGCATTGACGATTGTGCATTAGTAAGAGAGAAGCACATTATAATTTAATGTTCACACGTCTTGAAGCAAAATTTAACTTAATGGCTAATGCTAGTCTTGTTATAGAAAACTAGCTTTACACCCGTGCGTTAAACGCACGTCATATATATTTTTCAATCAAATTATACATAAGCAACATGAAGTGAAAAAACAAAAGTAAAAGAATAAATTAAAGAGAACTGTTGATATATTATTGTAAAACTAATATCATGATTAAAAACTTTAACGATAATAAATAAAATAAACAAATAATTGTAACGCAAATATTGTGAGTTCGATGTACATAACTGAAATTCTTATAACACATCGATTAAGAAAAGGTAAAATTATTAATAGAGAATACAATAAATAAATAAATTATTTTATAAATTTTAGAATATTTTTTTAAATACAACATTTGTCATTAAATATGTGCGATTACTACTACGATCACTATGATTAAATATGTACAATTACTACTACTATCTATCACATAACAAAATGCACGTAATATGTATTAAGCAATATTAATATAATTTTTTTTATCTTTTAGTTAGTGTGTTATGAAAATTAAACACATAATTAAAATGTAAGGATACAAATATAAGTGAATTTAATTATTGCTTATTACATGAATGAAAAATCTATATATATATATTTTTTTAGAATACATCTTTAAACGAATATATATTTGTTAGATAATAAAAATTGCACAACAAATTCAAATGACGATAAACCAAAGAAAAACCACTCAAATTACATACTTCCTATGGTCATCCCTCCCCCGAAATGACCAAAATATCCCTGACTCAAACTCTTTCATTAATAGTGTCACTGTCACCCAAATGAGGTGACACTGATAATATATGTACTTAATTATTACAACTATATATACAAATATTTAAGCTCAATTCAATAAACTATGAAATAGACATTTAAACTATGATTGCTCTCAATTCATTGTACATTTCACAGAGTATGATACTCAGCTACTTGCCCATATACATAAACACACCCCTCTAGAGTCATTGTACATGCTTCTAGAGCAATTAGACTACGATTTACTTGCTCATATTCATCCTCGCTTTTCTACAATGTCAATGAGCGAAAATGGAATCCGGTAATAATGATGTTATCACCTCTCACCAGGATCATGTTGATCTTTAAAAGTCCACTCATCCAACATGTCATAACTGATGTTACTACTTTTTTTTAAAGGTTGGAGGGGACATAGACCTTTCTCCAACCCTTACTTTTTATTATTTTAATGCGTTGAAAGGCTACAATTATAGATATATGATGCCTTTGGTGTGGCTAGAACAAATGGTACCTCTGGTGAGGCTTTAAACACCCGACCTCTCGGTTGAGAGTAGTGATGTACCAGGGTGCTTCTGGTGGGGCTTAAACACTCGACCTCTCTGTTAAGATAAGCGAGCAGCTAAATGTGGCCTTTGGGTAAGGCTTGAACAACAACGTTACCTCTAAAGAGGCTTGAACACCCGACCTTTCTATTGAAAGTTGTAAAGTCCAGGGTGTCTCTAGTGAGACTTGAACACCCGACCTCTCTGTTAGGAGAAGTGAGCAGTACCAGTTGAGCTAGAGGTCGTTGGTTGATGCTACTAATTTTGCCTGTGAAATTACTTGGTTATACACAACAAAAGTGGACACATAGCATTTATGACTGAGTAAGTAATCTTTGTTGAGGATAAAATTAGACATGTCAGACTTTAAGGATCCATAATTGTTCATCAAATTATATTTCACTATGTACTTGTTCTTTAGCTTCTATGGATAGAATTTGTCTTAACAAAACTCACAAGTAAATTAATATCAATATAGGAAGATCTTATAGTATAATAGTTTTTAAATTGTTATTCTTGTTTCCCTTGCATATTGGTAAAAAGAGAAAAGACATTGCCTCTTAGATTGATGGTATTTAATTTCTTAATAGTTTTTTATGTTTTTTTTATTTACTTATCAATACTTATATATGTGTTCATATATAAATATAATCCTTATTTTGTAATTAGTTACAGTGGTTATCTAACAATCTTGAGATAAGCAAATTACATTTTTCATTATATATATCTTCCTATTTTTGGTAAATGCATTTTGAAGGGATCTTGCTATATATGGATGTGCTAATTACATTTGTCATTATATATAGGAAATGTAACAAAACAAAGTGTTTCAATTTCCAATGTCATGTTAATTAAATGTTTAGTATAAAAATTAAGAAAAATATAATAAAACAAAGTGTTTCAACTTCCAATGCATATTTGTGTTTACATTTATGGAAAACATTTAGGCGGGAAAATCACGGTTGTTATTATATATATATAGATATATAGATTATGAATCTCCTGAGCATATCACCTGTTGGTGTGCTGTACACAGAAGATCTTGTTAGTGCTAGCATTTGATTTTTGAGTATAGTTAATTTAATCTTGCTTTATCTACTCACATGTGTTTGAAGGGCAAACGTACTCAGAATAATACAGTTGAACCACTTTCGAAGGATTTTCACCGTCTTGTTCCACATGCATTCTATATAATGCCAGCACTTTTAAAGAAGACACTACCTTAGAACATGCACAAAGATTTTAGAAGTGTCCCTTTTTGTGACAGATGAAACACCGATCAGAATTGCGGCCACGTTGATTTGGTTTTCAGAAAGTTCTGTTCATTTGCCAGTTACTAAACGGGTAGGTTTCAGCTGTTCAGAACAGGTATATTTTTTTGGTTGCACTCGCTTACATGCAAATAAACAAGTTTGATGCTCACCAGCTGTCAGGAACTAGTCGTCAAGTTATGCAGAGATGAAAGTAAAATGGATTACTCCTCGCTCCTGACATTTAAAAAAAGAAAAAAATCGGTAGAGGATTACTCTTAATAGATGTCCAGCAAGCCTTACTTTGACCCTTGACTTTTCATTCTATCTCGAGTGATCGTTGCCAGACATCAAGGTGGATATAGCCATCCAAAATCATCTTAGGTGGTGGTTGTTGAGCTAATCTTGATTGTTAAAGTTCTTCTAAGTGATAATGAAAATGGTAAAATATGTACAGGTCATTGCTGAGTCCAAGAGTTATAGATAGCCACTGTATCAAACAAATTGACTTTGTATCAGCGAAGTCCAAACACTGGCATGTATGAAGTAGTTGTTCCAAGTGGTCTGATTTCTTTAAGCAGCCTTTTATCATGCGATGTATGCTTATGAAGTTAGTACTCTGGGCTAGATGCAGGAGTCTGGTCCCAATAAAGTAGCAAGTTGATAGAAGAGAGGTTGGTTCCTGCTCCCATATTAACTATATGGAATTTATTCTACACAAGTTATTGCTATTTGTTGCTTGTAAAGCAGTAGAAGTGTTGTAATTGGATTTGGAGCAGTCTTATGTTATTAAGGTATCTAAGCAAGGAAATTTATCACAATGGGCATGGTTATATTTTTCTAGGTTCTGTACTATGAAATGAATATATTAGTTCCTAGAACTATTGTGATTGAATGAGGAATAAATTACTTGATTGCAATCTCAGTATTTATGCAGTCTTGCATTGCTAACTGTTCCTTCTGTCTCCTGTTGAAGGGTAGCCCAGACAGCCACAAAATTTAGGGAGAAATTTTTCTATGTGGATGCTGCTTGAGCGAGTCAGGTTTACCTTAGATGGCTTCGAGTGTAACAAAATTGGTGTGAGTTATGAGGCTTTAATGGGCAGCCAGATTTCTGCTCTGCGCCATTTTGGAGTTGCTTGCATAATCAGTTGTGGAACTTCTGGGAGGTGAGTTAATTCATATTGAATTATTTATTTTTTCATTTGAAAGTAGCTCATTAAATCCATCTGGTCATTAGACAATTCTATCTTTTATCAATTTGTATAGTTCTACACATATTTTTCTTCCAAGCTGCAAATATTAGTTCTAGTTTATAATTTTATATAATAATCAAGTTAACTTCATGATCGGGAGACCAAGAAGGCTCTTATGATGCTTGATCTTCAATCTCAAGTGTGTTCTTCCCATAGTCCTGACTCTTAAATTTGCATTTTGGAGGGTTCAGGGTTGTACCCATGTCTTTCCTTTCTTTCCCACTTGATCCATTCTCCATGTCCGTCTGCGTTCCCACTTTCTTTTTTCATATGGGAACCTGAAGTTCCTTAAAAAATTAGTGTGTCTGCTTGGAGCCTTGGACATTGATTCTTAACAAGCTCAACACTAATGGTATCTTGCAAGGGCACAGATTGTAAAATTGGATTTCCCTGGATTGATGCCTGACGTGCAATCGTGCTCATGAACAATATTCTGTAGAATAGTTTGTTTGAGGTGGTGAAGGAAGATTGGGTCTGTACTGGTTCCCCTTCTACTTTTTTTCAGATGCACTTTAGAGGTTTTGGATTGGGGGGGGGGTGTTGTTTGTGGTCATGTGGTGTGTGTAGACAGAGAGGATTCAAGGTTTTTCTGGGATCAGTCGCTGGCTTGGTCTCTACTCTAAGAGAGTTGATTTTATTGTCTCTCTGAGCTTAGGGGAGGGGTGCCTTACGGAGGGTCCCCTCTCAGAGATTCAGCGAGATTGGAATGCTTTACTTTTCTGGATTTTTGCTTTTCTGTTTCGTTTGTAATTTTGACGAACCTCTCAATCGTCCTTTGTGCCTTTTGATGGTTTGACAATTGACACAATTCTCTTTTCTTATAAAAAATAAAAAATATAAATATAAATCAAGTTAGCTGCTTGAGATCATGTATTAACATGCCCAGGGTGTACTTTGTGTCTCAAAAGGATAGTTATTCGCTGGCTGGTACTGACAATATTGACAAGATTTTGTTCATTATGATGTAAGGAGAAATCTTGATAGGACTTTGATGATTTCAGTTGAAACTTGAGTAACATAGAAATGTCCGTTCTATTATTATATACATCACAAATTCATTGTATCTATGCCTTTCAGTATGCATCCTTTTTAAGATTTGGAAGAATATTTTCATTTCTCATTGATGCATTTAAAAGATCTAAACTTAGTCTTTGGATAATAGGATAGTGTTTAGAAACTTATAATAATTGCTTTCACCTTAAATTGATAGGCTGACCAGAATCGTATTAGAAGGAAGCAGGTGTCTCTTTATGGTGTCCAGGGAAGGTTTGAAAGGATAAATGAGCAACCAGTTATGTTTCAGCAATTTAAATTTCGATTTTACATGCTTGTGTATTTTTTTGGATGCCAATCATTTACAATTACATGCAGAATGCAGGAAGTCATTCGTTGTCTATTGGAATCACTGAAGTTTTGAACACAAACCTTCTGATAGAATTAAGCGCAGATGACATAGAATATGTCTACCAAAGGTTAATGTTAACTTCCTAACTCTGGTTTTGTCATTGAAGAGATTTTATGATATTAACTCCATAATTATGCCTATATCTTTTATAAGTTAACTAGTAAATGTCACTTGCAAAACTATGTACAGAAACTAAAGTAAATAAGTTTCCTCCATTATGGGTCGGAGCTGTTGTTATGATCGTGATCATCCTACTGTCTTAAAATGCCTTTAGCAAAAGTTTTGTTGGTCTCCATCTTTTCCTTAATGCATCTCAATTAGATTCCAGCTCTCTTCTTTGATAGCCATCACATGTGAGCATATAATCTTACTCCATTTATCCTGACTTCATGCAACTTTAGTACATGAGTCCTCAACTTGCTTTTTGAATATTCATATTTGTTTCTTCTGGTCACAAATGAATCTTGGCATCCTTAATTTGGGGTATTTGTGTGTTGGTTGTGAATTGCAGTGGGTATTTAAATCTAATCCACCCTGCTTCTCTCAGGGCGCGCTTGCGCAAGTAACTGTCAGGTTTTAAACCTAATAGAGTGAGGTGATGAATGGAAGTTATCGCATTATCGGTTCATTATCTGATTTTAGAAGGCTTGCTGGTATGACATCATGGTGGCAAGATTTTCTAATTATGAATCTAGCGTAACACCAAGATTCCACATGGAAAGTGTAGTGCCTCCAAAACAATCGAACAAATTAAAATTACATTAATGTGATAAGAATACTAATGCTATTAGAATCTTGTCGCTAGTTACGTAATTAGCTACTTCGGAATTCGTCATAAGTTGCTAGTTACACTATCCTATTAATCAACATTAGTATCCTGTGCTAAAATCAATCATATATCCTATAAAAGTTTAGGAAGATTTTGATGGAAATATATTGCTTCAGATTAACATGCAGATAGAAGGACCAAAATAATACCGAGTTAAATGAACCAAATGTGTATATAGAATAGACATCTCAAAAAGACCTCTAGAATTGAAACTTTGGAACCATGTTAGAATTTTTTTTGCCTAAAAAGCTTAATCTGTTGGAGAATGGATCTGCAATATACTTGAAACCCTTAAGACGGAATGTAGAAAGTACCTTAGAAGACTAATAAAGATTATAACGCTAATAGTTTTGATTTCTACGCTTATTTATTGCCTGGGGATTCATAGAAGAATGATTACAACTTCAAAATAAGAATATGATCATATTGACCTTGAATCAAAACTATCTTCCTCGCAGAAACCTATTTGCGTTAGCCAGTGTGTACGTCTTTTATATGCGATCAGAAAGCTAGAATATTATGTTTTGTTAGTTTTTATTTTTCCATTTACACACAATTGAAAATTTATTTAACTATTGTCTCATTTGTTTTTTCTTCGATTCATTATTGAACAAGTTCTTCCATCTTGCAGTTTGATTGCTCCGCAGGTGTCAGCCAAATGGAGGTGTTCACTTGATTCATAATTTTGTCTCTTATGATATATCCATTATTCTGAAATTACATTTTTTTCCAGGAACAATTCTACATTATGAAACCACTAGAGGTTATAACCCGATCATTCAAATTGTACCCAACAACTGATCAAGCAAATTGTACCCAACAACAAATATGTGTGTCAAGCAGCCAGGTATGATTTTGGAGTCATGACAATTTTTGCCTTTTTTTTTTTTTCAATAATTGAAACTGAGAGCGAAGTGTACTGATTATGATGGTTTCCAGCTATACTGAAGGACTTGGGTTTCAATGAAGTCGATAGAGCTGAGTGCCAATTTACTACAACAGCCACTATTCTTGACAATGGATCACAGGTTGTCAGTAATAACTTTTATTTGATGCGAGTAATCAAGCATGTCTTGCTTATCGATTGATTTTAAAGTTTATAATTTGACTTGCTAGATTATCTTCAAGAAATCATGTTAGTTGTTGATGGTTTCAAGACATTTAAGTTGCCAACAGCTGTTCACTCTTACCTAGTGGATTGACTAAAGTATGTTCGGTTACATGAATTGTCAAAGACATTCTAGAATAATGAGAATGCTTATTCACTACACAATTCCATCCAAAAGCTACTAAGTGAAAGAACCAAGTGCAATTCTTGCAAAACTGTCTTTCATGTACAAATGGACTGCAGAGGGAATAAGTGTAGCCAAGCATGAAGTTGACTTTCTGTCTCCTGATCTGACCTTTGATAGACTTGGATATGGCTAGTCATATTTGTATATGAGCTTACTGAGAATCATGTGCATCAATTCCTTCAAAAACAATACTTACTCTCAACAATTTTGTATGGATTGACATTGATCCGAAATATAGTCGAAATATCACAGAAGATCCTATTGCATGTTTCCTATTTGCTTTATTGTCATGCAAGGACGAGCATCTCCATGAGTTCCCCCAGGATTTTACGACTACTTTATGGAGTTCATGGCAATTCCACTATGATAAACTGACTGGGCCTTTTAGTTTATTTTCTTCGTTTTAGGAGTTCCAAAAGAGAGATCTCTGCACTCATATGTCATTTTGCATTGTTTGTGAAAGTCCGCTCAAATTATGATGTTATAGCAAATGGTGAAGATACTATCCCCGCAAAGCGCTTCTCTCTCTGTCTCTCTTCAACTTCATATCTAGTTAAGTAATGCGAGAAACAAAGACCTCTTGACAATATAAAGAGCTTTCTCTTTTTGGAAGATTGGTATTCTAGGCTACCATTTTTTAGGGTGCGTCTGTGTTATATAAATCTAAAAGATACAATCTCCAATGGTGAAATATGTAGATCACTTTTTATCATCAAGAGAGCTCCCTCTTTGTACCCGTCTATTCTCATGCAAAAAAGAGCATAAACTGGCATTTTCCTAGTAAACTGTAACTAATGAAAACACAAAGTTGCTAATCCAATCAACAACTCTCATAGACAGCAACTACTTAGTGAGACTGGAAAATAAAGGAAACTGAAACTTGACATCCAAACAGGGGCCAAATAATTATACTTGAAACTGACAAATGGATAGACAACGGCCTTACAAAGCAGTATTTAATTCTCATTTATCAAATATTAGGCCTATGAACTTAAAGACGTATGTATTTGTTGAGGCAAAATGTCATTTGTAAAAAGTCCTGAAACTCTTGAGGCCAAATTAAGATGGTATGCTGGCATTTAGTTTTATTCTTCAGTAAGTAGTACTCCCTCCGTTTTGTACAAAGAGTCAACCACACCATATTTTGGGATGTTTCACTTTAAAAGTCCACTTTCAAAAAATTATGTTTATCATCTCCATAACATTTCAACTTTACCCTCACATTTGCTATTAATATATTAATTATACTGAACCATTTTTGTAATTATGAGAAATTCTAATGCTAGTTATATATCCCTTAATAATTAGATTTTCCAAAACATGGACTCTTTGGGTGGAACGGAGGGGGTACTTCGTGCGTCCCAAACTGAGTGTTCCTTTGTAAAATTTTCTTGTCCCAATATGAGTGTTTCAGTAAATTTACTAAATTCACTTTTGCCAACTATCATGTCCCAATGTGCACTTGCAATCCTGTAATGTGGACACTAAGAGCGTTGGTATGTATTTGGTAATAAAATTGCTTACAAGTCAATTTCCTTAACTCCCATGAAAAACTAAAAAGGGATACTCATTTTGAGATGGAGGAGTATCTTTTATTTTATTTTTTGGATTACTAGTCAATTCCATTTGAGTTGGTATTACTAATTCTTGAAAACCACTCTCATTTCAGATTCCTTTTCAACCACCAAAGAATAGTATAAATGGTTTCTTTGAATCCATTGAAGAGTTGTGGAACAAACTATGGGCTGGTTTTGTAGACTTCATCAGTGGAAAAACCTGCAGGTATTATATATATTATCATGAAACACACTTAAGTCTTACTTTCAATTCTAAGATGTCTTATTTATATGGCTGGCGCTTAGGAATTTTGTTTCTTGGGATTCTTCTTGTTTTCTAAAGAGCTCATATGCAAAGAAGCTTCTCAGAACTGGTCTTCTAGTATTTAGTGCCTGTTATTACTTCCTGTAGTACCGATTATGAATACTTCATAAATTGACTTCTGAGCACCATCTGTACTATGAAACAAAATTGTTAGAATTAAAACACTTGAGTTGCAGTCACATTATCACTTAAAATAAGGAAAATATATAAAGAGAATCTGTGGTTATCAGATAGAGCTGGATTCAGATCATGTGTCCCTTCTTTCAGTTGGTTGTTTGAGTTGGTATGCATTGCAATTTTCCCCCTAGAGCTGTGGAATTCCAACAAAAGAAAGCAATATGTACTTTTCGACCATAAGAGCATGTGCCTTAGAGGAGTTCTGCACCTGAGTCCTGACCAATTTTTCCCCTAGGGTCAATTTTTAAAAACAACATACGTACATTCCAAACAATCATATGTAATACTTTGAGTAAACATGCACAATTTGCGAACAATATACCTACACTTTTCAACAAGAACCGCTCTTTCGTGCAGCTTTCAGCTTTTGGAAAGTAGTTGCAGATTGCTGCTTGCTTGGCGGTCAACATGCAGTTTGGTAGCTCTTATCACTACCACCCTAAAATAAGTATAGAAAACATTTCTTGTAGAAACATATTCTGGCCTAAAAAGTTTAGGTTTGAAGCCACCATTGGATCTCTTTCATGGTGAGGTGTCACTTGTAGAGCTAATAGCCGGTAGATCTACTGGCCATAGGAACTGGTTTGGTTGGCCCAACTCACCTTGGAGCAAGTTCTCTAACAATCATGCCTCATCTATTAAGTGTTATTTAAGATGGCAATTCTGGGCCATAAGGCCAGTGATCTAGAAGTTAATTTTGTTTATAGCATGTGCCGTAGAGTAATCCATTATCTTCCGTATCTGTCAAGTTAAAGTGATTTAAGGTCAAGTGACACCAGATTGATAACTCTTGAATCTAGTTGCAGAGCTAAGCTTCACCCATTGCAGACTATACATGTTTTCTGGATGGAAAATTTATATACTTCCTTGATTATTTAGGACAGTGATTTATTATGAGACCTATGATGTTACAAACAGATGTACAGGTTAATTGTCTGTCATCATAGCAGCTAAATGGACTTTCATTCTTGTAACAGTTCTGTCATGGAGACAGGGCTATACATGTCTGGATTGTAAATATAGTATTTTTCTTGCTGCTATATGACTCAAGTGAAAGAATGCATTTAGCTGTAGTTCCAAGTTGAAAGTTATAACTTTTTAGGCCAGAATATGTTTCTCCAAGAAATGTTTTCTATACTTATTTTAGGGTGGTAGTGATAAGAGCTACCAAACTGCATGTTGACCGCCAAGCAAGCAGCAATCTGCAACTACTTTCCAAAAGCTGAAAGCTGCACGAAAGAGCGGTTCTATGTGTAGTCAGAAAACGATTTCCATGAAAAGAATTGTAAGGCAGTGGTGGACCTGCCAATGGAGAATTCGGTGACCACCCAGCAAGCAGAATCTGCGACTAGTTCCCCAAAGCTGACTGCTGCACTAAAGAGCGTTTCTGTGTAGTCTGAAAATGACTTTTCATGAAGGAATTCTTGTATCATGTTCTCTCCCCCCCCCCTATTGGCTTTTTATGGTTTAATACAGTTTATGTGTGATCATTTACTTTTCAAAAAAAAAAAAGTGTGATCAGAACCCGAAAATTCGGAAAAATTTTGTAGCATATATTTCTTCACATACTTTAAAGTTACCTTTTTTTTGTCTATATATTTTGGCCATTTTTATTAGTATTTGACGCCATTCCCATGTTTCATGCGGTAGCAGGATGAAATGCTCTGGTTTATTGGACTTCCGCTGTCACATCTAGTATATCTGCATGAGTTGGATGGTGACGTTTGATTTAGTTTTGGCAATTTTTCCAGCAAGTATTTTTTATTTATTTTTTGAATTAGATTATTTTCAATTTGGAAAACTTAAGATGGAATTTGGAATAAAGAAAAGATTGACATTTTATCCAACTTGTTGAGTTGTAGTGGTTGTGCTACTCTGGCTTCTACATCAAAAGGGACTCTTTGATCCTCTTTATGACTGGTGGGAAGATCACATTTGGATTGATGAGCCAAAAATAAGGCACAACCGAAAGCATGGACATGATGCACACCTGTCACAAATTTATTTCAAGAAACATCATAAGAAGGAAATAAGGCATCATAAGCATGACTCTCAGAAAGGGCGAGGAATTACTCATCATGAACACAGGCACAACCATTTAGACCGGGACAGCGATTACCACTATTATCTTCACCATGTTAATAAGAACAAGCACAAACATGGGAGAGTCAAGGGTTCAAGTATTATGCAACAACTGCATGTTGACAACAAAGAAGATGATATTGTTGGGCACCGAAGACGTAGAAAGGGAAAAGAGATTGTGGAAGAGAAAATTCCTGAACTTAGAGTTAGTGATGCAAATGAGGAAGAACATTACAAGCACAAACCTGCAGTAGTGGATGAAAGACACGGTAAGCTGCATGCTAAGCGAAGAGAATAGTCGGAATAGGACCGCACAGAATGCTTGTTATGTTTAATTTTATGTACTGTATTTACTGATTCAAGAAAGAGATTACCGGTTACATTTGTTATCTATACCTTCTTTCTTTTTGTTGGTCCGGAGGGGGGGGGGATTGATTGGTGTTGTTAGACTGGAGTTCAATGTAATGTTTTAGTATGGATGCACTGTTATACATCTTACATTGTACATTTCTTTTTTTTTTTTTTTTTTTGGAATTCTTACACATTACGAGGCAAAGTGATCCTAAGAAAAACAGCTTTTTTTGTAATTGATTGCCCCTTCTTTCCTACATAGTATGAGTTTATCTTATCATTTGCTAACAACTTCTCTGCTGCTTCAGCAAGCAGATCCTGTATGATGAGAGACTAAATTTCTTGATATTGTGCCTCTATCATTCTGCGTAATTCCTTCTTCAGCATTGGCTTTGATGTTAGTGTCATCCTGATTTTGTTGGGTCTTCTCAGAGATTCGAATATGAACACCATTTGGAAACTGTAAACCAGGAGTACGAACAATATCTCCTCCTCTAACTGGTTGCCACCTGACAGATACAGATGTAAAGTAGATTAGTCTATGTTTCTCTGTCTCTCGTGCGTAGTTAATAAATCGTACAATTGAATCTCTTTATTTATGCATACAATTGAATATCTTTATTTATGCGTATGCATACAATTGAATCCCTTACCTATACTTAGTAACCAAGCAGTGAAGAAAGACAGCCATCTGCACCCTTGTGAAATCTGTTCCAACACAATACCTCATGCCACCTCCAAAAGCCATGAAATGTTTTGATGCACCTGTTAATCCCATCCCCTGCTTGCCATTATTTACATGATAGGAGAATTCATTAGAAGGCTTATTACCAATCTCAGCTCTAATTGCTGTTAACTATATGCAGATGACATGCAAAGAAATCAGAAATTACAAGACAAACGAACTCACCTCCCATCTCTGTGGATTGAAGTCAAGCGGATCCTTGTAGTTAGCAGGGTTCAAGTGCACGGCTGGGGGACAGACCATTATTGCCCAACCAGCTGGGATAGTATAGTCTGCATCATTGCCAACACTCATATCAAGGTATGCTCACAAATATTGAATTACACTTGAGAGAAAATGACAAGTTAATAGTAGTTATACCCTTAAACTTGACATCTTTTAGTGCTTTCCTGAATACTCCTGGAACTATATTTGCC
Organism: Codonopsis lanceolata; assembly: GCA_013146195.2. Lineage (NCBI taxonomy): Eukaryota > Viridiplantae > Streptophyta > Magnoliopsida > Asterales > Campanulaceae > Codonopsis > Codonopsis lanceolata. The sequence continues at coordinate 107,006,169 of CM028378.1, read as the reverse complement.
AGTCGAACTGTTTCGTTGATAACCTGAAATTTCCTTAGTAAATAAGCACATCAGGCCTAGTCATGGAATGTATTCGTCTTTCTTTGGAAGGAAATTGACACTCTTTAGCCCACCTGAAATGTGTATGTCATTGACTTGTACTCTTTCCATGTTAGTCCTGTCTCCAAGTTACCTCGGTCTTTTAGAATTCTCTCATGTTCTTCCTGTGGAGAATAGTCAAAGTATGTCTACCAAGTTAAAAATGGGAGAAGATATTTTTGGATTGTATTACTTTAAAAGTTAATTTTCTATACTAACCGTTAATTCCTTCAATACCATAGGGTTGTCGGAGAGAAGTTTTAGAGCTACCGTCATGGCCAAGGAAGTCGTTTCAAAGCTGGCAAACAATAGCACAAACATCAAGTCCAGAGCAATTGCTTCGGTAAGGATTGTATCCTCTTTCTGAAGCTCTTCAAGGACATAATCAAAAAAATCACTCTTGAGCTCTCTAGGTCTTGCCCGCCTTTCCTCTAGCATGTTCTTCAGCATTGCCATTGCCTTCCTTCTTCCCTGATCAATCTCAAAAGCCTCAAGTCAAAATTTGGACTAGGTTTCAAAAAGTTGGAAAGTAATCTTTGTTAGTGTTAAAAAGTTCAGCATGCATTGAAATATCAAATTGGTATAATAGGTACCTGTAAACACTTGTGGTAAGCTGTACCAGGAATGTCCATAGGGAAGGAGATTAGTCCCTTTATAAAAGCTACAAAATTCTCCCTTAGATTCTCAGTGGACGTATCTGGATCATAACTGATCAGTTTCTTTGCAGTTAGATCAAATATCATCTGTAAAACACGGACGCCGATAAGAAACTAGAAATTTCAGGTTAAGTGGCAGTGAGAAGATTCAGCTACCCATCTACTTACAGTTGCAGTTGCCTCCTTCAATTCCACGGTATCCTGGGTTGCCCACATATTTAACTTTCTATTTGCTGCATTTTCTACTTCCGGGAGCATCTTCTTTAGGCTTTCGGGACCAAATAGAAACAACACCATGTTCTTGAGATATTTGTACATATACCCATGCAGAGAACCTACATTCTGTCTCCCAAATACCTCTGTGAAGCTATCTGGGTACCAACTTTGGAAAGATTGGCCCTCTTGTTGGAAGACCATGTAATTGAGATCCGAGTCTGTTGAAACTACTAGTGGCCGGCCCACCAAATTGGTTCGGAATATTGGCCCATATCTGAAATGTAAGAGTTAATATAAGGAGAAAAATTAACATGAGGATGGTGATGGTGATTATGGAACTAAATAGAGATAATTTGTTGGATTACTAGTATCAGTTTTACCTTTCCATCCTCTCTTTGACAAAGGGAGGAATATCTGAAGTTGTACTTGGGGCGAAGAACTGAAGACTTTCTCCAAGAAGTGGCCAGCCCATTGAACCTGGAGGAAGTTTCCCATTGCATTTGGGATTCCTCCATCTGTAAACCCAATGTGTAATGCTTACAATGACTAAAGCTACAATGCATAGACCGACAGTCCACATCTTTCTGTAGTGTAGAAGATAGGATGCTAGCGAATGGGAAGAAAGGCAGGGAAAGAGAAACCAAGTGCTGATAAGGGTTATAAGGGGTTTCAAAGGATGAACAATTAAGGTAGGGAAATCAATGGAGAATGACGAAGAAGAAAGAAATGGAATATGGTGATAAGGGTGTATAGGAAATTACAATAAATAAAAGGAAATGTGCAGCATTAAGGTCGTAAATGTGGAGAGACAAGAAGAGGAGAATGTGCTGGCATGTATCTCAGTATTCACGAGGGCAAACTTCTTAAATAGCAGAGGAGTAGAAGTTACAACTTACAACTAGTTAGAATAATATTATGTAGTGGCCCACTCTCTTTGTGAAGTTGGTTGCACAAAAAGCTGTACAAAGTAGTTAGTGATAAAAAATAGAATAGTTAGAATCATTTTGTCTTGAGACCACCCATTATCCCTTTGTCAACGTTATGTTTTAAAACTAGTGCCAAAGCCTAGCATTACTCTGAAGCTTACAGGATGGTTCCCCCCTCTCTCTCTCAGGATGTTGCATCATTGTACCAAACGCGAAAATGAAGGAGCACGAGGCAGAATAACATCCTATTTTAAGCAGCTTTTGCAGAAACAAGGTCCACGCCCTAGATTTGTAAAGGTAGAGGTTCAAGGGATCTGTCTGACTTAAAATCAAGTATGAAATCAATCTCCAACCGGCTCGTCATCATTATCAATTATTAAAAATACCAGAAATCCAATTGAGGGGTTTTCAGCTTTGGCATAAATCTTGCAGTATCTCTGTTAAATACTTTGTTATATGACATTGATGCTTCAGATGTTGAGTCTTCCTTTTCCATTTGTTTTCACTTTATTCCTAAAAAATGGATCTCGTCCTAGATCTTTGTTAGCTGTACTCCTTATCTCTTTCCAAATTCTGAATCTTATTTACATCACCTGTGATTTTGAACGGCCTCTTCTAGATTACATGCAACTACTGTATATATGCTTTTGTACTAAATTATTTGGTTGTTAATGTGTCGGTAACTTCAGCTTGATTGCTTAAACCAATTTTCACATAGAGCACCACCCAGACTCTTAGAGCCACCAGCTTCAGTACTTCTCCCACGTAGATAGGTCACTGTGTGAAATATGACCAACTTTTTTATACAGTATTTTGTACTTCACTTCTACCATGTAGATAGGTCACTCTGTGTAATATGACCAACCTTCATAGACAGTTTTTTGGGCGTGAGTGAGTGAGTGAGATGTATGTGAGAGAGAGAGAGTGGGGGGAGATTCTATCAAATTATTGGAAGAACTTCCACAATAGGCCAAGAAGAAAGGAATTTAATGACCTTTCAGGGCTAAACACAAGAGCATGAAGATCCTAAAACTTTGTCTGCTTATCTTTGGAGTAAAAGAGAACTTTAAATTAACTTCAAATTACAAAAGGTTCTCTTTGACCCCATCGCTTTTTTTTCTTCTTTTTTTTTTTTTTTTCATTTACTTGTAGCAGGTTATGCCATTTCTTGGATTTTGAGGGTGTTTAGGCCATCTTTTTTTGTTGTTAACCGGTCTCTCAATAACAAATGACATAACTAATTTAGAAATAAGTCTAATATCAAGATCGAGGTACATTGGAAATTGTATATAATTTTTTTTTGATTTTCTTTGGTATTTGATTCTATTTGAAAATGTTGTCCGTACAAATTTTATTGGATGAGGTAGATGCACATAAGTCATTTATGGTATATTAATGGTTGGCTTGATGATTAAGCTCAACCCACATTGTCGCATGTTCGAGTCTCGTGAGAGCAAAGAGGGATTTGGATTCCAGTTAACCCACATCATCGCCATTCCAGAGGTTCCGGAACTAGTGAGTTAGGCAACTCCAATGGTTGCTTTATCACTTCAATCTGAAGTGAAAAGCCACTGTTGTTTCCTCCAAAGGCAACTTCAAATGTTGCTTCAAAATGAAGTGAGCCGGATGGAACTTCAAACCCAGCGCTCAGCTGTTCACATCTTCATCTTCACTCTCCTCTTTTTCTTTTCTTTTTTGTTTGTTTAATTAATTATTTTGTATTTTACTTATTATTATTATTGTTAGTTTTATTGTTTTGTTTAAATACTACTTTGATGTTTTGGTTTAAATACTACAAAAAATTAATTCAATTATTTTTATTTTTATTGTTAGTTATTAGTTATATATAATATTTAAATTATTTATAATAAAATTTATAAATATTAGACATTAATAAAAAACGAAAATTACATTACATTAAATTAAACTCACACAACGTACATTTTAATAATATTAACACTAATACAAATTATGCAATAGCTACCATTTTTACTACAATATTTTGGAAGTACTATCCTAAAGCATCCGAATTAGGTTGCATGAGCTGTTGTTCAGCGCTTTTTTGCATAATCCTTGCTATTTCACTTTGAATATATGCTCGTGCATCTGGATCATTAACAAAGTTTATATTTTTTCGTCATTATTTTGAACTCATGTCGTTCTTTGTAAATCAATTTTTTATTTTGTGGCACATCATTTTTTTCCCGGTTCTTCCACTAGTTCGTTTGTTTTTTTGTTGTACGCCTTCCGCAACGACTATGTTATTATCTTATTTTCATGTCTATTTAGTTGTTTATTTAAGTTATTTTAATGTTTGTATATTAGTCTCTATTAATGTCTTGCATTTAATTATTTAATTATTAATTGCAATATTTTGTATTTTAGTCTCAATTAAATTCTTGCATGTAATTATTATTTTTAATGCAAAGTATTTAATTTAATATAATATTAATTCAATAACTAATACATTTGTTTTGCTAAAATATATTAATAAAAATTAAATGAAATAAAACATATATTTTAAATAGAAGAATGAAGAATATACTTGGAATATTCTTTTAAGAGTAAATTTTGAAGTAGAACTGTTAGAGATGATGGAAAAAATTTGGTGTAGAAATTGCACTAATTTAAAGATTTTGTTCAATTTTTGTATTGGAGATGGTTTTAAGGGATTTAGGGAGGGAAACATGTTACCTCACAGTACCATGTAATCTAACATATCATCTTTATGATAATGAAAGGTTAGGTACCTGTTTTCTTCCCCATTTCATCTTAATCTTAATATCTTAAAATGTGTGTCTTTTGTTATTCCAGGGAAATATGTCACCGACTAAGGCAGCTTCTCATACCATACGACATACGTGATCTCCACACAAAAAGTGAAATTCAAACACCACCAACCTAACAACTGTTTATTTAGGGTTACAAGAAACACAGATGGAAAGTTGCTCTTTGAAGTGGGAGAGTACAGATACAGAACAATGCCAGCTCAATTAGCCAATATTAGGGGAGTTTAGTTTCCCATAAACAGTATCAAAAGTGTTGCTATGAAGTCAAGTTTACTGGACTCAATAAAGGTTTGTACTCTATTTCTATAATTTCAAGAGTGTAATCAAAGGGCTGATTCAAAGGGTCCTAGCTACCTGTCTTGAGTGCATAGCACGGAGGGGGTGGGGGGGGGACCCATTTTATGTAGTTGAACTTGAACTCGTACCAATTAAAAAGGCTCGCCTCTCCTCTCCTCCTCGGTCTAGAAATCAAGTTATTGGTCTAAGTTTTTGTTTTCTACCTTAAAGCATCTCTACATAGGACAATATTGTTAGTGGTTCAGTCTTTGGTAGCCGCTTGATGAGTGGCGTTGCATTGATTTGCGTACAGTTGGACTTGGACCGTCTCTTTTAAGAACTTACTAGTAAAAGAAACGTATTTTTTTTTTTAAACCAGGTTTAATCCTAGGTAGTAGTTCCGGGTAAAAGAAACGTATTGTCATGCTTAAAACACAAGTCTAATGTATTTGTTGTCTAAGTTTTTTTTTCTCTTTAAGTTAATGACAAGAGAGCTAAGTTACAGTTATTTAAATTCAAAGAAAGTAAACATATTATATAAATAAATAAATTATTCAGTGATAAAATATATACGAATGCAAGTTATGAATAATTATTTAAATCCTAAGAAAGTAAACATATTAGATAAAAAAAGATTGTCTAATGATCAAATGCATATGAATGCAAGCTACAAATATAATTCTCTACTCATATTAGTTCTTTTCTTTTTTGATTTTAATGCCTACCGAAAAGTTTGCATTTTTGTTGTTTCATTGTTTTTTTGATTGTTTTTTCTCTCACATTGTGAGCGTATCTTCATCATCGCTTGAAATTTCTACCTCGCAAACTTTTTTGGTGTCCTCCTTCTTTGTTGCATTTTTTCCATCTCCCTTTTCTTTTGAGTTAATTTTTGTCTTCTTTCTATTCTCTTCATTAGGTGTCGATGCTTTTTTACCTTGTGTTAAATTCTTTGGTAGTCCGTGCGTGCTTGATTTTAGTTTTGCATTGCTGGTTGTCCTCTATTCTATACGGTTGATCTTTTCAATTGTTTCCACTACGACTGTGAATTTTCTATCATTAATTCTTGTCTTATGGTTTAGAGTGATAAGGAATTGGACTTCCGTTGAAACCTATGCGCTCAATCCTCGGTAATATTTAGATGCATGTTCTCCCTCTATTAGCCGTACATAATTTAGTCTATGAATAAAATTTAGATTATCTATTAAATTATACATTTTTACCTCATCTATTGATGATATATATTCCTGTATTGGGCATCCCACAAATATAGTTGCGGTCTCTTCAAACAATGTTATCATTGCACTCTGCTCACCTTCCACCACATTTAATATGACTCTATATCTGCCAATAATGAAACATTTTTTTTGTTTATAACATTTTATAAAATATTATTAAAATATTTGGAGGAATAATTTGGTTGCTACCTTTGCACAATTTCAATGTCTTCTTCATCACATTTGTTGCACTTTGGGGTTCCTCCATTCTTCATAATGGAAGTTGCACATTTCTTGCATGCGTCGAACCAAATAGTTGGCTTATTCTCTACTCTATCAATTATTCATTTCATACAACAATATATATTTTGCAGATTTAATTTTAATTTTTTATATACTAAGATTGAGTCAAATAAATATATTGTTTATTATTCTTTGTGTCAAATAAATATAGTATATTTTTGTTTGTGATAGTGTTGCTTAAAGTAAAATGGATTTTATTTTACGAAATAATATTACTTATTTGACCGGTTAATCTTGTCCGTGTGCGTTTTTCACCCAACATGACATCCCTTCACCTTATGGAGCCGGTGTTTGGAGGGGAAATACGAAGGGTTGGGTGTCTTTTGAAATAAATATTTCTTTTGACATTGGCATAGGTTATAAAATATAAATTCAAGTTTTGGAAGGATAGGTGGTGTGAGTGTGTGACAACGTGCAGCTGTCTTGCTTCTTCCCGGATCTTTTTGCCATAGCTACAAATAAGGATTGTGTGATCAGATTAGTTCTCAATTTTGGGGAAGGTAGAGTTTCGTGGTGCCCAGTCTTTCACAGGAACCTTCAAGATTGGGAGGTGGACTCCTTCATGTTATTTAATGAGAAGTTGCATATCCAAAAGGTGGGACAAAAGACTGATAAGGTGGTTTGGAATGGGGCAAAGAGCGAAATTTTCTGTCTGATCATATTATCTCAAACTGATAAATAGGCACAAAATTCCATTCCCGTAGAAGTAAATATGGAAATAAAATGCCCCTATGAGAGTCACCTTTTTTGCTTGGGAAGCAATGCACGAAGCTTTTCTGATAGGGGACAATCTGAGAAAACGTATGAGTTTTTTCTTTTGGATTATGTTGATTTTGAATTTAAATATATAATTAATTATTTTCTTAGACGTGGCTCGATAGTGGCCTGCTTAGGACGAGGACAAGGTTAGGTTTGTAATAATAGTTCGATTAACATCTCTACTTGTGATTGGCCTTGCTACCGCGTTGAAGTAACTCACGTCACTTGGAGAAAAAGCAATTTAGAGAAGGGTAAGGCCACCACCGTTGTGCACCAATATTTTTTATCCAACGTAAAATATTACAACGAGAAATTGTTATAAATAAGGGTATCAAATTTTGTAGCCATTCTCTTCAATTTGAGGTCTTACTAGGGATTATCAACGAGCTCTAGCTCAACAGGTACTGCTCACTACTCCTAACAGAGAGGTCGGGTGTTTAAGTCTCACTAGAGATATTCTGGACTTTACAACTTTCAATAGAGAGGTCGGGTGCTCAAGCCTCTTCAGAGGCACCGTTGTTGTTCAAATCTTATCCAAAGGCCCTATTTAGCTACTCATTTATCTTAACGGAGAGGTCGAATGTTCAAGCTCTACCAAAGGCACCCTGGTACTTAACTACTCTCAACCGAGAGGTCAGGTGTTCAAAGCCTGACAAAAGGTACCATTTGTTCAAGCTACACCAAAGACATCATACATATATAATTATAGCTTTTCAAGACATCAAATAATAAGAATTTAAGGATTGAGGTTCGATCTATATCCCCTCCAACCTTTAAAAGAAAAAAAAAAGATGTGTTACTAGGGATTCAATGGTAAGGGTATCAACAAGGGGTCATACTTCCCTATTAATTATTTTTAGGCATTCTTTATCATTCAGTCAATTTCTAAATTATTATCTTGGTTAGACTTGAATGCTTTTCAAATGAAAATTTGAAATATAATTTTTTAATGTTTTATGATGCTACGAAAAGTAATTCATAGCTACTTTTGAAGTGCTACGAAAAGTACTACGAAATATGTGTTTTATAATTTTAAAAAAGTTATAAAAAAAGTATGTCAAATTTTTATTTAAAAAACATTTGTTTTGATTTAAAAAGTTAACAGGGACAATAATTTAGGAAGGGAGGGAGTAGTTGCTTTTGAAGATCAAACCATCTTTCCCATAATTTGGATAAATTGGTTACGGTATTAATGGTTTAATTTTGAATTCAAAATATAAGTTTTGACTTGTAGAAGATATCATTTTTTGGAATGCCTTAATTGAATTAGAGTACAACATACATTACCCTAAAAAAATATAGAGTTGCTTGATATATAATACTCCTTCCATTTCGGGCAAAGAATTTATGTTTGAAAGTTAAACTTTTTTTAAAAAATGACATTTTTAGTAATTTATTAGTAATAAAATGATATTTTTATACCTTAATTTTTTAAAATAGATTCTTTAAGTGAAAGATTTCAAAATAAAATAATAAACTCTTTACCCAGAACAAAATGAGTATAATATATAAATAGTTGTCAGTTGGATCTATTTTAATACCCAAGCCTCTCAAGAACATTGTTGGTTCACTGCCCGGTCTTAAAACTGATCCTTCTAACTAGTAGATAGGTAGGTTAGTTTTTATTTTATTTTTCCGTCTAAAAGAACGTGCAAAGGGATTGAACCTGAAACCTCATACATTGTGAAGTCTCATCTCTTTATAATTGAGAATTGAGACAACTTTTTGTATTTTGACCAAATTACATCAACTGTTGCCTTACCCAAGAAATTCTCCACAACAATATTTCTTTCAATCTCAAATTAGTGAGTTAAGAAACTCTATAACACGCTAAATAATTAATTTTCGTATGAGTATGACTAAAATTAAAAGGGGACTCGGGACTTAACTATTAGTGGAATCAAGCCAGCAAAAAGTTTGTATCAAGTCTATGTATAAAGAATATTTCTTTCGTTTTAGGCAAAAAGTCTCGTATATCATTTTAAGATGTTTCATTTTAACAGTCCACTAATTTAATTTATACATCGCATTACATCAACTTTTTGATCATGATGCATCAATTTAAATTTAAAAAAAAAAATACCAATTTATATATCACATTACAACAATTCAAGCAATATTGATACATCGCGTTGCAAATATTGATGAATCGGAGATGGAGACAAAGACGTGATTGGTACGAGAGGGGAAGGTGTACTGGGTGGGGGGGGGGGAATAAAAGAGGATAAAGGATGGAAGAGGTTATAGTTAGAGGGGATTGATATTTGATAGAATACGAAGTTTGAGTTTTTGAGGGTATGTTTATAGCTTTTGGGGGTACAAATAGCCCTACTATAAATTTAATTTAAATACTTATGGATCAATTTGAACCATTAGGTGTCTTTATCATAACTGATTGTGACCGCTAGTTAACTTTAACCTCTATTATAATTTAGAGTAGAAAGGCCATGGTTTAGAAATTTATTTATTTTGTTTGAAAAATTATGAAAGTTTACGGGTTAAAATTTAATAAATATGACCACTTTTTGAGAGAAACAGAATTAGTAAGTGGGACTATTTTCAAAGATGGAAATCATTATATAATTTTTCTGTTCAAAAAGTTCAAAGATTGATACATAAAGACTTTTAATAAAGAGTTGGTTTTTGTGATTTGTAGGATGGTGTCACACTTTTTCACAATTCAGTTCATCAATAAATTGTGAGTTGAGTCAGAAATTCGTCTTACATAAAACTAGATTTTGTGACCGTGTCTATAACACGGCGCCAGTATGAGACGATGTCAGTATAGAATGATGTCAATATAGGACGGTGTTAGTATTCAAATAAATCAATATAATACAAATAAAATAGTTGACTCTTTGTTTATATATCATAATTTTTAAAAATAAACTATTTAAATAAAACATTTTAAAATAAAATAGTGGACTATCTGGAGGGAGTATTACTTATAGCCCCTTTACATTACGGCCAGTGCAGATAACATGTTAGTTAACACGTAGGTTACCAATATGATTGTGTGATTGTGCAATTGAAAATTGAAATTAAGTTGAGAATAAGAATAGGAGTAGGAAAAGTAATAGGAATATGAATAGATGGTGAGGAAGAGAGAGAAAATAATTGAGGATAAAAAAAACGTGTAAAAAAATGGTTGTGGATAAAATTGAATCATGGCCGGTGATTGTGTTTCGTAAAAACAAATCTGGCCGATAAATAGCTTTTTCAACCGCCCAATTACATTAAATTCTGACCAGTAATTATGTTTGATAAAAATCAATCCTGGTTGGTAATTAGTTTTTTCCAATTGTCTTAAGCTCTTTTATATAATAGATATATATAAGATAATATTTTCTAAATTTTATAGATCAAACATTTTTAAAACCACTTACGGTAACATAGCAAAGAGCGATCTATATGTGCGCCGTATATTGAATTATAGATTATTTAACACACAACCACAACCACAACCGGTCACATTCGCGTTATCATTTCGTGACACGCACAATGGATCATGTGATGCAATTAAGTATCACATAAACTATTTTATTTTAACAAAACAAGCTTTACTAAATTAATCGTACATAAATTTGCATTGTTTTATGTGACCTACAGTGCTATGTTATTGATCCATTCTAGGAAGACAAATGATATTACGAGTTAGAGCCAGGGCCGTTCCTGAACTTTTGAGGGCCAAGGGCAAAAATGATAAAATGGGCCCCTAATATAAAAAAATAAAATTTTGAAATAAATAAATTATCAATTTTTCATCGTTCAAAGTATTCAATTGGTATAACATCTACGAGTATACTAATATATAAGTATATGAAATAATTATTTAAAATTACTTCGTTTGCATATTTCGGTACACTAGTTATTTTCTGTCTTGATTTGGTAATTTTCTTATATATTTGGTAATTTTCTTACATATCGTACACTAGTTATTTTATATCTTGATTTGGTAATTTTCAGATTTATTCACTCTTCTAAGATCTTTCTCAACTATATCATCAAATTATTCACTCTTCTAAGATCTTTCTCAACTATATCATCAGATTTATTCATTTTTTGGCTCATTCGTTGCATGTTCATTTGGTTTTTTTGTTGATTATTCGTTTATTGTAATCAATTAATCCATATTCTAAGATAATTAAGTTTTTTGTTGATTAGACGTGTCATTTTATTATTAATGAGCTACTAAAAATGTCATTTTAAAAAAAAAGTTTGACTTTCAAACGGGAGCTCTTTACCCGAAATGGAATGAGGGAGTATATAATACTTGATAATTAATAACTCAAAAATAAAATAAATTTTACATAACTTTCAAAGAGTTTAAGAGTAAATAAAATTAACATGAATATCAAGAGTTGAACCCATGACCTCTCAACCAAATCAAAATACCTTAACCAATTGGCCACTACATCACATATGAAGTCTAAGTGACAATATAATATTTATATCCATATATGACTGTATTATAAGTTTGGGCCCCTCAAAATTGGGGGCCCAGGGCGGTCGCCCTCCCAGACTACCCTCAGGACCGGCCCTGGTTAGAGCTTGTGATATTAATACGTGTTTTAGTGTTAGAGCCATTAGATGATTAAGTTGGTAGTAATTTGGAATGTCTACATCATTATTTAGAAAATATCATATTTGATCTAACGGTGTAAATTTTTTTAGTAGATTTGACCTAACAACACTAACACTCAAGTTTGTAGTAATATAACAAGATCTAGCTCGTAATATCGTAACTCTTCTATGAAACTTATTTAAATGAAGAGTTACGATATTAATATCGTAAATTCTATGAAACTTATTTAAATGAAGAGTTACGATATTACGAGCTAGAGCTTGTGATATTACTACAAGCTTGAGTGTTAGTACTATTAGATCAAATCTGTTAAAAATTTTACACCATTAGATCAAATATGATATTTTCTAAATAATGATGTAGATATTCCAAATCACTACCAACTTAATCATCCAACGACTCTAACACTAAAGCTCGTATTAATATCACAAGCTCTAGCTCGTAATATCAGTTGTCTTAAATGAATTACCAATTGTTGGGTTCTAATCTCTCTCTCTCTCTCTCTATATATATATATATATATATATATATATATATATATATATATATATATATATATATATATATATAGACAAATGCGATTAGTACATCAAAATATAATAAGATCCCTTTAAAATGTACTTGTCAAAAATAGGAAGATATATATATTGACAAATGTAATTTTCTTATCTCAAGATTGCTAGATAACCACTGCAACTATTTACAAAATAAAGATTATATTTATATATGAACACATATACAAGTATTGATAAGTAAATAAAAAATAAACATAAAAAATTGTTAAGAAATTAAATATCATTAATCTAAGAGGGAATATATTTTCTCTTTTTACCAATATGCAAAGAAACCAAGAATAACAATCTAAAAACTCATTATACTATAAGATCTTCCTATATTGATACTGATTTATTTGTGAGTTTTGTCAAGACAAATTCTATCCATAGGATCTAAAGAACAAATATATAGTGAAATATAATTTGATTAACAACTATGAATTCTTAAAATCAGTCATGTCTAATTTGATACTCAACAAACATTTCTTACTCAATCATAAATCTACTTCCTACTTGAATATAAATGCTCTGTGGCCACTTTTGTTGCCTATAACCAAATAATTTCACCGGCAAAAGTAATAACATCAGTTATGACATGCTGGATGAGTGGACTTTTAAAGATCAACATGGTCCTGGTGAGAGGTGGCAACATCATCATTACCGGATTTTATTTTCGCTCATTGACATTTTAGAAAAATGAAGATGAATATGAGCAAGTAAATTGTAGTCTAATGGGAACATGTACAATGACTCTAGAGGGGTGCGATTATGTATATATGTGAGTAGCCGAGTATATTATACTATGTGAGAGGTACAATGAATTAAGAGCAATCATAGTATTATTGTTTATTTTATTGTTTATTGAATTGAGCTTAAATATTTATAGATATAGTGTAATAATTAAGTACACATATTATTAGTGTCACCTCATTTGGGTGACACTATTAATGGAAGGGTTTATGAGTTGGGGATATTTTGGTCATTTCGAAGGAGGGATGACAGTAGGAAGTATGCAATCTGAGTCGTTTTTCTTTGGTTTATCGTCATTTGAATTTGTTATGTAATTTTTATTATCTGACAAATATATATTCGTTTAAAGAAGTATTCTAATATATATATATATATATATATAGATTTTTTTATTCATGTAATAAACAATAATTAAATTCACTTATATTTTTATACTTACATTTTTATTATGTGTTTAATTTTCATAACACGCTAACTAAAAGATAAAAAAAGTATATTAATATTGATTAATATAGATTACGTGCATTTTATTATGTGATAGTCATAGTGATAGTAGTAGTAATTGTATATATTTAATCATAGTGATAGTAGTAGTAATCACACATATTTAATGACAAATGTTGTATTTAAAAAAAGTATTCTAAAATTTGTAAAGGATTTTATTTATTTTATTATCTACTAATAATTTTACCTTTTCTTAATCGAGGCGTTATAATAATTTGTTCAGTTTATGTACATCGAACTCACAATTTTTATGTTACAATTATTTGTTTATATATATATATATATATATATATATATAAACATTTCTTTTTAATTTATTCTTTTAATTTTATTTTTTCACTTCATGTTGCTTATGTATAATTTGATTGAAAAAGATATATATCGTGCATTTAATGCACAAATGTAAAGCTAGTAAGATTTAACGAAAGTGGTGCGTAACAATGGGATAAAGTACACACCATTAATGTTCAAAATAAGTGTTCTCTATCGACTTTTTAAAGTCAAATTAATTATTTTTCAAATAAAAATTTAACGTTTATATTCTTATATTTAAAACTGCAAAAACACGTAATAAAATTGATAAGCTCGGCCCAAATCTTGGTCACGAGCCAAGCACATGTTCCTTCATATGATAGTCACATGAGATACAAAGACCATGATTCATATTACCCGAGCAGGATTACCCGAGTTAATTATAGTGAGTTCCTTCCGATCAGGAATCCGTCTACAAGTCTGTCCGAGCAGGGAGTAAGGTTGTCTGGATACACATATACTCACCAAGAACACTACTTGATAACTCTCAAGTCCAAGATTTTAGCCACAACTCCGTCAATTACATGGTCAACCCGCATTTATGTTCATAAAGGCATAAGATCTCTCTACAATAACTTCTTAGCCCGGATTTCACTCCCAAAGGGCTATATACATCTTACAATGCCTCATTTAAAAGATACACTCACTTTACATATCGAAACTCTGTCATTTTGCTTTCAATCAAGCTTAAGACGCACTTTCTCACCGGAGGGGTTTCGCGAGGCCCTGTCTTGCATTCCTTATATGATGCTTTTGTTTTGATAGGTTTCATCTAAAATCCAACATTCATATAAGCTTAGAAATCCTACAATCTGCGAAGAACGACCCAACACCAAATTATGTAGCATCAGTTTGGTTCCGTTGCTGGGAAACGAAAAAAATTAGATCATCTTTTCATCAACTTATCCTTAGCAATGGCAAAACATGGTAAGAGTCATGTTGGATCAAATGGTGTTGCTGTTGGAGATGCGTCCCTTCAACAGGGAGATTGGCCACCAATGCATAATAGACCCGAGGGCGTTCCTCAGTCGGACGTTCTTCCCAGAAACGGTTTCCCGCCTTTGGGGGGAGGAGTGATGACTAGGTCTCAAGTTTCTCTCCACCAACCAATCCATCCCCTTCCAGCAAAGGGGGCCAATGAG
This sequence comes from Codonopsis lanceolata, assembly GCA_013146195.2. Classification (NCBI taxonomy): domain Eukaryota; kingdom Viridiplantae; phylum Streptophyta; class Magnoliopsida; order Asterales; family Campanulaceae; genus Codonopsis; species Codonopsis lanceolata. The sequence goes on along the minus strand of CM028378.1, from coordinate 106,991,105 downwards.
CACGTTAATGATGTACCCCAATAGGGGGTATCAGTGGAAGACACGCGCCACCAGATCTAGCATCAGCGTGCAAATTCTCAAGAATTGAGAAACTTGCTAAACCAGCGGAGAGAGGCTGCTCGCCAACATCAAGAGGCAGAGGCCGTTATGCTAAATAAGCAGGCTCATGCTCTTGCTTTCTGTAATCAAGCTCAATAATTGAACATGATGTTTGTCCTGAATTAGTAATGGGCAGTATTGGGTCAACCACCAGTTCCCATAGAGGAACAATTGATCCCGATTGTGCCCGCAATAAGTGTTCAGCAAATCGCTGAAAGAGCACCTAGTGTCGGTGGCCCGGCCCCACACAGAGCTCCTTTAGCAATCGAGCAAGCTCCAGGTCGGAATCGAGCTGAAAGTGATGGCAACCATAACCAAGGAACTCGTATGGTTGAATTCCACGAGGAAAGCTATGGACGCGATAGGCGTCGTGCTAAAGAGCATAGCATGGTCGCTGAATCTCAGCTCGCGAGTAGGCGAATTCGGAGAGAGGAGCCCGAACGCTCTCATCATTCTCATTCTTGATATTCTCATCGATCCCGGAGGTCAGCACCTCGGCGGGACCATGACTGACGAGCAGAACATCCCATCACTCCTCATCCACCAAGAGTTTTACCTGTTGTAGCGCAACCAGTGCCTACACCTCAACCAGCGGCAATTCAGCCCGCAGCAGTTCTCGCGGTTGTACCGCCAGCACAACCTCAAACCATGGCTAAGGTATTGGCAATCGTGCATACAAGGATGGATGAATGGGAAGCTGGTCGCCGAGTTGATGGGACGATCTGGCTAGCTTATGGAAGTCCTTTCGCTGATTGGAATGAAAACACGCCTCCAGCTTAAGGGGCTGTTTTTCCGAACTTTGACAAATACTTGGGCAAGACTCGAGCATGAGATTTGTTACGTTCATTTGAAGCCCAAGTGGACTTAGTTACCAGCAGTGAAACGTTCAAGATGAAGGCATTTGCTGGGGCTATTCAGGGCAAGGCACAAAGCTGGTTGGGAATATTCCCAAGAGGATCCATAACTGCTTGGAAGGATCTGAGGGAAAAGTTTTTAGCAGAATTCGCCTCTGCTGGATCCCTACCTAAGAGTCGATTTGATCTTTACAAAGTGGTTTAGGGAATTTATGAATCTTCCCACAACTATTTGAAAAGGTTCACTAAGGTGCTCGAGCAAGTCACGGGCATGATTGAGGTGAGGTCACACTCTGCTTTCTGAATAACATGTAGAGTGGGGGTCTAAAACAAGAATTGGTAATGCATCCACCAATAACTCAGGGCGAGATGCTTGCTCGGGCTCAATTGTTCAGCTCGACGGAGGTTGATCGAAGAGGCAAGGGAAAGCAGAAAACAGAAAGTAGCTCGGCGGCGACTACAACTCCTAGCTCAAATAAAAATTCTCGTAGAGATCAGACCAGGACGTCTCACCCGACTCAACGATTCAGAGAGAAATATTTCACTCCCTTGAATATTTCCCTACCCCATGAATCCGGACATGGCTCAGTATCGGGATAACACAAAATTTTGTGTTTATCACAATGACGTGGGACACGTCACGGAGGAATGCATCATCCTTTAACTGGAGATCCAACGTTTAATCAATCAAGGATGTCTTGATAGGTTTAAACAGGGTCACAATAATGGCAACAATCGTCGTGATCCTTCTACCCGGGGAGGAAATGAAGGGAATAAGGGAAATCCCCCTCAAATACAAGGGGTAGTGAACATGATCCTCGAGGAGGAACCTACCTCAACTTAGCTAGGCAAGAACATTTACTCACTGTTAAAAGCAATGAGTGTGCCACCAGTTACATGGATGGGTGAGCAGACCATCCACTTTACTCGCAGTGAATTAGCAAGTACAACTCTGGCATCCGAGCAACCTTTGGTTATCTCGACATTGATCAATAACTGGAAAGTACACCGTATGCTGATAGACATAGGGGCCTGCCGGGATGTGCTTTACTACAACTACTTTAAGGAAATCGGTCTGACCGATGCTCGCCTAAAACCATATTTGGGAACTCTAGAGAGATTCACCAACCACAAGGTGGGGGTCAAAGGTACTGTCGACCTGGAGGTGTACGTCGGGGACGGGGAGCACACAAGACTTGAGGTCATCACTTTCCTTGTCATTGACTTGAAGTCATCAGATAATGCTATCATGGGCATCCCCTCCATGGCTCGTTTTCAAATGGTTGCTTCTATACCTCATCAGCGAGTAAAATTTTACTTTGACAGTGGCATTGGAATACTTTATAGCCAACCCCAGGCAATGTGGGAGTACGTCTGGGATACTCAAAATAAGAAGCAGAAAATCACTTTTTCTACTCTTGATGAAGAGATTACTATCTTGAAGAAGGAAAAGACTTATCAAGCCAAGGGCCATGTCATTGTGGGGGGTAATCACAGAGGGAGAATGCACGTAACCCCAGGCTGTGGAAATCAATGAACTAAGTGAGCAGAAGGAGATAGTAAATGAGGCTCCAAGGCCAGCTTGAAAACCAGCTGGCGATTACCATCTCAGAAAATCACTTTTTCTACTCTTGATGAAGAGATTACCATCTCAGAGAAGGAAAAGATTTATCAAACCAAGGGCCATGTCATTGTGTGGGTAATCACATTGGGAGAATACACGTAGGAGGCTATGTAAATCAATGAACTAGGCGAGCATAATGAGATAGAAAATGAGGCTCCAAGGCCAGCTCGAAAACTAGCTGGCGACACCAAGATTGAAATGGAAACTCTGTAGATTTGTGAGGAACCAGAATTTTGAGCTGAAGATGATCTCGAAGAAATTGTTATCAACCCTACTCACCCCGAGCAGAAAATCAAGATTGGGACGACAATGTCCCTAGAAGAGCGAGCACGACTGATCAAGCAACTGAAGAAGAGTCTGAAGAAGAGTCTCGATGTGTTTGTTTGGACCGTAGAAGATATGAGGGGAGTAAGCAAAAAGGTGGCTCTTTATCGACTAAGCGTGGATCCAACCTTTAGGCCAGTCCAACAGTGTCCTCAGTAATTCTCTCCAGAGAAAAATGAGGCGATAAAAGAGGAAGTAGAGAAGCTGCTGAAGGCAGACATTATTGAAGAAATCCATTACCCTTCTTGGCTGGCCAACGTGGTAATGGTAAAGAATGGCAACGACAAGTGGAGAATGCGTGTTGACTTCACAGACCTCAATAAGGCTTGCCCCAAGGACAGATAACCACTTCCCCGCATCGACAGGCTGGTTGATGCTATTGCTGGTTTTGAGATGCTTAGCTTTCTGGATGCATACTCAGGGTACCATCAGGTGAAAATAAACAAGCAGGACAAGGCTCTGACTGCTTTCCGGGCAGGAAGTGGTTTCTATTGCTACAAAATAATGCCTTTTGGGTTGAAAAATGCTCGGGTAACTTATCAGTGGATGGTGAACAAGATTTTGGCCGAAATATGGAGGCATATATCGATGACATGGTCATCAAGACCAAGGGTCAAAACCATAACAAGGATTTGGAAGAGACTTTTGCCAACCTCCGGAAAAATAATATGAAATTGAACCCAAGCAAATGTGTGTTCGGGGTCAGGGTTGGCAAGTTCTTAGGTTTCATGGTCAATCAAAGGGGCATTGAAGCTAACCCGGAGAAAATCTAGGCTTTACTTGATATGAAGCCAGCAAGATGCATCAAGGACGTACAACGCTTAAATGGAACAATCATTGCTCTTGGTCGCTTCATACTCACTCAGCTAAGCGATGTTTACCATTCTTCAAGGTTCTCTGCGGCAACAAAAGCTTTGAATGGAATGAAGAATATGCCAAAGCCTTCCAACAGATCAAGGAATACCTCGGCTAGCCCCCACTGATGAGCAGCCCTAAAACGGGCGAAAATTTGTATTTGAATTTTGCGGCCACAAACCAGGCTGTGGCCGCTGTTTTGGTTAGAGATGAATCAAATGTTCAAAAACTTGTGTACTATGTTTCAAAAGCCCTCACTCCAGTGGAGGTTCGTTATTTCAATGTAAAAAAATTGGCCTACTCTCTTGTCATTGCTACTAAAAAATTACGAGCCTATTTTTCTGCACATGTCATAATTGTGTACACATACTATCCATTAAGAAAGATATTGCACAAACCCAATATTTTGGGCTGGATGCTCGGGTGGTCCATCGAGCTCATGGAATTTCACATAGACTATCAGCCAAGACGAGCTATCAAAGCACAGGTGTTGACAGATTTCCTGGTATAAACAAGTTTTTCCAACAATGAGGAAGAGCTAGTTCCAACCCCAAGTTTGGCTACTGAGCAAGAAAAAACAATCAAAATCAAGCCAACACATTGTTAGGAGTTGTTTGTGGATGGTGCAGCGAGCAAAATAGGAAGTGGGGCAGGCATCTTACTGGTTACACCCGACCAGGCAGAAGAATTCGAAATGGCTCTTCGATTCAAGTTTGCAGCCTCCAATAGCCAGGTAGAGTATGAAACCATGATTGCACGACTCGAGCTCGAGTTGAACATGGGCATTCGGATTCACAATTAGTAGTGAATCAAGTACAGGGGGAGTATGCAGCTCATAATCCCGTTCTTGGTCGAGTATTGTGAATTAGTCAAAGGAATTTTAAACAATTTCAAATTTTGGGAGATCATAAGAATTGACCGATCAAATAATATGAGAGCAAACTACCTCTCCAAAATAGCTGAGGATAAACTCTCGGTGTTGAATCCGTCCGTGATGATTGATCATTTGGAAACCTTTTCCATTGATAATGAGATGATAATGAATATTGAGCCAGTGAACAGATGTTGGATTGATAAGTATAAGGATTTTATCGAGTAGGGTATCCTGCCAGAAGATAAAAATCGAGCAAGAGTCGTTCAAAATCAGGTGTGCTGATATTCGGTGGTTGGAGAAGTTTTATACAAACGTTCAACAGTTAGACCGATGCTTTGTTGTGTTCGACCAGAAATGACTCAAGAATTGTTGTATGAAGTCCATCAAGGAGAATGTGGTGGTCATTCAGGTGCCCGAACTTTAGTATAAAAAAATCTTGTTCACATGATACTATTGGATCATACTTAGAAGAGATGCAGCTTCATTTATACATAAATGTGACAAGTGTCAAAGATTTGCAGATATTCCCAGGTTGCCTTCAACCGAGCAGACACCGGTAGTTGCAGCCTAGCCATTCGACATGTGGGGGATAGATTTGATTGGAAATTTTCCTCTCACACGATTCCAGTTCAAATATGCAGTAGTGGCAATTGATTACTTCAACAAATGGATCGAAGCAAAATCATTGGCCACTATTACTAAGAACAACAATATCAACTTCGTACACGACCACATCTGGTGTCGTTTTGGGCTCCCCAGAGCCATTATCTATGACCATGGCACCCAGTTCTCCGACAAGTTTACAATAGAGTGTACCAAGATGTATGTCAAGCACGGGCAATCTTTAGTTGCATATCCAAATGGGAATGGACAAGCTGAAGCTGCGAACAAACAAATCCTGCACGCATTGAAAATGAATTTGGATGATCGAGTAGGAAAGTGGGCAGATGAGTTACCCGCCGTGTTATGATCTATCAGGACAACAGTAAAGGGCTCAACAGGTGAAACTACTTTTGCTCTCACTTATGGATCAAAGCCCATAATCCCGACATAAACAACTTTATGTAGTTATCGAGTTGTTCATTACAACAAGCAAGATAATCAAATTTCCCAGGCAGTCGATTTGGACTTACTTGAGGAACGCAGATTGGATGCCCAAATTAGAATGGTAAATTACAAGTAGAAGGCTAAGGCCCATCATGATAGAAAAGTCTGAGGAAGATCATTTCAGATCGAAGATTGGGTCCGTAGAAAGATCAAGGTCACTGTCAGCGAGCGGAATGAGGAAAATTGTCACCAAACTGGGAAGGGCCATTCAGGGTCACATGAATCACTAGGGAAGGTACTTACACCTTACTGTAGACACCGAAATTTTGTACCCCTAGTATGTAACATGACATGAAATATCAAGACCTGTTAAAAAAGCTAACGAATGTCAAGTTACAGGTTCGAAAATGTAAAAAGCAAAAGCAGGATGCGTAAACAGTGAAATGTAGGGGGCCTAAGTGCCAAAAAGACGAGGAAAAAGGGACCCAGTGCCACCCATGGCCATCCCAGACGCCGCTCCCACTTCTACCATGGGCGGCGCCCAATAGTGCTAAATGCACTGTAGCAGTTTGCCTTTGGTGCAATCTCTCAAGCTTGTGGTATAAGCTAATGAAGCTCTGAAAGAGAAATCTTAATCACGAAGGAAAGCCTCTCCCAGTCTATAAATAAGAGGCCCCGGCTTATGAATTCACAAAGTTCACGCAGTGAAAAACACACTCAACGCGGTGAGTTCTCCTGAGAGCACTGTGAGATTTATTCCTCTAGCCCGGAAGCTCAGCCAAATTTCCCCCAAACACTAAAACCAACCGGCCAAAGTGAAACCTAGTTACCCTGCTAGGATTTCGACCTATTCCACCGATCCAAAAATCCCAAAAGCGGTTGCCTTGCAGAATCAGACGGCACGGCAAATCGGAAAAACAAGCGGTGCTCTACAGATTTTCACCGTCGCAAGCAAAATCTGACAAAAAAGCAAGCGGTTGCTCATGGGATCCTGAGATCGTAAAGAAACTTTCAGAAGCAGTTACTCTGCCCGAATCCCCACAACAACAAAGCAGCAAAAAAAAGACTCCCTCTCCCTAAAGGACAGAGCGAGTGCACCCTAGAACCTGCCGGAAGCTAGTTGGTACAGGATAAAACTCACACGCTTCAAGATGTAGGCTATTTAAAGTTTTTAATATATAAAAGAGTTATTTAGATTAGCCCGATGTAAAGAAAATAAGCAGTTATGCTGTCTGAATTTCTATAGGAAAATAGCACTTAAAAGAGCCATTATTATTGTCAAAATTTTATAAGTGTATTTGTAACTCCAGAAAGGAGGTTGTTACAAGTTGTAATAATATAAATAAATAAATACATACATACATATATATATATATATATATATATATATATATATATATATATATATATATATATATAAATGCTATATTTCATCCGTTAAATAAATATATAAAAAAACATATTCTAGCCAAAAATCTATTTTGAGACCGAAAGGGCGAGTTGGGTGCCTAACCCCTTCCCACCTCGTAACTTAGCCTTCGAACCCTTTACAAATCTGGTTACATTTGGGTTTTCTTTGTTTTTCCTTAAAATAAAGATGACGACTCTGTTTATCACATTTTGAGTCCATATTTGAGGCCGGACGTATTCCACGTGCTTTAAAGGTTTTGAAACCACCCGCTTCTCGGTAGCGGGGGAATGGGTCGAAAAATGGGGCACTCACAATGATGAATCTGCTGGGGACGTTGTTTTTATTTTAAAGAAAATAAAAACAGAGGGCTAGACTCATTTTTTTTTAAAAAAAAAGAAGAAAAAACAAGTTTTCTTTTGTTTTGGCTAAATATGCTTATTATATTTATTTGACAGCCTAAATATTGCATTTTTATATATCTGTATATATATTTGTGCAAATAACCGTGAAACTTACAGCAGCTTCGTTCCGGGTACCGTTGCGAATACAAAAAAAAAATATCAAAAAGTAGAATTTTGGGCAGGATAAAAAAAAAACTGGGGCTTATTATCGCTTTATTTTATTTTATTTCTGCTTACTTTATTTATTTCGCACAAAATATGTAAATATTCTTTTATTCCGTCATTTTATTTTGGGGATTAGAACCAATTTGTAATTAATAGGAACAGATAGATTCCCCACTTTTCTTTCTATTTATTGATCTGAATGGCCGTCATGCTCGTTCGCACCGTCTTTTCAAGGACTGAAACTAACTAGCTGAGAAAATCCACAAAGAATAGAAAGACAGACCATTTACTGCTTTATATCTGAAAAAAAAAGAAGACTTTACTGCTTTTTAGATACTTCACACACGTGCACGCACGTAAAAATATTCCAAACTGCTACCCTACACCATGACCAACCTACCTCCTGCATCAGCCAACGTAAATGTATATAGATTCTCAGGACATTTCATGGACCGATCAGTTTTTATATCTCTGAATTATTGACCAACCCCTGTTGTAAAAAAAAAAGCAAAATAAAAAAAAAAAAAAAATATATATATATATATATATATATATATATGAATAAAAATATATGCACATAGGTTGACCAATGATTTTTATGATATTCGACCTAGACCATTTGAATGGTGGATCCCGGAAAGAGGCCCTTCCCCTGAGATCAGTCCAATCTTGGGGAGTTGAGAGGCAGGTGGAATACGAAGGTCTTATACTCTGGAGAAAGAATCCACTATTTCAGGAATAGTCCCGAGACTGTCAAAACAAAGCGAGTGCTTGTTCGATCAATCTTAGAAAAAATTGAATAATAATAATAAAATAATAAAGTCACACTGTACTTGAACCTAAAATCCTGGAACATTCCCTCCTGATACCTTCAACCCCTTTTCCTCAGAAACCTGGCCCGAATTTGGAAAGGAAGAGATAGTACCGGTTGGTTGATACGGGATACATGCACATGGGTCAGATCAGAAAATATCAGGGTCAGATCAAAAAGTGTCAGAAACAGTTTAGAGGATACAGATTTGAGGAGAGACCAGCAATGAACAAGATATTCTGGGACCATAAATAAAAGCTCGTGGGTATTCCCCACACCCCGAATTCCAGAACTTGTTGAAAAGGGAATTGGATGCCTATGTAAAAAGAATGACAAACCAGATAGTTGGCAAGATATTGGGCAAGTTCGCAGAAACTTACGCTACTATTTTTCCAAAAACAAACAAACTGTGACAAAGACCAGCAATGAACAAGATATTCTGGGACCAGAAATAAAAGCTCCTGGGTATGCCCCACACCCTGAATTCCAGAACTGGCTGAAAAGGGAATTGGATGCCCTTGTAGAAAGAATGACAAACCAGATAGTTGGCAAGATATTGGGGAAGTTCGCAGAAACTTACGCTACTATGTCTCCAAAAACAAACAGACTGTGACATAGACTAGCAATGAACAATATATTCTGGGACCATAAATAAAAGATCCTGGGTATGCCCCACACCCCGAATTCCAGAACTGTCTTAAAAGGGAATTGGATGCCCATGTATAAAGAATGACAAACCAGATAGTTGGCAAGATATTGGGGAAGTTCGCAGAAATTTACGCTACTATGTCTCATGAGGTTAAAAGCATGTTACCTTCTTCTAATAGTTCCCTCCTTCCAGAAACAAACCTCTCCGACCCAACAGAAGATATCCTTATTCAAGCTCCCAAAACCCAACCAAACACCAGCCTTCAGCCAAAATCCAATCCTATTTCCCAAAATGGTATCATTCCAAATATTTATAACCTCAATCCATTAGCTACCCCAGACACCAATCCTGAACTCATTCACCTAAATGCCTGTTATCATAACCAAAAAAGCTACCTCCCTTTGGACCATTCAAACACTTATAGCCAGCAAATGGCCCACGGAACCCTGACCGGAATGATTTGTGCGCATGAAAAAGAACAACCTTCCTCAAATAAAAGCGCATACAATCAATTCCTGGCACAATATTTTCCAAAACAAAAAGATATTCAACCAAATCCCAACTGAAAACCTCGCCCTAACCAAGAGGAAGGAGGGAGATTCAAAAACATTATGATGATCTTCCTGCTTCAAGGTCCATGATCTTCCAAACACTATAGGCTCATGGAAAGCTTAAACCAATCGCAAATTATACACCGCCAAGCCCATTACCTAACTCATGGAACCATGCCCAGTATTGTGAATACCATCGCTGCAGTGGTCACCTCACCGACAAGTGCTATGTACTCAAAAACGCAATCCAAGACCTGATAGATGATAAGGTCATCAAAAAATCTCCCCCCCAGGCCAAATGTAGTCAATAACCCTTTACCTCAAATCAATATGATTGAGGTTGGTGAAGAAATTTGTGTACCCAAATTTGAAAGGAATAAAAAGCCATTATCATATATCGTTGTTCCTTTCTCTCTACCCATAAAAGAACCTAGCTATAACATGCTTTCTTGGGAAACTATTCTGGGTAGCCAAAATACCAGTAGCACCGAAAAAGCCACTTGGGTCGGTGGGGATGTCAGTCGCCTTACCAGATCTAGTCGGGCCTATCAACCAAACCAAGAAAGAGGTGACCACTCTGGCAAAGACCAAGAAACAGATTTTGGGGCTAAGAGTATGGAAGATACCCTACTAGCTCATATGAAGAAAACCCAAGCAAACATATCTATCTGGGGCTTGCTTTGTGCTTCCAAAACCCATCGAGATACGCTAGCCAAATCCCTAAGTCAGGCAGTCATCCCTATTGACACCTCCCCAAATAAGCTCACCCAAATGATCAGAAACATACACTTTGGAAATGTGATTATGTTTACTGATCTAGATCTGCCAAGAGAAAGAACCAACCACATCGATGCTCTCCACATCACTGTGGGGGTCATGGAAAAAAGGGTTCCCCGAGTCCTGATAGACAACAACTCATCTTTGAATGTGTGTCCCATAAGCAAGTTAGCCAAACTAGGAACAAAGATATCAGAGCTGACTCCTTCATCGTAGACAGTAAGAGCAAACGACAACACTAGTCGATGTGTCCTAGGGGTGGTAACTTTGATGATGACTATTGGGCCACTAACTATGCCAGTTGAGTTCCAAGTCCTAGACATTCCTGCTACTTTCAATCTATTGTTGGGATGTCCTTGGATCCATAAGGTAAAAGGGGTAGCCTCACTGCATCAGTGTGTCAAATTTATCCACAATAACCATATAGTAATCATACTTGCCGATAAGATCGTGGAAAACAAAGAAAATGAGGACATCCCAATCCTCGAAATAGAGCACGATGACACAGGTATCTTCCTCGGTGGTTTCGAAGTTATTCCTCAAGCCAGAGTCAACGCCATTGAATATGGGCGAGAAACTGACATCACCGGAAAGAAAACCATAGTATTCGGAGACATGGTCCTACTGAACATGCTCTGATAAATGAATTATATGCCTAGTCTAGGTCTCAGCAGAAATCAGCAGGGGCTTATTAACCTAGTCCAAGATGAACTTAAGGAATGTATCCCTCCATTTGGTCTAGGATACAAACCTATGCCAGTCGAGCTAGCTGCAATCATGAGGTAGAAACGTGAGAAAAGCAAGGCAGAACTAGAAAAGCGTCCTTGCATAAATCCTCCTCTACAACCATATAGAAAAACATTAAATGGTTACTTTGTAAGGAAGGGAGAAACAGATGCCTATCTCATGTTTCCCGAACCCTGGTTGGAGCAAAATGGGAAGAGTCGGCCTGGTTGGGAAATCTTCGAAGACGTCAGTCTCGTCACTGATGAAATAGAACAGGTTACCCTGGAGCCCCACAGCCCTGCATATGAAACTGTGACAGTTAAGAATACCTGGACTATAGACCAAGATGACTGTACCCTGGCCCTGTTAGATGATGACTTCATAGGAGATAGTTTCCTGGAAATGATTAACGGAGGGGCTAGCTATGAAAAGCTCCCGGCCGAATTCGAGTCTATTGCTGATAACTCCCTGTAGAATTGGTATACTACGACCGGCCCGGTCCTGACAACCGTAGACTTGGTGAACCGTTTCCGATATATTATTCCCTCTCTTTTCATTAGCCTAACGGATTGGTCATCTATCGATCCGCTCCCTAAAATTGAGGACCTCAAACCCTAAGGCCTCAATAATGTAATCAACCCTATACAGTTTGCTATTAATAATGAAAATCTTGATGTCTTCGCGTATTCCTTAGTTGCACCTACGTTAAAAGACGAATTAATTAGCATTAATAATGAGTCATTCAACGAAATGGACCCAAACGATAAAGGTTACTTACTTGAGCTCGCCAAGTCAGTCAAGCACCAAGAAAAGCACCGATCGACAGCGTCAGAAGAAGACTTGTCTGTTAACAACTGACTGAGGAAATCAAAGAGGTCGAATTGGCGGCCTACCGCAAGGTTCGAAAGGGCAAAGATTAATCGTCTACTCAGAGAATTTGTTGACGTCTTTGCATAGTCCTACAAAGACATGCCTGGGTTGGATCCAGCTATAGTAGAGCACCGAATCCCGACATACCCCAATGCAAGGCCAGTTAAGCAGAAGCTCCGCCGAATCAAGTCCGAATGGTCACTAAAAGTAAAAGAAGAAATCATGAAACAGCTGCACGTCAAATTCATCTGGGTAATTGAATACCCAATTTGACTGTCAAATATAGTGACCGTTCTGAAACTCAATGGAAAGGTTCGGATCTGTGTGGACTTTCGCGACCTCAACAAGGCATCCCCCAAAGATGACTTCCCTCTACCCAACATCGATATTGTGGTAGACGCCGTGGCTTTTCATAAGATAAGATCTTTCATAGACGGCATGCTGGGCTACAATCAGATTAAAATGGCAGCAGAATACCAAGAAAAAACTTCATTCATCACCCCCTGGGGAACCTACTGCTATACTGCCATGCCGTTTGGATTGAAAAACGCTGGGGCTACCTACCAAAAGGCCGCCACTACCCTCTTCCACGATATGATACATAAAGAAGTCGAGGTGTACGTGGACGATATGATTGTGCATTCCGACGATACAAATGATGCCCATGTCAAAGACCTTCGAAAATTCTTCGGAAGGTTAAGAAAGCACCAAATGAAGCTCAACCCGACCAAATGCACATTCGGAGTCACCAAGGGCAAAGTCTTAGGGTTCCTGGTAATCGAGCAAGGCATCGAAATAGAGCTAGCCAAAATAAAAGCCATCAAAGACATGCCGTAGCCAAAAACCCCAACGGAAGTCAAGGGTTTCCTGGGCCGATTGCAATATATTAGTCGCTTCATCAGGCAGCTAACCTTCATATGTGAACCATTATTCAAACTCCTGAAGAAGAACACTGACCGATTCAGGGACAAAAAATGCCACCTAGCCTTTGAAAAAGTCAAAAAATACCTTGCCAACCCACCAGTGCTAGCTCCTTCCCATACACATAAACCCCTCCTCCTATGCCTAACTGTCACAGACATGGTAGCAGAGAATATGCTTGCACAAGAAAAAGAAGATTCCTACATTGAAAATGCCATCTATTTCATAAGTAGGAAGTTGCAAGGAAGCGAGCTAAACTACTCGACCTTATAGAGAAGCTACATCGGTCTAGTCTGGGCAACACAGAGGCTCAAAACCTATTTGCAAGCTCGGTCCATCAAACTCATCTCCAGAATGGACCCCATAAAGTACATCTTTGGAAAGCCATCACTCTCCAATAGACTGGCTAAATGGTCGTTTCTCCTTAACGAATTCGACATCACCTATGTCACACTTAAATCTATCAAAGGCAGCGTGATCGCAGACCATTTAGCTGATCTACCACTAGAATTAGAAGATGTATCGGAGCCAAGTTTCCCAGACGAAGGTGTCCTAGAAATTACTGATCATGACACCAAATGGCAAATGTTCTTTGATGGGGCTACCAACAAAAGAGGTTTCGGCATAGGAATCCTGCTAATTGATCCAGTAGATTCCCACACTCCTTTGGCTATAAGACTAGAATTCGAATGCTCGAATAATACTGCCGAATATGAGGCTTGCATTGCTAGTCTAGAAGAGGCTTTTCGAAAAGGAGCCAAAGACTTGGAAGTCTTCGGTGACCCTGCCTTGATCATAAACCAGGTCGAAGGAAAATGGAAAACCCAGGATCCTCGGCTACAACTATATCATGCCAGATTGTCGGTCTTAGCAAAAGAATTGGATAATATCTCGTTTCATTATCTACTGCGAGATAGAAATCAATTCGTCGATGCCTTAGCCACTTTAGCCTCATTGGTCAAAGTTTCCACATAAATCAACGTCCTACCATTTATAGTCGGGAAAAAGACCACTCCTGCCTATTGCTTCAGAATTGATGCCACTACTGAAAAGGATAACGAGCCCTGATATTTACACATCATGAACCTACTTTAGAAAGGGGTCTATCCACCTAACTTGGACAGAGGAGGGAAAATCTCCCTACGAAGGTGGGCATAACAATTCGTGATCAGCGGGGGTAGTCTATACTAAAGGCACTACCAAGGGTTAAACTTACTATACGACAACCAGGCTAAAGCCGAGCAAGTCATGGACCAGCTGCACGGTGGTACTTGTGGGCCACACATGAACGTGCATATGCTATCAAAGAAAATAATCCGACAGGGGTATTACTGGAGCACGCTAGAAACAGACTGTATTCGGTGGGTGCGTCATTGTGATAAATGCCATCATTTCGCACATCTGCAGCACGTTCCCCCGCATACACTGTACAACTCCACCGCCCCTTGGCCCTTCTCAACATGGGGAATTGACATTATTGGTCAAATTCACCCAAAAGGATCCAATGGCCATGAATATGTCCTGGTAGCTGTCGATTACTTCACAAAATGGGTAGAAGCCTCTTCCTGTAAAGTACTGAATGCAAGAAAGGTATCCGAGTTCCTTAGAACCAACATCATATACAAATACGGGGTCCCTTTCGAAATAATTTCTGATAACGGTACGCACTTTGAAAGGGACGTGAACCGTTTGCTCGATGAGTTCAAAATCCAGAGACACAAGTCTTCCCCATACCGACCTCAGGTAAATGGTGCTGTCGAAGTAGCCAATAAAACATTAGAAAATATTATTAGAAAAATGGCTGAAACATGAAAATACTAGCCAGAAAAGCTGCCGCTAGCACTCTGAGGCTATCGCACTTCAATCTGCACACCCACTAGGGCTACCCCTTATTCTCTAGCATATGACATGGATGCAGTGTTGCCTATTGAAATAGAAGTCCCATCATTAAGGGTTATGATGGAATCAGATGTATCTGAAGTTGACTTGGTCAAACAGCACTACGAAGAATTAGCCTTGTTAGATGAACGGTGACTGCTAGCTTTAGAGCATACTCGAGTGTGAGTGCCCTAGATCTCAATTTCATCCCCCTCCTACTGCGTGAAGGCGGGCGGTTTCGAAATGAACCATTTAGCGCGTGGAATACACTTGGCCTCGTTGTGGACTCAAAATGTAAAACAGAGTCATTATCTTTATTTTAAGGAGAAATAAAGAAAAACAAAATGTAACCAGATTTGTAAAGGGTTCGGAGGCTAAGTTACGAGGTGAGAAGGTGTTAGACACCCAACTCGCCCTTTCGGTCTCAAAATAGTTTTTTTTTGGCTAAAATATACTTTTATTATATTTATTTAGCAGATGAAATAAAGGATTTAAAATAAAATATATCTGTACATATATTATTACAACACTTGCTAGATCCTCTTTTCGGGAGTTACAAATACATTTATAAATATTTAGCCATAATAATGGCTCTTTTTAGTGCTATTTTCTATAGAACCTAGGGCAGCATAACTGCTTATATTGCTTATATTTTGCTGCTCTGAATAGCACTTTTATATAATAAAACTTTTTTTAAAAGGCTTACCTCTTGAAGCGTGAGGGTGCGCTCGCCCTGTCTTTTAGGGAGAGGGAGTTTTTTTTTTCCTGCTGTGTTGCTGGGATTCGGGCAGAGTGACTGCTTTCGAAAGTTGCTTTCTGGCACCGGGAACCGGGTGGAGCAACTGCTTGCTTTTTGCTGTTGTTTGCTTACTGTTGGCGGAATTTTGGCAGAGCAAATGCTTGCCTTTTTGCTGATTTGGCCTCTGGATTCGAGCAGAGCAACTGCTTGCTTTTGGATTTTTGAACCGGAGGAATAGGGTGGAATCCTAGCAGGGTGGCTAGGCTTCACTTTGACCGGTTGGTTTTGTCTTTGGGGAAGATTTGGCGGAGCTTCGGGGCTAGAGGAGGAAAACTCTCGAGGCGTTCTCTCAGAACTCACTGCGGAGGATTTTTAACTGCGTGATCGCAGTGTGTGAACTGTGTGCATTCACTGAAGCCGGGGCCTTCTATTTATAGTCTGGGAGAAGGCTTCCTTTGTCGTTAAGATTTATCATTTTGTGTTTCATCGGCTTGTACTGCGCGCTGAGAGAAATGTACCGGAGGCAAAATGCTACAGTGGATTGAGCACTATTGGACGCCACCCATGGAGGGGGTGGGCACCGCACCAGGAGGCTATGGGGGTGGCGCCTGGCTGTCCTTTCCTTCCTCCTTTTGACACTTTGGCCCCTTCATTTCACTGTTTATGCATCCTGCTTTTTCTTTTGCATTTTTAACCCTGTAACTTGACATTTGTTAGTGTTTAACTAGAGCTGTCAAAACGGGCAAAAGCCCGCGGGTTGGGCAGGTGTTTTCTATACCCGTTAGGATGCGGGCTTTTCGGGCTTTGCCCGTACGGGCCGCGGGCTTTTGCGGGTTGGGGCGGGGCGGGCCGCGGGCAGCCCACGTGATGTAGAGAAGAAAGGATTATCAACCTTACAGTTTAATGTACGCAATATACCCCCAAAGACTATTTGTGTAGCTTACAGTTACAGTTTGCATTCAACCTTACAGTTTTAAAAATAATGTCCTAGTAAGTAAATTGACAACTCGGCCTATGAAGAGTTATGGATGAAAGAAAAACTTTTATTTGCATAATGACTCCCAATTCACTGTTTAATGAAATCTATCAAGCAATTATAGCATGCAAGGTCAATATGATTTGTACTGGAGTAATATTTTATAAATACCTTGAAGTCAAAACTCAGTACAAGAATTTTCAAGTTAAGGTAACATTATCAGAATCAGGCCTATCAGGTAGAGATGTGATTTATAAATAGACTCGTTGACAGGAAAAACCGCAAACATTTGCATATGATAAGAGGAATTAAAACTGCTTTAATTAAACAATAAAAAAACTAGTTTAAATAAAAGAAACTGCCCGTGGTAAATAATTATCATGATTCTTGAATTTAAATAATTGAAAATAAATAAATAAAAATTTAAATAAACTCATTTTTTTGCCTAATTGGTGTATATTGGTAAATAAACCCAAAAGCCCGTGGGCTTGCCCGTTTTGCCTACGCGGGCGGTTTGGGCTAGGGATTTTCGGGCCGCTATGTTCGCGGGCTTTCCGCCCGCCCGCTTCAAGCGGGCTTTCCCGTCCCGCGAGCCCGTTTTGACACCTCTATGTTTAACATGTCTTGATATCTTATGTCAAGATTACATATCAGAGGTACAAAATTGGGGTGTCTGCAGAGCCCTCAATGATGGAGTTTACGGGTAACCCGAAGCTTACCGAGTAAACGAACATCGTTGATAAGAAATAAACTCTCAAATTTCGTGGAAATTATGATGGGGAGTAATGCAAGAGGTAGCAGTTATAATGCAACTGTTTATGATGCAGTTCAAATCTCACATACCCTAGACATATTTAGTCGGTTATAGTAGGTTATCGTAGTTCTTAAGCAGATATGCAAATTAAATGCTCTAATAGTCGGACCTACCGAAATAGGCTGCCTACGTATCCTTATAGAAGGAATTAGACCAAACATAGTTCGGCCTTATGCAAACAAACAACAACACTGGGGTGGAACACATCATCATAAAACATTGTATCCTCGGGAATGACCCTTCGTTGAATACTATAATCTTTTCCCTAAGTGACCCAGGGTATGCACCCCTTGCGGAAAAGATTTAACAAGGTGGGTGGAACACATCATCATAAAACATCTATCCTCAGGGCATGACCCTTCGTCGAATACCATAATCTTTTCCCTAAGTGACCCGGGGTATGCACCCCTTGCGGAAAAGATTCAACAACCAGGGTGGAATACATCATCATAAAACATCGTATCCTCAGGGCATGACCCTTCGTCGAATACGATAATCTTTTCCCTAAGTGACCCGTGGTATGCACCCCTTGCGGAAAAGATTCAACAACCTGGGTGGAACACAACATCATAAAACATCGCACTCTCAGGGTATGACCCTTCTTCGAATGCGATAACCTTTTCCCTAAGTGACCCGGGGTATGCACCCCTTACGAAAAAGATTCAACAACCTTTGATCATTCCACGTCCCGAGGTTACGCCCCTTGAGGAGATGATCCTACAACTACTCCTAGAAAGCAGTAAATCTGATTATTCCACGTCTCGGGGTATGCACCCCTCGAGAAGATAATCCACTAACAACTCAGATATAATGCAAGAAATCGATAAAATGTAAACATTTTAGCTTTCCTTTTACCTTTCTTTGCTTTGCTTTCATTTTTCTTTGTTGCATTTTTCTTTCCTATTGCATTTTTTTTCTTTTGCTGCATTTTTCTTTCTTGCTGTTGTTGAATTTTTTTTTTCTCTGGCTGCCGTTTTTCTTTTGCTTCTGCAGGTATCTTGCTGGAGCTTTGAATGATGTAATTTCTGTTTTTTACTTTTCTTGCAGCTGACCTGCTGAGGATATGGGTTTTTCCTTGATCTTTAATGGATGGCCGTCGCTTTTTGTTAACAGAGCTAACTTTGTTAACTTTCCGTCAAGGTTCCAGGGTCATTTTACAACTTCAGCAAACTTGAGAGTTTAGGTGCTGAGCTCTGAACTTTGGAGGGGGAAAGTGAAACTTCCCATTTTCCTTCCTTCATATCTTCGCAGAGAGTGAGCAGTAGCTCACTTTCATTTCTTTCTTCTTCTTAAGCATTCATTCGCCATTGTTGCTGCCGTCATTCGTTCTTTCTTCATTTCTTCTCTTTTTCTCAATTTTCTTCTGCCAAATCGATTGTTTCGCTTAATAGATGGCTTCCTCTTCGAGATCTTTGAAGGGAAAAGCACCCTTGCACCCTGAATCGGGTGAGGAACGCCGGGAATCTCCTCCTTTAACCCGAAATTTTATCAAGTATTGGTACTCGAAGGACAACTGGGGCAATATCCTCCGCGATCGGCACACTCATGTCTTAAATCTTCCAGATGCAGCTGTAAATTTCTCTTTTTTTTTTTGCAAACTCACTTGGTTGATTTCTCAGATCTGTTGGATTTCTTACTGTTTTGGGCCTTTGGAGTATACCTGCTCTTAGTTTCAATGTTTATGCATGTAATATATATGCTAGAATGATACAATTTGGCAATTATAATATAGTAAAAATATGAAATTCATGCTATTTAATTTTGCGATGCATGTTCATGCAATTGACACTATTTGATTCTGCGATGCATGTTTCATGTGACTGATATATTTTGACTATATGATGCATGCTTGGGCAAAAAATATTTTAGATGATGCGACATATTATTTCAGATACATGGTACATTTTTTCACATATACATTTACTTGGATATATGCACATGCTGTGAATATATATTTTATGCAAGAATGCAACATATATGCTTTTAGTATATATACCAAATGCAACATTTATTCATGCATGCAACATTTTTTCTTTTCATCATTCATTCATTTTTTTTTTACTATGGATATGTATATATGCTGCAATTTTTTTCTTCTTTCAAATATGCAAAATGCAATGTATATGTATTTTTCTAAATGCAATTTCTTTTTTATGAATACATGCAAAATGTAACACAAATATTATTTCATGCAGAATGCAAGATATACTGTATGCAAAAATGCAATATAAATATGCAAATGGTATTTTTCTTTTTCTTTTTTTTTCTTCTTTTATTTATTTATGCATGCAAAATGCAACATAGATATTTTATTTTGAATACAACATGATATTATTATTATGCATAATAAGAATGACATAGTATTATGGTATGCACGAGGGGCTTTAAATAAAAGGATAAGAGTTTTTACCTCATCTTTTGTTATGATTTTGAGATGCTGTTTCTTCTCTTTTCAGGCACGCAGGGCTTTGACCAAGGTTAGGGCTAGCTGCGATAAAGTTGCTACCATTTATAACTTGATGCCTTTGTAGGCACAACTTCTAGTGGAGTCCACCGGTTTTAGTGTGTTTTTGTGAGCTTTTCGTCCCTTTCGCAGTTATTTACCTATTTTTGATGTTCTGTGAGATTACTGGTGGGATACCACCCACACCTTCCATTTCAGTTGGGGTGAAGCCACGTTGACTTTATGTGATTTTGCCGCGATTACGGGCATTTCCACTGGCATTGGTAGGACTCTGGAGCCAGACTATACTCTCAGACATCAGCATGATGTGGTTGAGGACATTTTGGGTTTTGAACCAGACTATAAGACTGCTGACGAGATTAAAATTGGCAGTGTTAAGAGTTAGCTGGAACAACATGCCGGGCAGGTTGATGATGATGATAGCGAGGCCGTAACTCGCATTGCCAGGGCATTCTTGTTTTTTCTTTTTGTGGATATCATTATTTGCCAACTCATCTACTACTCTGAGAGTTTCCCTCCTGGGATGTCTTCGGGATTTGGATCACGTCATTGATTATGACTGGGGGCAGGCAGGCTTGGCTGAGCTTTACGCTTCCATGGATCGGGCCAGCCACAATGATTCTCCGGTTCTCAACGGTTTTGCTCCAGCTTGGGAGTTATCATTTTTTTTTCTGATGATCCCTCCTTCTCTTTTTTTTTGTAGGTTTGGGTCTATTATGTTTTTTATTTTACCCCGGACCCACTGCAAAGTTGCATTCACGAGCCGCCATTTCTGGCTGAGTTTGTGAATGCCAACCGAATAGAGGAGGATCGAGATGGTAGATGTTTGAATGAGATAATGATGCAGGACATGATCGCGAGCTCGAGCTCGGGTACAGTGCACCTATTTCCCTGGAGGGGTTTGGTTGAGCCATTTCTGATTTCTCTAGAAATGAGCCGTTGCCGGATTCAGATGGTGCTGATCATGGTCGACTCTTTATATATGGGGGAGTGAGTTAACCGTCATTACTTCCTTTATCCGGTGCCTTCAGTGATGCCACATGCACCACCAGCTTAGATGATTGTACCGGATTTCTTACCGTACCGGTATCTGTATCTGTCTAGGCATATCATTCCTCGTGAGGATTATCACATCATGGCTTACGAGGAATTTTTGAGGACAGTGCTTCATCCAGCTCCTGCAGTGTTTAGGGTGCATCGGATGTGTCTGATAGGCCGAGGCCTTCTCGTTTGATTCCTGATGCGCAGTCAGATTTCTTCGTGCCTGCTGAGGACTTCTCCACCTTCCAGTATCATCGTGATGGAAGACTGGTGGAGGAAGTTTTGCCCGATGTCGAGGTCCCTGAGCGATATCAGATTCCAGAGCGGACTCGCGCGATATATTTCTCTCTTTTTCAGACTTGCATTTTCTTTTTTTTTAGGCTGACACGTATTTTTTTTGTTTTACACCTTCTTTCTAGGTTGATGATTCCTCGTACAGGAAGGTGGTGAAGGGCTTTTTTAGCGTCACCAAATTATACCATCGGTTTTTGGATGAGTTCACTTGTTGAAGAAATGATGTTGTCAACCAAGCTAGGCGCCGGGGTGAGTATGATGATGATGACATCGGGGGATCGAGTCGTGCTCGGGCGAGAGGAGGGGAGTGCAGGATTGGTGGGACTGGTCCTCGAGCTATGGGTGGAGACTTAGGCAGGAGCAGATCTTCGCGTGGCCATTAGCTCTTGTACCTACATTTATTAGCTCTTCTTTTTCCTGTACCAGACTCGGTGTATATACAATGCAATTTGTATTTATTCTACGGTGCATGATATGTATATAAAAAAACTTGATTATTCTAGGAAGACTTAAAATAAAAGAAATCTAAATCGTTATCTAAGGTAAAAGGCACACTGCAGTTTAGGAGTGGAGATTTGGGGGAATACACCTTCGAATTTGAAGTGGGGTTATCTGATGATTTGTGGGGAAAGAGAGGCAACCACCTCTTCTTGTATCTGATTAGTTTCTTTAGCTGGTGAGGGCTAGTGCCTAGCCTCACTCTTTTATTCTCTTTCTCGTGAACGAGCAGGGCAATCAACGGAGCACGCGAGGTTGAAAGCTGGGATACCAGGCAGTTTCGGGAGATAGTGGTGGGACCTCTGGGCGTCGCCCATAGAGGATGTGGGCACGTCTCCCAGAGTTGCTATGGGTGGCGCTCATAGCTTCTCCTGTGCATTCCTTTTTCGGCCACTATTCATGTATTGTGCTCATAATTCGACCGTTTCTTCAATTTTTAGTTTAAAAGGACATCAGGGGCAGCGTTCAATCCTACACCATTCTTCTTTCTTTCTTCATTCAACAGATAGCAAATAGCAGTCTGAGCCTCTTCTTTTTTGTTCTGCTTCTCTTTGGCTAGATAAAAATTTCTTTCTGTTCAGAAATGGCCGCGCCTAGCCATACAACTTTGGAGATCAAAATATACAAGAACTCCCTGAACCATTGGATCTTTTTGTTACGGGAGGACGAATGAGAATGGTTCGATCACATTTATGGCTTTTGATGCCTCCTCTCATGGCAGGGACTACACATAAATTGGGTCATGCTGAAGGCGGCATCCCGATTCTGGTCGGTGCAGAGTCATCTCTTTAATTTCTCCCTGAATGAAATGTGTCCCACTTTTGAAGAGTTCTGTGCAATGGTGGGAATGCCAAATGTCGGGCCTATGGCCGTGCCTTCGATGCAGCATCAGATTTTTATAATGGTTTTAATTTTAATTTGACTGTTCTTCCTGCCGCCTATACTGAATACAGGGAAGACCCAGTCTACTCGCGGCGACGACTGGCTGCTCTTTTCCTGTGTGTGATGGGGAGATACCTCCTTGTGGGCCAACCCAGGTTCATCGATGTGCGGATTGTTGATTTGATTCTGCAAGCTCGAGAGCAACGGGTAATGGGTCCCGAGCCTGGAGGAGTAGTTTATAATCCGAGACGCTATGGCTCTTGCGGCCATTATCACCAAACTCATTCCACGGAGCGTGACTGGATAGAGTATTTCCTACGTATCGGCTCCATGGAAATAATATGGGTGATTAGCCACTAGCGGATTTACCACTTTTTTTTGTTTACCAGGACTTACGCTCAGGTTATCTTGCCTGGTATTGAGCAAACCACTTTTTATCTGGCGTACTGGGTTCTTCGGCAGTTTGGCAGAGAGCAGATCCTTTGGGACGTGAACCGTCCGCTGATAGAGGGATTGTGGATGGAGAGAGACGTGGGCGGTCTCATCCGGGATATGTGGGAGCTCAACTATCCCCTGCGGGCCTCAGCTTACATTTTTGCTGAGAACATGTTGTTATCTCACGAGTATCTGGCGTGGATATTGACAGCTGCTAAAGAGCATTCTCGGGTGATAAGACATGTACTGAGAAGGATTCTTGGTAGGCTAGTGAGCAGCCGCATAGATGCTCGTTTGATGGATATCAATGAGGATCTAGAAAGCTCAGGGCTGGTGGTTCCCCGGGTTCTGCTGGAGGACTTTCAGCAAGTACATGACCTGGGAGCTCAGACAGCTCATAATCCTGATAAGGCAGGACCCAGTAATATGCCTCCTAGAATGAGCAACGCAAGTCGAAGGAGTAACCCCTAGCGGGCTAATGAAGCTGTCCCAAATCAGACAGGCAGGCGAAGCAACGCCCAGAGAGATGACGGTGCTGGACCAAGCCGTGCTGGTACGCAGGAAAATGGGGATGCTGATGATGAGGAGGATGACACCTCTGAAGGTTCTCATGCCAATGAGGCTGGGGCCTCCTCTGCTCATCGCAGAAGTATATGGTCTCGGCTAGGACGTTGCAGACACTGATGGACCATTCTGAGGTGGAGCTGCATGAAAAGAGGGGATAGTTGGGGGAATAGGGGGTATATGTAGCATGTATATAGGTACCTGTACATGAATAAATGTTAATCTAAATGTCTTAGACATCTATTCCTAAGTTGCACCTTATGGTTATCTTTTATATTTTGGATGTTTTATGATATGAGGTCTATCGTGGTTTTTCTCTTGGTCAGTCAAGACCATCTTCTCTGAATATGTTGAAGACTTTTACCTGCTGGAGATCAGATGCCGGGGATTGAATGTCGGAGACTGCCTTCCCTCACTCTTTCTCCCGGTCTCTTTTTTTTTTTTTTGCTCTAACTTTTGCCTAGGCTGCCCTTTCGGGTTTTCAACCTAGCAAACCCTTATTCTCCTTTTTTGTGGCTCTAACTTTTGCCTAGACTGCCCTTTTGGGTTTTCAATCTAGCGAGCTGGAGAGGGATGCAGTTGCAAAACATTCTCGACTCATGTATAATATCTTTTGAGCTTGTCGAGGTTGAAGGGCTGAACGAGGTCTTCCCCGTCTTGGTTGGTGAGGAGCACCGCACCTCCTAACCGGATCTGTTTAACGATGTATGGTCCTATCCAAGGAGATTTCCACTTTCCCCTAGTGTCGACATAACTAGGGGTTTTGCGCGAAGTACAGATCTCCGACTTGGATATCACGGCCTTTGACTTTTTTGTTGAATGTCCGAGCTATCTGCTTTTGATATGCCTAAGAATGTTCCAGGGCTAGCAGCCATCGTTCGTCTAACAGGGCTAATTCTTCGTAGCGCTGTTTGACCCAGTCGATCTCAGCTACATCTGATTCCATCATAACCCTTAATGCTGGGACCTCTATTTCAATGGGCAACACGGCCTCCATGCCATATGCAAGAGAATAGGGGGTAGCCCCAGTGTGTGTGCGGACTGAAGTACGATATCCCCAGAGGGCTAGTGGCAATTTTTCTGGTCAGTCTCTTTCTGTATCAGCCATTTTTCTGATGATGTTTTCTAGTGTTTTGTTGGCTGTTTCAACGACACCATTTGCTTGTGGTCGGTATAGGGAAAACTTGTGCCTTTGGATTTTGAATTCATTGAATGGTCGGTTCACTTCCCTTTCGAAGTGCGTGCTATTATCGGAAATGATCTCGAAAGGTACCCCGTATCTGTATATGATGTTGGTCCTGATGAAGTCGGACACCTTTCTGGCATTTAGTATTTTGTAGGAAGAGGCTTCTACCCACTTTGTGAAGTAATCGACGGCTACCAAGACATATTCATGGCCGTTGGATCCTTTTGGGTGAATTTGACCTATGACGTCAATTCCCCACGTTGAGACGGGCCAAGGGACTGTGGAGTTGTATAGTATATGCGGGGGAACGTGCTGTAGATTTCCGAAGCATTGACATTTGTGACAGTGACGTACCCACTGAATACAATCGGTTTCTAGCGTACTCCAATAGTACCCTTGTTGGATGATTTTCTTTGAGAGCATATGCCCGTTCATGTGTGGCCCACAAGTACCACCATGTAGCTTGTCCATGATTCATTCGGCTTTGGCCTGATCGATGCATAACAGGTTTAGACCTTGGTAGTGCCTTTTGTATAGACTGCCTCCGCTGATCACAAATTGCGATGCCCACCTTCGTAGGGAGATTTTCCCTCTTTTGTCTAAGTTAGGTGGATAGACCCGTTTCTGAAGTAGATTTATGATGTCTAGGTACCAGGGCTCATTATCCTTTTCAGGAGCGACATCGATTCTGAAGCAATAGGCAGGAGTGGTCCTTTTTCCTACTATAAATGGTTGGACATTGATTTCTATGGGAATTTTAACCAATGAGGCTAGGGTGGCTAGAGCATCGGCGAATTGATTTCTATCTCACGGCAGGTAATGGAACGGGATGTTGTCATATTCAGCAGCGTTGTTTGAGCATTCGAACTCTAATCTTATGGCCAGTGGAGTATGGGAATCTGCTGGATCAATTAGCAGGATTCCTATGCTGAAACCTCTTTTGTTGGCTGCCCCATCAAAGAACATTTGTCATGTGGTGTCATGATCGGTAATTTCCAAGACACCGTCGTCTAGGAAACTGGGCTCAGATGCATCTTTTGTTTCTAGAGGCCGATTAGCTAAATGGACCGCGATCATGCTGCCTTTAATGGATTTGAGCGTGACGTATGTGATGTCATATTCATTGAGCAGAAATGACCATTTGGCTAATCGGCTGGAGAGTGATGGCTTGCCGAAGATGTATTTCATAGGATCCATCCTGGAGATGAGCTTGATGGATCAAGCTTACAAGTAAGTTTTGAGCCTTTGTGTTACCCAGACTAGACCAATGCAGCTTTTTTCTAAGGCTGAGTAGTTCAGCTCGCTTCCTTGTAACTTCCTACTTATGAAGTAGATGGCATTTTCGATGTAGGATTTTTTTTTCTTGGGCGAGCATAGCCCCTATTGCCGTGTCTGTGATGGTTAAATATAGGAGGAGAGGTTTATGTGTATGGGGAAGAGCTAGCACATGTGGGTAGGCAAGGTATTTTTTGACTTTTTCTAAGGCTAGCTGGCATTTTTCGTCCCAGACTTAGTCAATGTCTTTCTTTAGGAGCTTGAATAGGGGCTCGCACATGGATGTCAACTGTCTGATGAAACGACTGATGTATTGCAATCGACCCAGGAAGCTTTTGACTTCTGTTGGAGTTTTTGGCTGCGGCATGTTTATGATGGATTTGACTTTGGCGGGCTCTATTTCGATACCTTGCTCGGTCACCAGGAATCCAAGGACCTTGCCCTTGGTAACCCCGAATGTGCATTTGGTCGGGTTGAGCTTCATTTGGTGCTTTCTTAACCTTTCGAAGAATTTTCGGAGGTCTCTGATATGGGCACCACCTATATCGTCAGAACGCACAATCATGTCGTCCACGTATACTTCGACTTCTTAGTGTATCATGACGTGGAAGAGGGTGGTGGCGGCTCTTTGATATGTAGCCCCAGCATTTTTCAGCCCAAATGGCATGACAGTGTAGCAGTAAGCTCCCCAGGGGGTGATGAACGAAGTATTCTCGTGGTCTTCTGCTGCCATTTTGATTTGGTTGTAGCCCAACATGCCGTCTACAAAGAATCTTATTTTATGAGATGCCACAGCGTCTACCACAATGCCAATGTTGGGTAAAGGGAAGTCATCCTTGGGCGATGCCTTGTTGAGGTCGCGGAATTCCACACAAATCCGAACCTTTCCATTGGGTTTCGGAACGGTCACTATGTTTGACAACCAAATCGGGTATTCAACTACCCGGATGAACCTGACGTGCAGCTGTTTCATGATTTCTTCTTTTACTTGCAGTGACCATTCTGGCTTGATTTTGCAGAGTTTCTGCTTTACTGGTCTAGCATCGGGGTAAGTGGGAATTTGGCGCTCCATAATGGCTGGATCTAACCCAGACATGTCTTCCTAGGACCATGCGAAGACATCGATAAATTCACTGAGGAAGTCGATCAGTGCTGCCCTTTTAGACCCTTGCATGTAGCTGCCGATTCTGACTTCTCTGATTTCACTGTTCAGCCCCAGATTGATAACTAACAAGTTTTCATCTGATGCTGCTGATTGGTGTTTTTCTTGGTGCTTGACTGACTTGGTGAGCTCAAGTAAGTATCCTTTATCGTTCGGGTCCATTTCGTTAAACGACTCATTTTTAATGTTAATTAATTTGTCTTTAAACGAAGGTGCAACTAAGGAATACACAAAGACATTAAGATTTTCATTAAAAGCATATTGTACACGGTTGGTTACATTATTGAGGCCCTGGGGTTTGAGGTCCTCAATTTTATGAAGCGGATCGGTAAATGACCAATCCGTAAGGCTAAAGGGAGGAGAGGGAAGAGTGTATCCGAAACGGTCCACCAGGTCTGCGGTAGTCAAAAGAGGGTCGGTCGTAGTATACCAATTCTGCAGAGGGTTGTTAGTAATAGACTCGAACTCAGCTGGGAGGAGGTTTTCATAGCCAGTGCCTCTGTCAATCATTCCCAGGAAACTATCTCTCAGTAGAGCATATTGTATTCAAGCTTTTTTATTTGGAAAGGGAATTTATTTTTATTCTGGCTGAATATACACTTCTTGATCTTCAAATTTTCTTTGTTGGGTCGGGGTCCAGAACATTTTTCTCTGTATCTGCCACCATGATTATTTTATTGTCGATGAGGTCTTGGATGACATTTTTGAGCGAGTAGCATCTGTCGATGGAGTGACCACTGCAGCGATGGTATTCACAATACTGGGCGTGATTCCATGAGCTGGGTAATGGGTTTGGTGGTATATAATTCATGATTGGTTTAAGCTTCCCATGAGCCCGTAGTGTTTGGAAAATCCTAGATCTTGAAGCGGGCAAGTCATCATAATGTCTCTGAATTTGCTTCATCCTATTTGATTGGGGTGAGGTTTTTGGTTGGGATTTGGTTGAATGGTTAGGTTTGACATCTTTGTGGTCTGGGAAATATTGTGCCAGGAACTGATTGCATGCGTTTTTATCTGAGGGAGGTTGTTCTCTTTCATGCGCACAAATCATTCCAGTTAGGGTTCCATGGGCCATTTGCTGGGAATAGGTATTTGAGGGATCAAGAGGGAGGTAACTTTTTTGGTTGTAATGACAGGTATTTAGGTGAGTGAGTTCAGGGTAGATGTCTGGGGTAGGTGTTGGATTGAGGTTATAAGTGCTTGGGATGATATTGTTTTGGAAAATGGGGTTGTTATTTGGTTGAAGGCTAATGTTTGGTTGGGTTTTGAAAGCTTGGAAGAGGATGTCTTCTGTTGGGTCGGAGCAGTTTATTTCTGGAAGGAGAGAATTATTAGGAGAAGGTTTTAGGCCCTTGACTTGTTGAGAGATGGTAGCGAGAGTTTCTGCAAAACTTGCTAAAAGATTGCCAACTACTTGGTTTGTTACTCTTTCCACATGGTCAACCAATTCTTTTTTCAGCCAGTTTTGAAATTCGGGAGGTGCGGCATACCCAGGAGCTTTTATTTATGGTCCCAGGGCATCCTGTCCATTGTTGGTTTCTGCCACAGTCTGTTTGCTTTTGGCGGCCATTTCCCCCAAATTTGTACTCTTCTAACTGATTCTGACTTTTTCTGATCCGACCATAATACTTTCTGATCTGACCCCTGCGCCTGTATCCTGTATCAAACGACCGGTACTATCTTTGCCTTTCCAAACTCGAGCCAGGTTTCTGAGGAAAAGGGTTTGAAGGTATCAGAAGGGGTTGACTGAAGGCTTTCTGGGTTCTGAGTACAGTGTGCCTTTATTATTAATATTTATTATTATTATTATTTTCCCTATAATTGATCGGACAAGCATCCGCTTTGTTTTGACAGTCTCAGGACTATTCCTGGAATTGTGGATTCTTTCTCCAGAGTATAGGAACCTCATATTCCACCTGCCTTTCGACTCCCTAAGGCCGGATTGATCTCAGGCGAATGGCCTATACTCTTTCCGGGATCCATCATTCAAAAATGGTCTAAGTCGAATATCATAAAAATTATTGGTCAGCCCCTGTGAATTTTTTTTCTTCATTTTTTTGCAACATGGACTGATCAATAATTTAGAGATATAAAAACCGATCGGTCGATGAAGTGTCCTGAGAAACTATATGCAATTAACGCTGGCTGATGCAGGGTGTAGGTTGGCCTTGGTGTAGGGTAGCAGTTCAGAATATTTCTACGTGCGTGCGCGTGTGTGCGGTATCTAAAAAGCAGTAAAGTTTTTTTTTTCCAGATATAAAGCAGTAAATAAAGCAGATATAGTTCATCTTTATGTTCTTTGTGGATTTTCTCGGCTTATTTAGTTTGAGTCCTTGAAGGAACGACACGAGCAAGCATAACGGCCATTCAGATCAAAAAATAGAAAGAAAAGCGGGGAATCTATCTATTCTTATTAATTACAAATTGATCCTAATCCTCAAAATAAAATGACATAATGAAAGAATATTTACATATGGTGCGAGGAATAAATAGATAAAACAGAGATAAAATATAATAAAGCAAAGCAAAAATAAAGCAATAATAAGCCCCTTGTTTTTTCTGCCCAAAATTCTATTTTATTATTATTTTTTTTATATTCGCAACGGTACCCGAAATGAAGCTGCTGTAAGTTTACAGTTATGTGCATCAATATATATACAGATATATAAAAATGCAATATTTAAAATGTTAAAGAAATATAATAAGCATATTTAGCCAAAAAGAAAAGAAAACTTGTTTTTTTTTTGAAAATGAGTCTAGCCCTCTGTTTTTATTTTCTTTAAAATTAAAAAAATGTATCCCCAACATAGTCGTCACTATTAGTGCCTCGGATCTCAATTTCATCCCCCTCCCGCTGCGTGAAAGCGGGTGGTTTCGAAATGAACCATTTATCGCGTGGAATACGCTTGGCCTCGTTCTGGACTCAAAATGTATAACAGAGTCGTCATCTTTATTTTAGAGAGAAATAAAAAAAAACCAAATATAACCAGATTTGTAAAGGGTTCGGAGGCTAAGTTACGAGGTGAGAAGGTGCTAGGCACCCAACTCGCCATTTCGGTCTCAAAATAGTTTTTTGGCTAAAATATGCTTTTATTAAATTTATTTAGCAGATGAAATAAAACATTTAAAATCAAATATATATGTACATATATTATTACAACACTTGCTACAGCCTCCTTTCGAGAGTTACCAATACATTTATAAATATTTGGCCATAGTAATGGTTCTTTTTAGTGTTATTTTCTATAGAACCTCGGGCAGCATAACTGCTTATATTGCTTACATTTTGCTGCTCTGAATAGCACTTTTATATAATAAAACTTTTTTTAAAAAGGCTTACCTCTTGAAGCCTGAGGGTGCGCTCGCTCTGTCCTTCAGGGAGAAGGAGTCTTTTTGCTGCTGTGTTGCGGGGATTCTGGCAGAGTGACTGCTTCCAAAAATTGCTTTCTGGCACCAGGAACCGGGCAGAGCAACTGCTTGCCTTTTGCTGTTGTTTGCTTGCTGTTGGCGGAATTTGGCAAGAGCAACTGCTTGCCTTTTTGCTGATTTGGCCTCTGGATTCGGGCAGAGCAACTACTTGCTTTGGGATTTTTGGACCGAAGGAATATGGTGGAATCCTAGCAGGGTGGCTAGGCTTCACTTTGACCGGTTGGTTTTTTGTTTGGGGGAGATTTGGCGGAGCTTCAGGACTAAAGGAGGAAAACTCTCGAGGCGTTCTGTTAGAACTCATTGCGAAGGATTTTAATTGCGTGTCGCAGTGTGTGAACTGTGTGCGTAAACTGTGAACTGTGTCCATTCACTGAAGCCAGGGCCTTCTATTTATAGGTTGGGAAAAGGCTTCCTTCGTCGTTAAGATTTATTGTTTTGTGCTTCATCGGCTTGTACCGCGCGTTGAGAGATTTGTACCAGAGGCAAAATGCTATAGTACATTGAGCACTATTGGGTGCCACCCATGGAGGGGTTGGGTGCCGTGCCAGGAGGCTATGGGGGTGGCGCCTGACTGTCCTTTCCTTCCTCTTTTTGACACTTTGGCCCTCTGCATTTCACTGTTTATGCATCCTGCTTTTTCTTTTGCATTTTTAACCCTGTAACTTGACATTTGTTAGTGTTTAACAAGTCTTGATATCTTATGTCAAGATTACATATCAGGGGTACGAAATTGGGGTGTCTATAAAGCATATTAAAAATGAATAGCTCGAGCTTTCAACAAAAAAGTCAAAGGCCGTACTATCCAAGTAAGAGACCTGGTATACTCCGCGAAAACCCCTTAGTTATGTCGACACTAGGGGAAAATGGAAGTCTCCTTAGATAGGACCCTACATCATTAAACAAATCCAGTCAGGAGGTGCGGTGCTCCTCACCAATCAGGATGGGGAAGACCTCATTCAGTCCGTCAACATGGATAAGCTCAAAAGATACTATGCATGAGTCGAAAATCATCTGGCAACTGTATCTCTCTCCAGCTCGCTAGATTGAAAACCCGAAAGGGCGGTCTAGGCAAAAGTTAGAGCAAAAGAAAAAAAAAGAAATATATACAAGGAGAATAAGGGCTCGCTAGGTTGAAAAACCGAAAGGGCGGCCTAGGCAAAAGTTAGAGCAAAACAAAAGAAAAACCAGGAGAAGGAGAGAGAAAACAGTCTCTAGCATTTTATCTCCAACAGACAAAGTCTTCAACATCTTCAGGTCCAGGCAAACAAGGGTCAAACATGTATCGGACATGTTAACCGCATGAAAAAGACTACTTATGATAGAAAAAGACAGCTCGTCTCGGTTTTTGACTGGCTAAGAGAAAAACCACGGCAAAGCTCAAAATGAAAAAAACATCAAAATATAAAAATTCATAAGGTGCAACTCATGAATAGGTCTAAGATATTTAGATTATCATTTATTTCTATACAAGTACCTATATATATTTTTCCTACATCCCATAGCCCCCCAAATCCCCCTCTCTTTCTATGCAGCTCAGAAACGGTCCCTCAACGTCTGCGACGTCCTATCCGAGACCAGATACTTCAACGAGGTGGAGAGGAGGCCCCAGCCTCACCAACATGAGAAACCTTTAAAGGTGTTCTCCTCCTCATTATCAACATCGCCATTGTCCTGGATAACTGGGCGACTCAGGCCGACACCATCATCTCTATGAGTAGTGCTCCGTTTGCCAGCCTGATTTGGGCCAGCTTCATCCGTCCACCGTGGATTACTCCGCCGACTCACATTGCTCAACCTGGGAGGCGCATTACTGGGTCCTGCCTCATCAGGATCACGTGCCATCTGAGCACCTAGGCCATCTACTCGCTGAAAATCCTCCTACAAGACCTGGGGAACCACCAGCCCTGAACTCTCTAGATCCTTGCCAATCTCCATCAACCGGCACTAGTTACCCGCCTAGAGAGGATCCTCCTCAGCATGTGCCTAATCATACGGGAATGCTCCTCAGCAGCTAGCAGCACCCATGACAGATACTCATAGGACAAGAGCATATTTTCAGAAAAAACGTAAGCTAAGGCCCGCAGGGGGTAGTCAATCTCCCACATATCCCGGATGAGATCGCCCACATCTCTCTCCATCCGCAACTCTTCTATCAAAGGACGGTTTACGTCCAGGATGATATGCTCTCTGCCAGACTGACGGAGGACTCGGTACGACAAATAAAAAGTGGTTTGTTGGAGACCAGGCAGGATGACTTGGGCATAAGCCCGAGTAAACAGAAAAAAGTTGTGAATCTGCCAGTGGCTGATCACCCAGATTATTTCCATGGAGCCGATACGCAGAAAATATTCTATCCAGTCAAGCTCCGTAGACAGATCATGGCAATAATGGCCGCAAGAGCCATAACGCCCGGGATTATATACTCCTCCTACAAGCTCGGGAGTCATCACCAAGTTAAAGTCTTCCTCCAGCCACATACAGATTAAAATGGGGCTGCCAGAAGGAAAGACTCCGTCGCCGGACGAAAAAGCATCCAGGCCAATCAGAGTCTCGACCAAAATAATCGGGACAATATTCACCCGGCGTTCCCGAGCTTGCAAAACCAGGTCAACAACCCGCACATTGATAAATCTGGGTTGGCTCATGAGGAGGTACCTTCCCATAACACACAGAAGAAGGGCAGCCAAACGACACCACGAATAGACGGGATCTTCCCTATATTCAGTATAGTCAGGGGGAAGAACAGTTAAATCAAAATTAACTCCATTATAAAAATTTGGAGTTGCGGCACGGATCGAACCAAATAATTCCCTTATCACCATGAAGGGACGTCTCCGTACAGACGGTACGACAATAGGCCCGATGGTCGGCATTCCCACCATAGCGTAGAATTCCTCAAATGTGGGACACATTTCATTCAGAGAAAAATTAAAAAGATGACTTTGCACCGACCAAAATCTAGATGCTGCCCTCAGCACGTCCCAGTTTATACGTAGGGCCCGCCACGAAAGGAGGCACCGATAGCCGTAAACATGGTCAAACCATTCTCGTTCATCCTCTCGTAAAGAAAGGATCCAGTAATCCAGCGAGGTCTCATATATTTCAATCTGCAGGACTGTATGGGTACGCTCGGCCATTTCTGAAAGAAGGCAAAATTTTATATCTGATTTGATATAAAAGAAACAAAGCAAAGAAAGCTCAGAGTTGATTTCTACCTGAAGGAAGAAAGAAAAGAGGGCGGTGTGAAATGAACGCTTCCCCAAGTCCCCTTTTATACTAAAAACTGAGAAAACAGCCGAGTTATGAGCACAGTGCATGAATAGGGACAAAACAGGAAAAGCACAGGAGAAGGCTTGGGCGCCGCCCATAGCCTCTCCAGGAGCCGCGCCCTCTTCCACCATGGGCGGCACCCATGGGTCCTCCACTGTCTCCCCAAAACTGCCTGGTATGCCAGTTTTCGACCTGGCTGCTTGTTGTTCATTCACGAGAAAGAAAAGAAAAGAGTGAGGCTAGGCACTAGCCCTCACCAACTGACAATTCAATCGGACACAGGAAGAGGCAGCTACCTCTCTTTCCCCACAGAGCACCGGATAACCCCATTTTAAATCCAAAGGTGTATCCCTCCAAATCTTCATTCTTAAAATGTGGTGTGGCTTTGCTTTAGATAATAGTTTAGATTTCTTTTATTTTAGGCATTCCTAGAATAATTGAGTCTTTATTTTTATATCATGCATCGTAGAATAAATATAAACCGCATTGCATTTAAAAATATACACAGAGTCTGGTACAAAAAAAAAAGACAAAAATATCCATAATAAGTGCAGGAAAAAGAAGGCTAGTGGGTGTGTAAAGATCTACTCCTATCCAAGCCTTCGCCCATGACTCGAGGACCGGTCCCACCAATTCTGTATCCCCATCATCTGGCACTAGCGTGACCCGATCCACCGGCCCCATCATCATCATCACGGCGCCTAGCTCGATGCACAACATCATCCTCTCTGCAAGTAAACTCGTCCAGCAGCCTCTGATATTGCTTTGCGATGCCGAAGAAACCCTTCACTACTTTTCGATATGAGGAGACATCCACTTGAAAAAAAGGTGGAAGAAAGAAAAGGATGTTAGAAAAAATATTACTAAAAAAAAGAGAGAGAAAAATGCAGAAATGAAAAAGTGTATCGCGCGGGCCCGCTCGGGAACCTGAAATCGCTTTGGGACCTCAACATCAGGCAAAGCCTCCTCCACAAGCCTCCCCTCACGATGATATTGGAAGGTGGAGAAGTCTTCAGTAGGGACGAAATAATTCGGTTGCTCATCGGGAACCAAAAGAGAAGGCCTAGGCCTACCAGAAGCGTCTGATGCACGTCTGGCTACTGCAGGGGCAGGATGGAGTACTAACCTTAAGAAATCCTCGTAAGCCATGTTAGGGTAATCATCACGAGGAATGATATGCCTTGACAGGTACTGATACCTGTTCGGCAGGAAATCTGGGACGATCACCCAGGCTGGTGGTGTAGGTGGTGTCACTGGAGGCACGTGATAGAGGAAATGCTGGCGGTTGACTCGCTCGCCCATATATAAAGAGACAACCATGATCGACACCATCAGAATCCGACGGCTACTTATCTCCAGAGAAATCAAATATGACCCAGCCAGACCCCTCTAGGGAGATAAATGTACGGTGCCCGAACTCGAGCTGACAATCCTATCCCGCATCATAACCTAGGTCAAGCTACGACCGTCTCGGTTCTCCTCCACCCGGTTAGCATTCACAAACTCAGCCATAAAAGGTGGCTCGTGAATGCGATTATGCAATGGGCCTGGAGTAAAATAAAAAATTGAATAGGCCCAGACCTACAAAAGAAAAAAAAAAAAGGAAAGTCGTCAACAAAAAAAAAGAAAAAAAAGAGAAAAAATAAATAAATCAATGCTGACAAGTATTAAAAGTAGGGAAAAGAAAAATGAATACCTCCCAAGCCGAAGCAAAACCAGTAAGGACTCGAGAATCGTTGCGGCTGGCCCGATCCATAGAAGTGTACAGCTTAGCCAACCCTGTCTGGCCCTAGTCATAAATAGAAACCTGGTATAAATCCCGGAGACATCCCATGAGAGAGACTTGCAGAGTGGTAGATGAATTGGCGAAAAGTGACATCCCCAAAAAGAAGAACAAAAATGCCTTGGCAACACGAGCTACAGCCTCGTCATCGCCATTGCCAACTTGCCCAGCATGTTGCTCTAGCCAACTCTTGACACTGCTAATCCGGATCTCATCGACAGTCTTGTAATCTGGCTCAAAGCCCAAGAGGTCTTCTACCACATCATGCTGATGCCTAAGGGTATAATCCGGCTTAAGCGGCTCGCCGATGTCGATGGGAATGTCTGTGACTGCGGCAAAATCACAGAGGGTCATAATGGTCTCACCCCAGCTAAAATGGAAAGAATGGGTGGTATCCCACCAATAATCCCACAGAACCTCGAAGATAGACATATAACAACGGAAAGGGCGAAAAGCTCATAGAAATACTCCAAAGTCGGACTGCTCTACCAGAAACTGCGCCTACAAAGGCATTAAATTATAAATGGTGGCGAATTTGTCGCAGCTAGCCCGAACCCTGGCAAGGGCCTTGCGCGCCTGAAAATGAAATGAAAAATAAAATAAAATAAGAAAAGAGCAGCATCTCAGAATCGGAAAAAAGAGGAGGTAAACTCTTATCCTTTTTAGCCCCTAATGCATGCAATAAAATTAGGCCATCTTTGCTATGCATGAAAAAATAATAATAATGAAAAATGAATAATGATATATGCATATGTTATCTTGGCATTTGAATATATGCATTTTAGAATAATTGCATTTTTGCATGCATATAAAAAATAATATATAATACATGTTGCATTTTCGCATGCATTTAAAGAGAATATACATGTTGCATTTTTGCATGCATTTAAAATAAATGTTGCATTTTCCATGCATAAAAAATGAATGAAATGAAAAATATATATTATATTTTAGCAGGCATTAATATCTCTAAATAACGCACTTGCATTTTCATGCATAAATAATATATGCATAATAATAAATATGATATATATGTATGTTTTAGTATCTATCATGTGCATTTATCTCCACGTATTTTCATATTACATTATTATAATAAAAATGTTACAAGCATTGAAAAGAAAATATTTCCGTTGCATTTTGCATATGAAAAATATACTTGCAGCATGTGCATGTATCCGAAAAAATATATCCGAAAAAAATGCAACACTTGTCCGAAATGTCTATCGCATGAGCATACATCATCTAAAAATATCTGTAGCACGAGCATGCATTGCAGAGCTAAAATATATCAGTTACATGAAAGATGCATCGCAGAATCAAATAGTGTCAATTGTGTAAGTATGCATCGCAAAATTAAATAGCATGAATTTCATATTTTTGCTATGTTATAATTGCCAAATTGCATCATTCTAGCATAAATATCGCATTCATGAGCATTAAAATCAAGAGCATGTATACTCCAAAGAGCCAAAAAAAAAAAGAAAGAAGAAATCCGGAAAAAATCAAGAAATTCAACCAAATGGGTTGAAGAAAAAAAAACTTACAATCAGATATTGAAGATTGGAAACATGGGTGTGACGATCTCGGAGTATGTTGCTCCAATCGTCCTTGGAATACCAATATTTGACAGCATTCCGACTACGAGGAGGAAACTCCCGGCGTTCTTCGCCAGATTCCGGGTGCATGTGTGCCTTCCCTTTACTAGATCTTGAGGAAAAAGTCATCTGCCAAGTAAAACAATCGATTTGCCGAAAGAAAATCAAGAAAAGGCGAAGAAATGA
This sequence comes from Codonopsis lanceolata, assembly GCA_013146195.2. Taxonomy (NCBI): domain Eukaryota; kingdom Viridiplantae; phylum Streptophyta; class Magnoliopsida; order Asterales; family Campanulaceae; genus Codonopsis; species Codonopsis lanceolata. The sequence goes on along the minus strand of CM028378.1, from coordinate 106,953,672 downwards.
AGAAGATAGCTACGTCGGCAACAATGGCAGCAAATGATGAAGGAAGAACGAAAAAGAAATGGGTGAAGTGAGCGACTGCTCACTCTTTGACGTGATATGAAGAAAAGGGGTTGAAAGTTTCACTTTCCCCCCCCCCCTCCAAAGTCAAAGTTCAGCACTTAAACTTCCAAGTTTGCTCAAATCGCGAAATGGCCCTGGAACCTTAATGGAAAGTTAACAAAGTTAGCTTTGTTAACAAAAAGTGACGGCCATCCGTCAAAAATCAAAGGAAGACTCATATCCCCAGCAGATTAGCCGTAAGAAAAGTAGAAAAGAAAGAGTTATGTCATTCCAATCCCCAGCAGGTTGTTCGCAGCAAAAAAAAAAAAAAAAAAGCACAAGAGCAAGAAAGAAAGAAAAAGCAAAGCAAAAGAAAATGAGAGCAAAAGCAAGGTAAAGGAAGAAAATGTAAAGTATTAATATTTTACCTGTTGCATGCATTTTATCTGTGGTTTGTTGAATAATCAAGTTGAATCTATCCCACCAGAGTTATTGGATCATCTCCTCGAGGGGTGCATACCCCGAGACGTGGAATGATTGGTTGCATCTATCCCACCCTGAGTTGTTGGATCATTCTCCTCGAGGGGTGCATACCCCGGGACGTGGAAATGATTAGTTGTAGTTAGTTAGACTAGCTTAGTTGTAGTTAGACTAGTTTAGTTAGGTGTAGGATTATCTCCTCGAGGGGTACATACCCCGGGACGTGGAATAATCAAGTTGAATCTATCCCACCAGAGTTTTTGTTGGATCATCTCCTCGAGGGGTGCATACCCCGGGACGTGGAATGATTGGTTTCATCAATCCCACCTAGAGTTGTTGATTCATTCTCTTCAAGGGGTGCATACCCCGGGACGTGGAAATGATTGGTTTCATCCTAGTATCCCACCAGTTTGAGTTAGATTATCTCCTCGAGGGGTGCGAACCCCGGGACGTGGAATAATTAGGATCTCATCCATCCCACCCAGTATGACCATTGTTTGTTTGCATGAGGCCGAATTACGTTTGGTTTGATTCCTGAGAAAGGGATACGTAGGCAACCTATTTCAGTAGGTGCGACCATCAGAGCATTTTATTACATATCTGCTTAAAACTACGATAACCTGCTATAACCAACTAAATATGTTTAGGGTATGTGAGATTTGAACTGCATCCTAAACTGTCGCATCTATAAAATGCCGCATATTGCATTCCTCCCCATTATAATTTCTACGAAATTTGGGAGTCTATTTCTTATCAACGATGTTCGTTTACTTGGTAAGTTTCGGTTTACCCGTAAACTCCATCGTTGAGGGGCTCTGTAGACATCCCAATTTTGTACCCCTGGTATGTAACATGACATGAAATATTAAGGTCTGTTAAAAAGCTAACGAATGTCAAGTTACAGGGTCGAAAATGCAAAAAGCAAAAGCATGATGCATAAACAGTGAAATGCAGGGGGCCTAAGTGCCAAAAAAAAGGAAAAAGGGACCTAGGTGCCGCCCATGGCCATCCCAGGCGCCGCTCCCACTTCCACCATGGGAGGCGCCCAATAGTGCTAAATGCACTGTAGCAGTTTGCCTTTGGTGCAATCTCTCAAGTGCGCGGTACAAGCCGATGAAGCTCAGAAAGAGAAATCTTAATCATTAAGGAAAGCCTCTCCCAGCCTATAAATAAGAGGCCCCGGCTTGTGAATTCACAGACAGTTCACGCAGTGAAAAACACACTCAACGCAGTGAGTTCTCCCAAGAGCGCTGTGAAATTTATTCCTCTAGCCCCGAAGCTCCACCAAATCTCCCCCAACAGTAAAACCAGTCGGCCAAAGTGAAACCTAGTTACCCTGCTAGGATTCCACCTTATTCCACTGATCCAAAAATCCCAAAAAGAGCAGTTACCCTGCCCGAATCCAGACGTCAAATCAGCAAAAAACAAGCAGTTGCTCTACCCAATTTCCGTCGTCAGCAAGAAAACAACAGCAAAAAAGCAAGCAGTTGCTCGGCTCAGATCCCGAGGCCGAAACGCAATTTTCGGAAGCAGTTACTCTGCTCGAATCCACGCAACAGCAAAACTGCAAAAAAAAAAGGCTTCCTCTCACTGAAGGACAGAGCGAGCACACCCTAGAACATGCCGGAAGCTAGTTGGTACGGGATAAAACCCCAATGCTTCAAGAGGTAGGCTATTTAAAGTTTTTAATATATAAAAGTGCTATTTAGATTAGCCCAATGTAAAGAAAATAAATAGTTATGCTGTCTGAATTTCTATAGGAAAATAGCACTTAAAAGAACCATTATTATGACCAAAATTTTATAAGTGTATTTGTAACTCCAGGAAGGATGCTGTTACAAGTTTTAATAATATAAATACATATATATATATATATATATATATACCTTATTTCATATGTTAAATAAATATATAAAAAAGCATATTTTAGCCAAAAATCTATTTTGAGACCGAAAGGGCGAGTTGGGTGCCTAACCCCTTTCCACCTCGTAACTTAGCCTCCGAACCCTTTACAAATCTAGTTACATTTGGTTTTCTTTGTTTTTCCTTAAAATAAAGATGACGACTCTGTTTATCACATTTTGAGTCCACAATTGAGGCCGGGTGTATTCCACGCACCTTAAAGGGTTTGAAACCACCCGCTTCTCGATAGCGGGGGAATCGGTCGAAAAACGGGGCACGCACACTTACAGAATCAAGAGGGCAAAGAATTGAAACACCCTTGGCATGCAAACCATTTGAAAAAAAAATATTATCATTAAATGGAGAGTTTGGTTTGTATTATCTTCAATATTTTTTTAATAAAAAGTTGTTGAAAAATTATTTATCAATCTTGTTATTTTCATTTTGTTATCCGACAAAGCCTTGCTCGCACGACGAGTAAGCAGGGCCCTGCCTGGTCAAAAGATAGTTTTCCTCGAACATATATAAACACAAGTTTGCTCGAATCTCGAACAAAGTGGGGCCCTGCCTGACTCATATTTCAGTTTGAATGCCTCGACGTGAGAAGGGGGTTAAGCTTCTGCCTGATATTGTTTGACGGCTTTGTTCGCTACGGGGACAAAGGGAGAAAAAGTCTTGTTCAAATAAATATCATGCCTAAATAATATGTTATTAATTGTTTGATCGCACCTTGATCAACCAAGGGTCAGGCCCAGTTAAAGCGACCAAATAATTATGCCCGATAAATCGAGCAGCTGGGGTCCAACCCTTTGGAAATTATTTGGATGCTTGCAAAAATTAGCAGAAGGGGCCCTGCCCGACAACATTTTTACTTTTTACAAGACATTGCAACAGAAAAGTATACATTCAAACGTAAGTGCAAAAGAACAATTGATTTTCATTCAATAAGATTGAAAAAATTACAACCAGGGAAAAATAAAAGGAGCTATTACAAAAATCACACTCCTCCTTGCTTGGTGTCATTTCTTGGAGTGTCGAGTTCGACAAAGATTCTGTCCATTTCAGATGGCAAGTCGCGGCAAGGAGGAGGTGGATGGAGCAGGATTATTTCTATTCAAAAGGGGGAGCAGGCTGGTTGTTTTCAGCACTTGGGGCAGCGGCAGGTCCAGTGGGCTCGGGAACAGGATCATCCTCTTCATCCTCCAAAGCCTCCTGCTAAAAAATGGTGTTCATTTGGTCAACCATGTTATTAGCCAGGGGAGTTGGAGGTTCTTCGGCCTCCCGGTCATTAGCCACAATGATCCCCAATTCATTTGCATTATAGGGGACCAAAGCATGACTTTTTTGAGCCTCTGCGCTCCAAGGTGAAGCAACTCCCCATTTCTCCATCATCTCGGGAGTGATTCTTGGCAGATTGCTACTCGCTAACATATGAAGCACATGGTTAGCCCCTTGTGAGAAATAGGGGACCAGCTTCGCATCCACCAGTTTTTCAAGCTCATAGGAAAGCTTGAACTCCTCGACGGTAGCAACCTTAGCAGCTGTAACTTCCCTCACAAACTTCACCTACCAGGCCGTCTCTTTCTGCTCGGCCGTGACCTGAGCATCTTCGACCTTCTTCCTTTCCTCGCTAAAGGTTTTATGAGCATCTACCTCTCTATTATGAGCAAAAACAACCTAAGCCTTCAGGCAGATTATCTCTTTCTCGAGCTTAGTTATCTCGGCCACCTTTACAAGGACTTCATTATCCTTGGCTAGCAGATCCTCCTTGTATGAGCAAGCAGCTTTATCAAAAAATTTATTCTCCTCGAACAAGGAGCCCGCTTTATCTTTATACATATATACATATTTGTGCAGTAGAGTAACCTTAGAGGCAAACTACAAAAATCACAAAGAAACAAGTGAATTGAGACTAGAGTTAATATAATTTTCAACTCAAAGGCAACGAACATGTCATACCTCGCTGACCAGCAGCCCGACTTCACCGAGCAAGGTGTTGTTGAGAGTTTCAGCATCACGACACAAAGCATCCGGGTGAACAACTCTTTTCAAGATTCCTTGCCCGCAGACGACACTTAGATTTCCCCACGCATAGAGGTTAATGCCTCTAAGAGGGGGAAAAGCATAGAGCCCGACACCCAAGCCCCTCATCCCATCTTGGGTTGCAGGCATTGCAAAGTTGGGCCTCAACAAACTAGGTGTGTTGTTCCTTTTATATATATATATATATATATATATATATATATATATATAATCAGGGATGACACCCTGAGAGATTTATTTAAAATATAAGAAATAGATACAGACTTGAGGGGGACAACCAGCCTTGCCCTTATATATGGGAGGACAAAGGAGCCTAACCTCGAAAGAAACTAAACAGGAAAGGAACATTACGAAACTCTAATGTAAGGCGTACATGTTAATCTTATCAAGATTAATAAGTCTTTTAATTCGAGCAGGAAGCGAGTCCACGGAATCAAAACTACTATTGGAACCCTGATGACAACCATAATTAGCGAGAGTGTCAGCCACTGAGTTAGCCTCGCAAAAAAACATGTTGGATATATATATGCATAATCTTTATGATGTCCATAATAACCCTTATCAAGTAGATACTTCTCCAAGGTGGACGACTTTCACCTTTAACACAATCCAGAAGGTGTTTAGAATCTATTTCAACCAAGGCATAATTGAAGTTTTTGGATTGCAACCAAAGAATACCTTGATGTAAAGCCCTACATTCAGCAAGAAAACTGGAAGAATACCCATAGCAAGAAGAAAAGGCAAAAATAAGATCACCCGAGCTGTTACGAACGATCCCACCTCCTGAACTTTACCCCGGATTGCCTCTGCAAACGCCATCACAGTTTAACTTGACATGTCCAAATGGAGGATTAAACCATGAGACTGATTGAATTTTAGTGATGGACGTGAAGCCAAGTTGAGAAGAAAAAAGATGATCCCGACCCAATCTCGGAGACAGACCATCCACCAAGAGAATGGAGGAAATAAGACGATTGATGCGCTGAATAATAATCGAAGGAGTAGTGCGAATGCCGTCATGAAGGCTGGCGTTTCTAGCTTTCCAAATTTCCCAAAGGATCACCGAAGGAGCAATAATATGAAGGCTGGAATGTTTTGTGTAATACCACCAAGCAAAACAGCAAGTATTAATGGAATTATCTGAATGAGAGATACCACCTAAACAATTAAATTCGCTCCAAACAGAATGGGTTGTTGCACTATCCAGGAAAACGTGAGAATAGGTTTCAACATTTCCCGTGGTACAACAGTGACAGCGAGATGCGAGTTGAACACCTTTTTTGGAGATACTTTCATCGATGGGCAGTTTTCGGAGCCAAAGACGCCACATAAACAAACTGATTTGACGAGGGAGGAATTTATGCCAAATGAACTGAGCATAATCAATCAAAGGCCCGTGATGTCGGGTAAGCTGCCAAGCCGTAGAGAAGGCAAACTTACCATTTTCCGAAAGACGGCAGCAAGCGGAATCTGGAGAGTCGGAGATCAAAATACCATGGTCCAGAATCTGACCCGCTAAAGTAGGACCCACCATAGAAGCTGCAACCAGTCTGTTTTGCGCATCAAATAAATCTTTGACCAACAGGTCTTGGCCAATGTCTGACGGGAAAGAGGGATCTTCAGGGAGCCAGTGATCAAGAAGAACTGAGCAGTTGCCTATACCTATAATCCAGATAATGTGACTGTCTGCTATCTCTCGAATAGAGCACATTCTTCACCAAGTGTGAGAGCCCATGGCACAAGCAGCATGAATTGGATGAGAGGAGGAACAATATTTCTTCATCATAAACTCACGCCAAAGAGAGCTAGTAGATCGGAATCGCCACCAAAGATGAATGGAAAAGGCTTGAATGATATCTGAAACTGAGCGAATACTGATACCTCCTTCCGAAACAGGCTTACAACATTTATCCCAAGACACCCAATGAGCTTTAAGCTTACAGTCCACCGAACCCCAAAAAAAGTTGGCTAAAATGCTGTTAATGTGCTTAATAACCGTAACAGGAGGGTCGAGAATAGCAATCTGGTACATAATGATCGAGTGCAAAACCGAGTTGATAAGGGTGGTTACCTGCCGGGTTAAGAAAAGCCCCCATCCACGAATTAATTTTAGTCTGAAGTTTCTCAATTAAAGGATTAAAGAGATTCTTCTTCCTGCGTCCCTCATAAAGAGGTCAACCAAGATAAGTAACTGGGAGTAATTTGTGGCTGAATCTAAGATGTCGACGGATGGTAGAGATTCTAGCAGGCAAGATTTTTTGGGAAACCATGAAATTGCTTTTGCCTTGATTAATTAATTGCCCCGAACATTGCTCATAAAGACTGAGAAGCTTCTTATGATGAAGGAGAGAGTGTTTAGACCCATTACAGAAAATGACTATATCATCCGCAAAAGCTAGATGAAATATAATAGGACACCCCCTCGAGGAAGAGTAAGCAAAGTTGGGATGTTCGGTCTGAAGCTTATTCAGGCCTCGACTTAGAACTTCTGCTGCAATAATAAAAAGGCTTGGAGAAAGAAGATCTCCTTGTCGAAGGCCTCGCGACGATGGGAAAAAACCAGCCGAGGATCCTTTCACAGAAACTGAGAACCAATTGTGAGAAATCCTCCAGATAATGTCTATGAAAGTCTCCCCGAAACCAAATTTGCGAAGAACATCAATAAGAAAAACCCAAGAGACTCTATCAAAGGCTTTAGCCATATCTAATTTGATGATAACATTAGTTCCATTAACCTTCTTCTTTAGCTGGTGAGCTAATTCGTGGGCTAGCAGCAAGTTATCCTGGATAAGCCTACCCTTAGTAAATGCACTTTGATTTTCAGAGATAATGCAAGGAAGAACGGGAGCAAGCCGAAAGGACAGAATCTTGGTGATGATCTTGTTACAAAAATTGCATAGGCTGATCGGCCGGAGGTCTTTGAAGGAATCAACGTGGCTGGATTTCGGAATGGTAATAATGAGAGTGCTAGTCCAAGATTTAGGCATTTCAAAGCCTGCAAAGAAATCTGAAATAGCAAGGAAAAGATCCGAAGCAATAATATCCCAACAAGACGTATAGAATTTACCTGAAAAGCCATCAGGCCCAACTGCCCTATCGCCATTGAGCTCAAACACAACCTTCTTTATTTCTTCCATAGAAGGAGGATCTGATAAAAGCTTATTTTGGTCAGGAGTGATGAGATTCAGGATGACGGAGAGAAGATTACCATCAGAACGGGGACAAGCAGTAAGCTGATCCTTAAAGTAATCAATAGCGGCAGATTTAATAAAGTCCTTCGTTGTAGCGATCGATCCGGTATAGAGTCATGAACAATCTGGCAACTGAAAGCGGACTTGGCTAGAATCCAGATGGAATTAGCCGTGTTACAAAAGTAATGGCGAAATTTAAGTTTCTTTGCAATCAAAGGCAATTTTGTACTATCAATCATGGGTTCACATATAGAAATAAATGAAATTTGATGCAGCGAAATTAGCTTCTTAAGACGAGAGAGAGTGGTATCATTACCCACACCCCTAAGATTCCAACATAAGGCCTTAATCATCATGAGAACCAGAAGGGGAGGAACCAACATGGGGCTTGTCTTGCACATGGGAATGGGTAGTCCTGTTAGTAGGAGGCACTTTGGGAGGCTTCTTATTTTTGTTTTTCTTTTTGTTGGTTGGTTCCAAATTAAGAGCATCCAAAAAAGTGGTGTCCTGGAGGGGATCTTCTTCGTCAAAGGATTGTAAAACAGTGAACTTGTTCGGAGATAACACGACATCATTAGATGGCTCTTCTCGTCAGCGAGGAGGAGGCGGCAGCCCGATAATAGGAAAAGTCAGAATCGTGCGAGAAGGCAGTGTGTCAGATCCCCCTTGAATAGTTTCTTGGGGCGCAACTTCATTTGATCGGGATCAGGTGGCCTTGTCTCCAGCTAGGGAATCTAGCCCAGTTGGCGCTTCCGAGAGACCTGCTCGGTGGACAGAGCTTGTGTGGGAGGAGACTTCGGTTCAGAAGTGGAACCAGGAGCTCGGGATGATTTTTTTCTCCGTTCGATGAACGAAGATTTGGGCAAGGTAGCAGGCCGCTCGCGACCTATGACCTCAAAATGACGGGCAACAGATTTTTCCTTAAAAGCAGTTTTGCGCTTCCTCAGCACGTCCTTCACCACTATCAAGAAAAGAAGAGAACGAATTAGCAAACAACGGGATACATTATTTCCAGAAATCAACTAGTAAAACATATACCAGCATCATTAAAATCAAGTGGGGTGGTGCAATCTCCCCCTCGAGCACACAAGACACATTCACTAAGGAATGTGTTGTCATGACAAGTCCCCCAAAAAGGATGGACAGGTTCGGGTTCAATTGCAATCAAAGGTTCAACACCCTCCATGGAAGCAGGATACATCCCGGCCAAACGCAAAAAAATGGGATCCTGCACGATTGATTTCCAGTCAATCAACCATTTTTGACCCTGCTCGGTCACACCCAATGCATCTCTCCTCCCTAGTAAAGGCGACATGTTTGTCATAGGTGGGAGGCTTCAGTTCGTAAGAAGTTAAGGCAAAGGGTCATCCTACCCAAGATTCCACCACAACGATCCTTTTATCCCACTTGTCAACCTTATGGGGGAATTCGGTAAACAGCTTCAAAGCTTCCGCCTTTGGGCGATCAGTGATCCTGCCCGATCGTTTATTTATAGTAAATTGGAAAAGCTTGCGAAGTATGGTCATTTCTGGCTCAAAACCGATCAGCCGGCAAGTTGCACTAAAGGCAATCAAAATCAATATGGTGGTAAGCTGAAGATCACAGGGAACGACATTGGTCTCCCTCAAAAACTCAACAATAAAAGGATCCAGGGGTAAGCCCATCCCGACGCGAAGGAAATCGTAGAAACAGACTACTTTTTTTTTGTCTTATTTTTCATTTGAGCGGGAGTCATCTCGGATTCATAGGGAACCCCCCGATAATCCTGGCCTGCTCAGAAATCCCATTTGAGTTGAACCAATTCCCGACTTCCACCACATAATCCATGGACTCCCAGTGAGCAAGAGAGTTTAGATTATAATAGTCTTCATTACGGCTTCTCCGTCCTGCCCGTGGGCGGCCAACCAATTCCTTCTCTCTTGGGATCCTACTTGAGCTCGCCTCATCTTTCTCCCCATCCTAATCAGTGGTCACATCATTCACAACCCTTCTAATGGGAGCTTGGCTGCTTGCTTCGCGGGTATCCCTCTCCTCAAGAACGTGGACATCGGAGCTAGTTTCTTCAGAATCAGCCGGAACAGAGGACTCATGAGCCCCATGGTCATAGTCATATGTTGCTTGCTCATGATCAAAGCCCTTGTCAAATAATCAAATAGGAGAAGACATCATACAAGAGACCGAGGGAAATCTTGATTAAGAGGCCATAACCAAAATCGTGTTTTCCCAAATTTTTCTCAATCTCCCAGAGAATCACTAATCTAGAAAGAGAATCCAAACACTCAACCCAAAAATGATGAACACGAAGAGCATTCATAGATGAACCCAGGAATTTTGAAGATTCCAACAAAAACCCAGAAAAAGGAAAAAGTAGAAAGGTTCAGAAAGCTTACTTATTCGTTGAATCGGAATAAGTTTGCCGGAAGGGGAAATCTGGAAGCGGTCCAGTTTGCAGAAAAGGAGGGCCTGGTTGCCGGAGAGTTGAATGCAGAGAAGGTTTGGAGGCAAGGATTCGGTAAAAAGAGAAATGGTTCGGGTTTTTTCCCCTTTTATAGGAAACGATTGGGGAAAAGGCGCTCAAATCACTCCCTCAAGATCCCTCTGAAATTCGAATTGAGGCGGCTGCGACACACCCGATCAAACCCGCCATCAATGCACATCTCAAAAAGGCGCGACCCATTATAACGCTATACCTAGCCGACATCACCCTACAGAAGCTCCCTGGCTTCCTACAACTGACGACTCAACGCAATAGCTGTCACCAACAAAGTAGCTCCCCTTGCATGGATAACAACAACAAAACAAAGATGAACAAGTATTCTGCTCCCCATTTAAAGCTACAATAGAGAATTACCAATATGCTCCTTGCACCGAGCATAAATACTCGGTGAACAAGGAGCAGGGGGCCACTGATGAGCTCGACTCAAATACTAGTCACAAGCCAAACACATGTACCTTCACATGATAGTCACATGGGATACAGAGACCATGATTCATATTATTCGAGCAGGATTACCCGAGTTAATCATAGCGAGTTCCTTCCGATCAGGAATCTGTCTACAAGTCCGTCCGAGTAGGGAGCAAGGCTGCTCGGATACTCATATACTCACCAAGAACACTACTTGATAACTCTCAAGTCCGAGATTTTAGCCACAACTTCATCAGTTACACGGTCAACACGCATTTATGGCCATAAATGTCTAATAAATGCCTAGGATCTCTCTACAATAACTTCTCAGCCCGAATTTCACTCCCAAATGGCTATATATACCTTACAATGCCTCATTTGAAAGGTACACTCACTTTACACACCGAAACTCTGTCTTTTTGTTTTCAATCAAACTTAAGACTTACTCTCTCGTTGGAGGGGTTTTGCGAGGTCCTGCCTTACATTCCTTCTTAGGTGCTTTCCTTTTGACAAGTTTCATCTAAAATCCAACCTTCACATAAGCCCAGATATCCTATAATCTGCGAAAAAAATGCCCAACAACAAATTGTGTAGCATAAAAAATGTTCAACAATAAAATTATAAAAAGCGAAGTCACTATATCGCGAAACAAACACTCCCTGAATATTCAAAAATAAAATCCACTTTTCATATGCTAAACATAAGAGTTACTCCGTCTGTTCTGGGCAAAGAGGTCACTATTCTATTTTTTGGATATTTCACTTAAAGTAACTTTCAAAAATTAAAATATAAAAAAGTCATTTTATTACTAATGTGCTACTAAAAATGTCATTTTCTTAAAAAAAAAAAAAAAAAAATTGACTTTCAAACAGGGACTCTTTACCCGGAACGGATGAAGTAATTCAAAAGGTAGAGAAACATTTTAAACTCATCTCCTTTGGATCCCCCAACCCATTCCCATTCCCATTCCCAGTTTCTTGTTTTTATTTTCTATTTTGAGTAATAATTGTAATTAGTCTATTGACCAGGATCTAGGCTGCAATATTTTAAGCAAATAAATAATGTTACAATACATTCCCGAATGTGTAAGGAACATGCACAAGGAACAACTTTAAGCTCAACTTTAAGCTTTCACCAAATACAAATACAAACAAAACAAAGAAAAAACTTTAAGCTGTATGGTGTACTTAAGCGTGTATTGTTAATTATGATTAATTATTCCTAGTCTCCTACACTAATGAGACTGGGCTCAGGCAAATTTAACAAACAAGTATTATAATCTCTCTGTTCTGAACAAAACGTACACTAAAAATGTTATTTTTTTTAAAAAGTTTGACTTTCACACATGTTTTTTTCTTGGAAAAGTGATAGTAGCAGTGAGGCTAGGCAACACTCAACAACTATTTGATTCGTATATTACATATGCATACATAGTTTAAAATACTAGCCTAAATATTATATCAAATCTACTCTGATATCATTTATTTCAACTAGCATAGAAATAAACTCTTTATTGAGAGGAGCATCGTACACCACCTATAATGGGTCTTTTTTAAGTTCTTTCTTTTTTATAGACCGTGATGGTAGGTGAGAAAGTATTAAATTTGAAACTTTACACTTTGTAAATCTCGAGTTTGCCGTTAGAACCCCTGGAATGTATTTTGTTTACGTACACTTGCCTAGGTATTTAAACAAAAACATCAAAGTAGTATTTAAATAAAACATCAAAGTAGTATTTAAATAAAACAACAAAACTAACAATAATAATAAAAAGTAAAATACAAAATAATTAATTAAACAATAAAAAAAGAAAAAAATGAAGAGAATGAAGATGAAGGTGTGAACAACGGACCGCTGGGTTTGAAGTTCCATTCGGCTCACTTCATTTTGAAGCAACATTTGAAGTTGCCTTCAGAGGAAACAGGAGTGGTTTTTCACTTCAAATTGAAGTGATAAAACAACGTTGAAGTTGCCTAACTCACTGGTTCTGGAACCTCTAGAATGGCGATGATGTGGGTTAATTGGAGTCCAAATCCCTCTTTGCTCTCACAAGACTCGAACATGCGATAATGTGGGTTGAACCTTAACCATCAAGCCAACCATTAATATACCATAAATGACTTATGTGCAGAGCTACCTTATACAATAAAATTTGTACTCACATCATTTTTAAATAGAATCAAATACCAAAGAAAATAAAATAAAAATCATATATTATTCTCCTTAGAACTAATGAAGCCTAATAACAATTTCCAATGTACCTCGATCTTGATATTAGACTTATTTCTAAATTAGTTATGCCATTTGTTATTGAGAGACCTGTTAACAACAAAAAAAATATGGCCTAAACACCCTCAAAATCCAAAAAAAAAAAAAAAAAGGCATAACCTGCTACAAGAAAATGAAAAAAAAAAAAAAAAAACGATGGGGTCAAAGACAACCTTTTGCAATTTGAAGTTAATTTAAAGTTCTCTTTTACTCCAACAATATCCTTTGCACATGAAATATGTTAAAAGATAAGCCACAAAGTTTTATGATCCCCATGCTCTTGTGTTTAGCCCTGAAAGGTCATTAAATTCCTTTCTTCTTGGCCTATTGTGGAAGTTCGTTCAATAATTTGATGAAATCTCTCCCTCTCTCTCTCTCACACACACACACACATACATCTCACTCACTCACTCACTCACTCACGCACAAAAAACTGTCTATGAAGGTTGGTCATATTACACACAGTGACCTATCTACATGGTAGAAGTGAAGCACAAAATACTGTATATAAAAGTTGGTCATATTACACACAGTGATCTATCTACGTGGGAGAAGTACTGAAGCCCGTGGCTCTAAGAGTCTGGGTGGTGCTCTATGTGAAAATTGGTTTAAGCAATATTCAAGCTGAAGTTACCGACACATTAACAACCAAATAACAAAGAATTTAACAGAGATACTGCAATATTTATGCCAAAGTTGAAAACCACTCATTTGGATTTCTGGTATTTTTAATAATTGATTATGATGACGAGCCGGTTGGAGATTGATTTCATACTTGATTTTAAGTCAGACAGATCCCTTGGACCTCTACCTTTACAAATCTAGGGAGTGGACCTTGTTTCTGCAAAAGCTGCTTAAAATAGGATGTTATTCTGCCTCGTGCTCCTTCATTTCGCGTTCGGTACAATGATGCAACTTCCTGAGAGAAAGAGAGAGGGGAACCATCCTGTAAGCTTCAGAGTAATGCTAGGCTTTGGCACTAGTTTTAAAACATAACGTTGACAAAGGGATAATGGGTGGTCTCGAGATAAATGATTCTAACTATTCTATTTTTTATCACTAACTACTTTGTACAGCTTTTTGTGCAACCCAACTTCACAAAGAGAGGGGGCCACTACATAACATTATTCTAACTAGTAGTAAGTTGTAACTTCTGCTCCTCTGCTATTTAAGTAGTTTGCCCTCGTGAATACTGAGATACATGCCAGCACATTCTCCTCTTCTTGTCTCTCCACATTTACGACCTTAATGCTGCACATTTCCTTTGATTTAATTTAATTTGCTATACACCCTTATCACCATTCCATTTCTTTCTTCTTCCTCATTCTCCATTGATTTCCCTACATTGTTCATTCTTTGAAACCCCTCATAACCCTTATCAGCACTTGGTTTCTCTTTCCCTGCCTCTCTTCCCATTCGCTAGCATCCTATCTTCTACACTACAGAAAGATGTGGACTGTCGGTCTATGCATTTTAGCTTTAGTCATTGTAAGCATTACACATTGTGTTTACTGATGGAGGAATCCCAAATGCAATGGGAAATTTCCTCCAGGTTCAATGGGCTGGCCACTTCTTGGAGAACGTCTTCAGTTCTTCGCCCCAAGTACAACTTCAGATATTCCTCCCTTTGTCAAAGAGAGGATGGAAAGGTAAAACTGATACTAGTAACCAACAAATTATCTCTTTATAGTTCCATAATCACCACACCATCCTCTTGTTTCTCTCCTTATATTAACTCTTACATTTCAGATATGGGCCAATATTCCGAACCAATTTGTTGGGCTGGCCACTAGTAGTTTCAACGGACTCGGATCTCAATTACATGGTCTTCCAACAAGAGGGCCAATCTTTCCAAAGTTGGTACCTAGATAGCTTCACAGAGGTATTTGGGAGACAGAATGTAGGTTCTCTGCATGGGTATATGTACAAATATCTCAAGAACATGGTGTTGTTTCCATTTGGTCCCGAAAGCTTAAAGAAGATGCTCCCGGAAGTAGAAAATGCAGCAAATAGAAAGTTAAATATGTGGGCAACCCAGGATACCGTGGAATTGAAGGAGGCAACTGCAACTGTAAGTAGATGGGTAGCTGAATCTTCTCACTGCCACTTAACCTGAAATTTCTAGTTTCTTATCAGCGTCCGTGTTTTACAGATGATATTTGATCTAACTGCAAAGAAACTGATCAGTTATGATCCAGATACGTCCACTGAGAATCTAAGGGAGAATTTTGTAGCTTTTATAAAGGGACTAATCTCCTTCCCTTTGGACATTCCTGGTACAGCTTACCGCAAGTGTTTACAGGTACCTATTATACCAATTTGATATTTCAATGCATGCTGTACTTTTTAACACTAACAAAGATAACAAAGATTACTTTCCAACTTTTTGAAACCTAGTCCAAATTTTGACGTGATGCTTTTGAGATTGATCAGGGAAGAAGGAAGGCAATGGCAATGCTGAAGAACATGCTAGAGGAAAGGCGGGCAAGACCTAGAGAGCTCAAGAGTGATTTTTTTGATTATGTCCTTGAAGAGCTTCAGAAAGAGGATACAATCCTTACTGAAGCAATTGCTCTGGACTTGATGTTTGTGCTATTGTTTGCCAGCTTTGAAACGACTTCCTTGGCCATGACGATAGCTCTAAAACTTCTTTCCAACAACCCTATGGTGTTGAAGGAATAAACAGTTAGTATAGAAAATTAACTTTTAAAGTAATAAAATCCAAAAATATCTTCTCCCATTTTTTACTTGGTAGACATGCTTTGACTATTCTCCACAGGAAGAACATGAGAGAATTCTAAAAGACCGAGGTAACTTGGAGACAGGACTAACATGGAAGGAGTACAAGTCAATGACATACACATTTCAGGTGGGCTACAGAGTGTCAATTTCCTTCCAAAGAAAGACGAATACATTCCATGACTAGGCCTGATGTGCTTATTTACTAAGGAAATTTCAGGTTATCAACGAAACAGTTCGACTGGCAAATATAGTTCCAGGAGTATTCAGAAAAGCACTAAAAGATGTCAAGTTTAAGGATATAACTACTATTAACTTGTCATTTTTTCTCAAGTGTAATTCAATATTTGTGAGCATACCTTGATATGAGTGTTGGCAATGATGCAGACTATACTATCCCAGCTGGTTGGGCAATAATGGTCTGTCCCCCAGCCGTGCACTTGAACCCTGCTAACTACAAGGATCCGCTTGACTTCAATCCACAGAGATGGGAGGTGAGTTCGTTTGTCTTGTAATTTCTGATTTCTTTGCATGTCATCTGCATATAGTTAACAGCAATTAGAGCTGAGATTGGTAATAAGCCTTCTAATGAATTCTCCTATCATGTAAATAATGGCAAGCAGGGGATGGGATTAACAGGTGCATCAAAACATTTCATGGCTTTTGGAGGTGGCATGAGGTATTGTGTTGGAACAGATTTCACAAGGGTGCAGATGGCTGTCTTTCTTCACTGCTTGGTTACTAAGTATAGGTAAGAGATACAATTGTATGCATACGCATAAATAAAGAGATTCAATTGTATGTTTTATTAACCACGCACGAGAGACAGAGAAACATAGACTTATCTACTTTACCTCTGTATCTGTCAGGTGGCAACCAGTTAGAGGAGGAGATATTGTTCGTACTCCTGGTTTACAGTTTCCAAATGGTGTTCATATTCGAATCTCTGAGAAGAACCAACAAAATCAGGATGACACTAACATCAAAGCCAATGCTGAACAAGGAATTACGCAGAATGATAGAGGCACAATATCAAGAAATTTAGTCTCTCATCATACAGGATCTGCTTGCTGAAGCAGCAGAGAAGTTGCTAGCAAATGATAAGATAAACTCATACTATGTAGGAAAGAAGGGGCAATCAATTACAAAAAAAAGCAGTTTTGCTTAGGATCACTTTGCCTCGTAATGTGTAAGAATTCCAAAAAAAAAAAAAGGAAAGAAATGTACAATGTACGATGTATAACAGTGCAACCATACTAAAACATTACATTGAACTCCAGTCTAACAACACCAATCACACCCCCCCCCTCCCAACCCTGCTCCGGACCAACAAAAAGAAAGAAGGTATAGATAACAAATGTAACCGGTAATCTCTTTCTTGAATCAGCAAATACAGTACATAAAATTAAACATAACAAGCATTCTATGTGGTCATATTCCCACTATTCTCTTCGCTTAGCATGCAGCTTACTGTGTCTTTCATCCACTACTGCAGGTTTGTGCTTGTAATGTTCTTCCTCATTTGTATCACTAACTCTAAGTCCAGGAATTTTCTCTTCCACAATCTCTTTTTCCTTTCTACGTCTTCGGTGCCCAACAATATCATCTTCTTTGTTGTCAACATGCAGTTGTTGCATAATACTTGAACCCTTGACTCTCCCATGTTTGTGCTTGTTCTTATTAACATGGTGAAGATAATAGTGGTAATCGCTGTCCCGGTCTAAATGGTTGTGCCTGTGTTCATGATGAGTAATTCCTCGCCCTTTCTGAGAGTCATGCTTATGATGCCTTATTTCCTTCTTACGATGTTTCTTGAAATAAATTTGTGAAAGGTGTGCAACATGTCCATGCTTTCGGTTGTGCCTTATTTTTGGCTCATCAATCCAAATGTGATCTTCCCACCAGTCATAAAGAGGATCAAAGAGTCCCTTTTGATGTAGAAGCCAGAGTAGCACAACCACTACAACTCAACAAGTTGGATAAAATGTCAATCTTTTCTTTATTCCAAATTCCATCTCAAGTTTTCCAAATTGAAAATAATCTAATTCAAAAAAATAAATAAAAAATACCTGTTGGAAAAATTGCCAAAACTAAACCAAACGTCACCATCCAACTCATGCAGATGTACTGGATGTGGCAGCGGAAGTCCAAAAAACCAGAGCATTTCATCCTGCTACCGCATGAAACATGGGAATGGTGTCAAATACTAATAAAAATGGCCCAAATATATAGACAAAAAAAAGGTAACTTTAAAGTACGTGAAGAAATATATGCTACAAAACTTATTCCGAATTTTCGGGTTCTGATCACACTTTTTTTTGACAAGTAAATGATCACACATAAACTGTATTGAACCATGAAAAGCCAATAGGGGGGGGGGAAGAGAACATGATATAAGAATTCCTTCATGAAAAGTTATTTTCAGACTACACATAGAAACGCTTTTTGGTGCAGCAGTCAGCTTTGGGGAACTAGTCGCAGATTCTGTTTGCTTGGTGGTCACAGAATTCTCCAGTGGCAGGTCCACTACTGCCTTACAATTCTTTTCATGGAAGTCATTTTCTGACTACACATAGAACTGCTCTTTCGTGCAGCTTTCAGCTTTTGGAAAGTAGTTGTAAATTGCTACTTGCTTGGCGGTCAACATGCAGTTTGGTAGCTCTTATCACTACCACCCTAAAATAAGTATAGAAAACATTTCTTGGAGAAACATATTCTGGCCTAAAAAGCTATAACTTTCAACTTGGAACTACAATTAAATGCATTCTTTCACTTGAGTCATATAGCAGCAAGAAAAATACTGTATTTACAATCCAGACATGTATAGCCCTGTCTCCGTGACAGAACTGTTACAAGAATGAAAGTCCATTTAGCTGCTATGATGACAGACAATTAACCAGTACATCTGTTGTAACATCATAGTTCTCATAGTAAATCACTGTCCTAAATTATCAAGGAAGTATATAAATTTTCCATCCAGACAACATGTATAGCCTGCAATGGGTGAAGCTTAGCTCTGCAACTAGATTCAAGAGTTATCAATCTGGTGTCACTTGACCTTAAATCACTTGAACTTGACAGATACGGAAGACAATGGATTACTCTACAGCACATGCTATAAACAAAATTTACTTGTAGATCACTGGCCTTATGGCCCAGAATTGCCATCTTAACAACACTTAATAGATGAGGCATGATTGTTAGAGAACTTGCTCTAAGGCGAGTTGGGCCAACCAAACCAGTTCCTATGGCCAGTAGATCTACCGGCTATTAGCTCCACAACTGACACCTCACCATGAAAGAGATCCAATGGTGGCTTCAAACCTAAAATTCACGCCCTTCTATCTTGTTGAAAAGTGTAGGTATATTGTTCGCAAATTGTGCATGTTTACTCAAAGTATTACATATGATTGTTTGGAATGTACGTATGTTGTTTTCAAAAAAATTGGCCCTAGGGGAAAAATTGGTCAGGACTCAGGTGCAGAACTCCTCTAAGGCACATGCCCTTATGGTCGAAAAGTACATATTGCTTTCTTTTGTGGGAATTCCACAGCTCTAGGCGGAAAATTTCAATGCATACCAACTCAAACAACCAACTGAAAGAAGGGACACATGATCTGAATCCAGCTCTAACTGATAACCACAGATTCTCTGAAGGATATATTTTCCTTATTTTAAGTGATAATGTGACTGCAACTCAAGTTTTTAATTCTTACAATTTTGTTTCATAGTACAGATGGTGCTCAGAAGTCAATTTATGAAGTATTCATGATCGGTACTACAGGAAGTAATAACAGGCACTAAATACCAGAAGACCACTTCTGAGAAGCTTCTTTGCATATGAGCTCTTTAGAAAACAAGAAGAATCCCAAGAAGCCAAATTCCTAAGCGCCAGCCATATAAATAAGACATCTTAGAATTGAAAGTAAGACTTAAGTGTGTTTCATGATAATATATATATAATACCTGCAGGTTTTTCCACTGATGAAGTCTACAAAACCAGCCCATAGTTTGTTCCACAACGCTTCAATGGATTCAAAGAAACCATTTATACTATTCTTTGGTGGTTGAAAAGGAATCTGAAATGAGAGTGGTTTTCAAGAATTAGTAATACCAACTCAAATGGAATTGACTAGTAATCCAAAAAATAAAATAAAAGATACTCCTCCATCTCAAAATGAGTATCCCTTTTTAGTTTTTCATGGGAGTTGAGGAAATTGACTTGTAAGCTATTTTATTACCAAATACATGCCAATGCTCTTAGTGTCCACATTACAGGATTGCAAGTGCACATTGGGACATGATAGTTGGCAAAAGGGAATTTAGTAAATTTACTGAAACACTCATATTGGGACAAGAAAATTTTACAAAGGGACACTCAGTTTGGGACGCACGAAGTACCCCCTCTATTCCACCCAAAGAGTCCATGTTTTGGAAAATCTAACTATTAAGGGATATATAATTAGCATTAGAGTTTCTCATAATTACAAAAATGGTTGAGTATAATTAATATATTAATAGCAAATGTGAGGGTAAAGTTGAAATGTTATGGAGATGATAAACAATAATTTTTTGAAAGTGGACTTTTAATGTGAAACATCCCAAAACATGGTGTGGTGGACTCATTGTCCAGAACGGAGGGAGTACTACTTACTGAAGAATAAAACTGAATGCCAGCATACCATCTTAATTTGGCCTCAAGAGTTTCAGGACTTTTTACAAATGACATTTTGCCTCAACAAATACATACGTCATTAAGTTTTTTTCCAGCATAACCAAATGCACCAATTGTTTGCAAAATTTTCACAGGCCTAATATTTGATAAATGAGAATTAAATACTGCTTTGTAAGGCCGTTGGCTATTGAGTTGTCAGTTTCAAGTATAATTATTTGGCCCCTGTTTGGATGTCAAGTTTCAGTTTCCTTTATTTTCCACTCTCACTAAGTAGTTACTGTCTATGAGAGTTGTTGATTGGATTAGCAACTTTGTGTTTTCATTAGTTACAGTTTACTTGGAAAATGCCAGTTTATGTTCTTTTTTGCATGAGAATAGACGGGTACAAAGAGGGAGCTCTCTTGATGATAAAAAGTGATCTACATATTTCACCATTGGAGATTGTATCTTTTAGATTTATATAACACAGACGCACCCTAAAAAAAGGTAGCCTAGAATACCAATCTTCCAAAAGGAGAAAGCTCTTTATATTGTCAAGAGGTCTTTGTTTCTCGCATTACCTAACTAGATATGAAGTTGAAGAGAGACAGAGAGAGAAGCGCTTTACGGGGATAGTATCTTCACCATTTGCTCTAACATC
Organism: Codonopsis lanceolata; assembly: GCA_013146195.2. Lineage (NCBI taxonomy): Eukaryota > Viridiplantae > Streptophyta > Magnoliopsida > Asterales > Campanulaceae > Codonopsis > Codonopsis lanceolata. The sequence goes on along the minus strand of CM028378.1, from coordinate 106,932,790 downwards.
TTAATTTGAGCAGAATTTCACAAACAATGCAAAATGACATATGAGTGCAGAGATCTCTCTTTTGGAACTCCTAAAACGAAGAAAATAAACTAAAAAGCCCAGTCAGTTTATCATAGTGGAATTGCCATGAACTCCATAAAGTAGTCGTAAAATCCTGGGGGAGCTCATGCAGATGCTGGTCCTTGCATGACAATAAAGAAAATAGTAAACATGCAATAGGATCTTCTGTGATATTTCGACTATATTTCGGATCAATGTCAATCCATACAAAATTGTAGAGAGTAAGTATTGTTTTTGAATGAATTGATGCACATGATCCTCAATTAACTTCCATACATCATAGCCAGAAAGCTCATATACAAATATGACTAGCCATATCCAAGTCTATCAAAGGTCAGATCAGGAGACAGAAAGTCAACTTCATGCTTGGCTACACTTATTCCCTCTGCAGTCCATTTGTACATGAAAGACACAGTTCTGCAAGAATTGCACTTGGTTCTTTCACTTAGTAGCTTTTGGATGGAATTGTGTAGTGAATAAGCATTCTCATTATTCTAGAATGTCTTTGAAAATGCATGTAACTGAACATACTTCAGTCAATCCACTAGGTAAGAGTGAACAGTTGTTGGCAACATAAATGTCTTGAAACCATCAACAACTATCATGATTTCTTGAAGATAATCTAACAAGTCTGTAAGGGTAAAATAGGCATGGCCTATTTTAGTTTTTGTTTCCCCTTTCTTGGTCATTGTGTTTAGGCAAGTTTGACAATTTTGGAAACAAAATTTTCCTAAAGATTTTTTTGGTTTCTTGGTCCTAAATCTTAGGAGTTATTTTGGAAACAAAATCTATGTAAAAATCCTTCATAATGTCGTGCCTTAATAGTAGTTAAGGAAGTTGATTTGATTTATAATTCTAATCTTTTTCCATATTGGAGTTTGTTTCCTTCTTTATGTATAGGTCTCCTTCATATTATAAATAGAGGGCTTGAGGCAGAGTCTGGTGAGACGGATACAGAGAGAATACAGAGAGCTGAGAGCAGAAAAATTCAGAATTCAGAAGCTGTTTCAGAATTCCAGGATTGTGTAGTATTTGAATGTAGCTTCGAATGTTACAACATTCGGAACTACATTGAAGTGTTGAAGCTGTTTTGTCTTCCTAGCTGTTTTTTTTAAGAAGTTGTTTGTTTCTTCCCACGTTATCTATATCTGTTTTTCTGTGGGATTTTGCTCTCCAAGACTTGTTGTCTTGTGAGAGTATTTTGTTTGGTGATTTCACAAAGTTTTTGTAAAACAATTCATATTATTTAGTGAAATCTTTTTGGCCATGAGGCTAGATCTACAAGCATAGGCTTGTAGGTTGTTTGGTATCTGTTTGTGCTTGATTTGTGCATTAGTTGTTAAGTCTTCCGCTGTTTTAATTTTTCTGTCTATTATGACTACCATTGTAGCTTCATCAGAAGCTACATTGGAAACTGCATTGACTGTTTAGAGAATCCTAGCTACTATTGATCTTACAATTGGTATCAGAGCCTCCTCTTGACGTCACTAAGAGTTGTTTCTGGTTGTAGCCGTGATGGATTCTCAGTATGAGAATGTTGTTCATCCTCCAACTTTGACTAATGCAAATTATTCTATTTGGAAAGTAAAGATGCGTATCTTCATCAAATCAATTGATGAAAGAGCGTGGCTTGCTGTTCTAAATGGTTGGAGTCCTCCAAAAACGACTGATACTGATGGTGATGTAAAGATCACTAAAGAAGCCGATTGGTCTAATGAAGATAGGAATACTGCTTCTTTCAATTCTAAAGCATTGTCTGCCATATACAAAGCCTTAGATGCCAACACCTTTAGAGTTATAGCCAATTATGAGTCTGCTAAAGATGTATGGAAGGCCCTTCAAACCCTGTGTGAAGGACCTGCCAGTGTTCGTGCTTCTAAATTAAGATTTCTTACTACACAATTTGAAAACACAAGAATGAATGAATCTGAGGATATCATGTCATATTATGGTAGGCTTCTTGATATGTCTAACTCTGCTTTGGCTTTAGGTGATCCCATCACTAATGATCGCCTTGTTAGTAAAATAATGCGTACCTTGCCTGAAAGGTTTAATGTTAAAATATGTGCTATTGAGGAAGCACATGATATTGACAAAATGGGTTTTGAAAGATTGGCTGGTATCCTTCAAAATTTTGAATTAAACCTAAATGATCAAATCAAACAAAAGGGCAAAGGTGCATCAGCTTCTACTCCTCTTTGTGAAAAACATTGCTTTGCCATCTGCTGTTGACGTCTCTTCCGATTTGCTTGCTTTACAAAAGGAAATTGATGAGTCTGATTTTGGAGAAGATTCCATGGCTCTTTTGACTACTAAATTTAAAAAAAAAATTGAAAGCCAAGAGCCAAAACAGAACTCCATCATCAAGCTCCAAAACCTCTTTTAAGCCTAATTCTGGTAAATTTGCTCTTAAGGAAAATTCTTTTCAAACACCAAAAAAAACCTTTTACCAATCCTTTTGCTTCAAAACCTTCTTACAATGGAAAAAATATTGATTTCATTCAGTGTAGGGAGTGTCAAGGATTTGGTCACTATGCAAATCAATGAGCAAATACCTTGAGAAAGAAGGGTTTAAACTTTTCTGCAACTTTGAGTGATAGTGATGGTGAAGATCCAGGAGATCTCGTCACTCTCACTGTTGTATACGACTCTGAATCTGATTGTGCAGGTCCTTCGGCCAATGTATCTCCGAATGTAGCTTCTTCAAAAACTACATCAAAAGCTACATTGGACAAAAGCTGGGAAGATCTTTGTTGTTTTAACTCCTCTGTCACAGAAGATGGTGGAGAATCAGAATCACACCTGCTGGAAGGTTACAAGGAGCTGTATAAGGATTGGGAAAAGAGGGCTCTTTAAGTTACATTGCTTGGAAAGACAAATGATATGCTAAAGAAGGTAAATGAAGAGCAGGAGGAGTGTATCACAAGGCTGGAATGTTTGCTGAGTAAGAAAGATGTGGAGATTGAAGAACTGAAAGAAGAACTCATTCAAGCCAATGAAACCATGGCTAAATGGAACTCTAGCCAACAAAAAATGGATGATATGTTGAAATTTGGAAATTCTGGTAAGTCTGAAATTGGTTTTAGGCCAAAGATGTTTGTTAAAGAGGGTGAAGGTATTTCTGAACCAAAACAGCCCACACAAGATTTTCAAAATCCAAACTTCTTTGAAAAACCCAAAACAAGAAAGAAAAATTTTGTGTGCCACTATTGTCACAAGCCTGGTCATATTCAACCATTCTGTTTTCTTAAAAAGGCTGTCTATGAGGAAGAGTTAAGGCAACCAACCAATGCAGCAACCAATGCAGCATCTAATGCAGCAATATTGGAAGCTACATTCGAAGCTGCATCAGAAGGTACATTCTAAGAAACATCAGCCACAAACTTTCAAAAAGATGTGGGTTCCCAAATGTAGTTACAGGAATGATAAAGCCAAATACTGTGAGCCCTTTGACATATGTCCCAGTGCAAAGTGGTCTAATGATGAACAGTGCAATGTAACCTTCACATCATTAAAGTCACGCATAGCTGGTTCATGGTACTTTGATAGTGGGTGTTCTAGGCACATGATAGGTTCAATTGAGAACTTGAAGGACTATGTGAGTATCAATGGTGGGTCTGTGACATACGGAGGAGGAGCCAAAGGTAAGATAATTGGTAAGGGAACCTTGAATGTAGATGGACTTCCAAAGCTTACCAATGTCTACCATGTTGAAGGTCTTAAGACCAACCTCATTAGCATCAGTCAGCTGTGTGATGATGACCTACAGGTAAAGTTTGATAAGAATTCTTGTGAAGTTTTTGATCAATCAAACAAGTGTCTTTTGATAGGTACTAGATCCTCTGACAATTGTTATATGTTCAACAATGCACAAACCTGTTACAGTGTTAGTATTGATATCACAGATCTATGGCATAAAAAACTAGGGCACATGAGTTTTCGTAAACTTCATGAGCTTGTGAAGCATGATGCAGTGAAAGGATTGCCTAGTCTGGATAAGAACTTCACAAAGGTATGTGGTCCATGTCAAAAAGGTAAACAAATCAAGGCTTCGCATCCTCCTATTTCTCAGTGTTCCACATCTAGATGCCTTGAGATGATTCATACAGATCCCATGGGTCCTATTGAAGTAGAGAATCTAGGAAAGAAAAAGTAAACCTTTGTCTGTGGTGACGATTTCTCTAGATTTACATGGGTTGTGTTCTTAAGAGAGAAATCTGCAACTTTTGAGACTTTTAAAATATGGTACACCCGTGTTATGAACTTGTATGATCTAAAGCTTACTAGAATTAGATCAGATCATGGCACGGAATATGAAAATTCCTCCTTTTCTAGCTATTGTGCCTCAAATGGCATAACTCATGAATTCTCAGCTCCTAAAACTCCACAACAAAATGGAGTGGCAGAAAGAAAGAATAGGACACTTCAAGAAATGGCTAGAGTCATGTTAAGCTCCAAGAATTTGGCTAAAAGATTTTGGGTAGAAGCCTTAAACACTGCTTGTCATATAGGAAATATGGTCTTCTTGAGACCAAGTAGCACCATGACACCCTATGAAATTTTACTAGGGAAGAAGCCTACATTAAAATATTTTCATGTTTTTGGGTGTGTGTTCTATCTTCTCAACGATAGAGATCATCTTTCAAAATTTGACTCAAAAAGTGACAAGTTTATTTTCATGGGATACTCTACCAATAGTCGTGCTTATAGAGTCTTTAATCTTAGGACTAAAACTATTATGGAGTCTATAAATCTTGTGTTTGATGACCTAACGGATCTTGGCCACAAAACAGTTAAGGATGATGTTACAGGTTTGCTAGACTTTGGAGATTAAGGACCACCAGCTCAATCTTCAGAACCTGTACCTGCAAACAGTGATCCTGCACCTGAAGATACGGAATCTGCAAGTTCTGGAAGTTCAGAGAATGAGACTCAAGATGTAGCTCAGAATGTAGCTTCGAATGTAGCTCCGGATGCAGCTGCATCAGAAGCTACATTGGTCAAACCCGCCGATTCGTAAACGCATCCTAAATTCAATCTAGTTTGACTGATCGCAGCCATGACATTCCCAGCCGAATTCAGAAAGTGCATCCCACTTCACAAGTCATAGGTAATGTATATGACAGAATGTCAACAAGGAGGAAAGGTAAGGTAGGCTATAGGAAATTGGCTTGTCTATCTTCTTTTGAGTGTGAAAAGATTCATACTTCATGCTTTGTGTCTACCATTGAACCTAAGAATGTGCATGAAGTCCTAAAAAATGAATGTTGGATCAATACCATGCAAGATGAGCTTGATCAATTTGCTAAAAATGATGTTTGGATCCTTGTACCTAGACCCACTTCTGTGAATATTATTGGAACTAAATGGATTTTCAAAAACAAATCAAATGAAGTGGGAGAGATAATAAGAAACAAAGCTAGACTTGTGGCTCAAGGGTACACACAGGTTGAAGGGGTGGATTTTGATGAAACATTTGCTCCTGTTACCCGCATTGAGTCCATACGTCTACTTCTTGCCATTGCATGCTTTCTTGACATTACTCTTCAATAAATGGATGTGAAAAGTGCTTTTTTAAATGGCATTCTAGAGGAAGAAGTGTTTGTTGAACAACCAAAAGGATTTGAAGACCCCCATAAACCCAATCGTGTTTTTAAATTAAAGAAGGCCTTGTATGGACTCAAGCAAGCTCCTAGAGCCCGGTACGGGAGACTTACAGACCATCTTTTGAAAAGTGGTTTTAAAAGGGGAGAAGTGGACAAAACACTTTTTATTCAAAAAATGGACAAACACATTTTGATTGCACAGATTTATGTTGATGATATTGTGTTTGGGTCCACTTCTAAATCCTTGGAAAAAGAATTTGTACATTGCATGACATCTACCTTTGAGATGAGCAAGGTAGGAGAATTAACGTTTTTCCTAGGAATTCAAATAAAGCAATTGCATGAAGGGATGTTCATCTCTCAAGCCAAGTGTGCTTTTAACTTGGTGAAGAAATTCAGTCTTGAGGATGGAAAGGGAAAGAAAACCCCTATGGGTACATCCAATAAACTTTGCAAGGATGAGAAATCAAAAAGTGTTGACCATACTTTGTATAGAAGCATGATAGGAAGTCTGCTATATTTGACTGCTACCCGTCCAGACATCATGTATAGTATGTTTGTGTGCTAGATACTAAGCAAACCCTAAAGTTTCTCATTTGAAAGCTGTCAAAAGAATAGTTAGGTATGTTGGTGAGACATGTGCTATGGGTTTGTGGTACACAAAACACACTAATACCAACGTTGTTGGTTTTAGTGATGCTGATTGGGCAGGTAGTGTAGATGACATGAGAAGTACTTCTGGTGGATGCTTTTATTTGGGAAACAACTTGATCTCTTGGTTTAGTAAAAAGCAAAACTGTGTTTCCCTCTCCACAGCTGAATCTGAATGCATTGCTGCTGGTAGTAGGTGTACACAACTTTTATGGATGAACCAAATGATCAAGGATTATGGCCTACACAGTGAAGTGTTAACCATGTATTGTGACAACACTAGTGCTATAAGCATAGCAAAAAATCATGTTCAACACTCTAGAACTAAGCACATTGATATAAGACACCATTTTATTAGAGACCTGGTTGAACAAGGTATTATTTGCATTGAACATATAGGGACTGAAAAACAATTGGCTGATATTTTTACTAAGAGTCTAGATTTTGAGAGATTTATCAATCTTAGGAAATCTCTCGGTATGTGTGCCATGTGACCCTTCACTCACTATATATATATATATATATATATATATATATATATATATATATATATATATAAATAGGCATTCTGCATTGTGCATTTAGGGGGGCACACTAGGTTCATCTCTTATGTTTTGTGCATGTTGTTGCCTGGGATTTGTATTCAAAATCCGTTGTGATTTCCTTATTCTAATTCTTTCACTCTCTCTCCCAAAATTTTTGATGTTGAAAAATTTTAAGCCCACAAAGGAAAGAGCTACCTTTTGAAATTTAGGGATGTGGCAATTTATCTTGGTACTATGGAACTTAGGTTCTCATAGGGTGATCTTGATAAAATTGAATTCCCTTAAAAGAAAAAATGTGAAAGCTACCTAACGGAAAAGAGCTACCTATGAACAAGGTTGTGGCAACTTTTTTTGGGGACTATGACTCCTTGGATTTCATGGGTTGATCAAAAGCAAAGTGGCTTCCCTTGGTAAATAGTGTGAAAGGTTCCAAGTGGCATGTTGTGAATATGCTTGAAATAAAGTAGAGCTATTCTCCTAGAGAAATAAAATACCTATGGAATTTGTGGGAGATGAGTATGGGTAGTATAAAGAAAATTTGAGACATTGTACATAAAATCACAATTTTGGCGAATGCATCTCCCAATGCAGCTACATTGGGAACTACATTCAGGTGATCTAGACATTGTTCTGTTGTGATAATATCAGCCTAATGAATTTTTGTCCTTATCTCAAAAAAAAAATTGCAAAATAATTACCAATGTATTCTATGTTGAATATTTATGTGGCTGTCTAATCTGTGTGATGTTCTAAGAGTTCTTGTTACGGATATAACTGCTATTGAATGCTTGGGTTGGTTCAATTTTGGTAAACCCTTTGGTGTGTTTGTTAAGAATCCTTGATGATTTTGAAATTCAAAAATTCAAGAATGTGACAAAGAGATTAGTTGTTACCACACACACATAGCTCTCCACATTTTTCTCTTGTCAAAATCAGATTTTCTATTACACTTGTATATGATTTGGTCAACCTTGGTTTGCATTCAAAAATCAAAAATTGGTTTTGGGATTTCATAAACGCCCCCTCATATCCTGCTACTAACGGCTAATGTGGTTATAAGGCTGTCTTAAGTGATCTTTTAGGTAGCAGGCTCGATATCACTCTCCACACTCTCCTCTGCTCAACTGATTCCTAAAATTACTGAAGGATCTTGGACCATCTCATTCTCTTTTCATCTCATCTCTTGAAACCCTAAATTCTCAATGGCGTCTGCACCTTCCAGCTCTTCAGACCCCATGAAGCAGAGTCCCTCAGCCAATATAGCTTCTAGTGCTACTTCTACTGAAGCTACATCATCTCAAACTTCCTCTCCTATAAATCCAGACTCAGCCATTGTTCTTGCCAAACCCCTTCCAGAGCCTCTCACTGTCATATCACCTGGAGAAAAGGGAAATGCCATTGATGTAGAAAACCCCGGTGACTTATCTGGTTTCCCCCAAATTGGAAACCCTAGCTCGCGTAAATCCAAGCGATTGAGGGGAATTCCAAGCAATTACAATAATCCAAGTGGTCTAGACGTCGAAAGAGCCAAGAAATTTAAGGTAACTCCATGCCAATTTGAAGAGGTTGTCCCCATTGCGAGTGATTCTGATGACGAAGACTTTGTTGCTGTGAATGCGTCTATTCCTCAACCACACACGTCTGGTCATACTATTGATGCCAGCTCCTCCATTCCTGCTCCCGTAGATACAGGTGATGAAGACTACCCCATTCCTACCCCGAAAGTGGTTTTCCAACATGACTCACCTACACATGAAGTGGCATCTTCTGCTGGTCATTCTGCTGAGGCTGAAGTAAATTTCTCTGACATGAGCTTCTCCGATGAGCAAAAGAACACTAGCTGATTACTTGATGTAGCTAGAGATGTTAAATTGGGTCGGCCCTAACCCTACAGGGTCAGCCCTATACGGCCGCGGGTTAAACGGGTCATCCAAACGGGCCGCTCAAATCGTGACCCTTACCCTAACCCTGTAGGCCTCGGGTTAATAGGGCCAACCCTATTAGTCGATTAACAAAATGAATTTGTATGGATATTAACATTTTACTTGAAACAACCATTAGTTGTTGTTGCTTTATGCAACATGAAGGCACAAGAAAGCTAACAGAAAACTCTACCTTGCTCTCATAATTGTGTTTCTGCATTATGGTTAAATAGCTCAACTTGTCATCTTAAACGAAAACTATGTTCATTACATTAGCAGTCATGACAACAAACACTTGCAATGGCGAGCTATTCAGATCAATCATGCCAATAAAGAATTGATGGGGAGGAAATCAATATTTTGTCAAGCAATGATGCCCAAATGCCTAATCTTTGCTCGTAATTTAAACATACTCGGTTTTCAAAAAGATTGTACCAATCGAGGCTTTTCTTACATAAGATTTCTCACAAAGCAAGGGTTCGATTCTAATGGATTGACACAACCAAAATTAGATCCCTACGCAATGAACTCGTGATCTTAAAAGGCAATCAATTTCACATTCAAAACCCATTCGAGCCCAACGACCAGCTTCCTATCATCTGTGTAAGATCAAGATTCAACCCAGACGAATAGAGCTATACCACACTAATTCGAATTTGGAGCAGGCATTTCTCATAATATTAACCAAAAATTAAAACATCAGGAAGATGACTTCCTGAGTTCCTTTGCCGGTTAGTCTACCAGTCGCACATTAAAGAAGGATGCAACTAAATTACTAATTAATAATTTCTAAATTAGGGTTTAATTTAAAACTTACCAGTTGAATCTTGAAGATGAGATGACGATTGACGGTGAAGCGAATCGTGAAGACGGCCAGGCAAGCGCTGTGAAGACGACGGCGGCGGTGAAGGCTGAAGATCGAAGAGAGGCTCCAGTGAAGAGCTGAAGTGGATCGAGTAAAGAATCGAAGATCGAACCTCGAAGATCGAACCTCGAAGATCGAAGATCGAAGACGAGCGACGACTTCCTCGCCCCGAATCGGCGAATCGCCTTCACCGCCGCCGCTGGGGTTTTTTCTTTTGGGCGAAAAAGTGAAGTCTCCGACCTTTTTGGTTAGTCACCGTAAGTCCTGCTTTCCCCAAAACCATCTCGGCCGCGTCCTGTCGGCCGGCGGCCCGACCCAATTTACCCGCGACCCTATAGGGTCAACCCGTTTAGCCCGTTTAATGAACGGGTTGTGCCTTCCCGACCCTAACCCTTTCCGGTTTTCGGTTAATAGGGTCGACCCTACGGTTTCCGGCCCTTTTAACATCTCTAGATGTAGCTGAAGAATGCTTCTCCAAAGATTCCTCCATCTCCTACTACAAGTCCTGCCAAGACCTCCAGCTCATCAGAATTTGATGACAGCTCTGACCAGGACATTGTTGAAAAAGTTGTGTCTGAAGAAGAGGAGTTTGATGAGGTTCCTTTGAGATTCACAAGGAGAAGAGCTGCAATGACCAATGTAGCTCCCAATGTAGCCACATCAGAAGCTACATTCACTCCTGCTTCCTCTGATGCTGCTTTAGGTACTCCCTTCTCTGCTCAATTTATAACAGCTGCTGCTTCCTTGAGGTTTAATACCTCTAGGAAAATTGTGGATGAAAGATTGCTTCTCAAAGAAGAGTTGCTTGGACAAAATCTTGTTCAATTTTTTACTGATAGAGGTCTTTTAGCTACTCTGTCTTCTGCATCTCCTTACCTTAGGAACATCATTTTTTACTTTTATGCAAATCTTGAGAAACGGATCTCTTCTGCTAGTGATCCTAGATTTGAAAAGGTCTATGTAAGGAACAAATGGTTTGACTTCTCTCCCTCCATCATCAATGAGCTTTTTGGGTCTCTAGCTATTGGGGTTGTTAGAATAATGTCTGATTTGAATGTTTGTGTCCAAGAACTTACAGGAGGTCTAGTATCTAGATGGCCAGGTAAAGGGGCCAATGTTAGCACTTCCCAACTTTCCTCTTTGTATGCTGTTATGCACAAGATTTGTTGTGCAAATTGGGCCCCTACTACAAATTCCAATGCCCTTATTGAAGAACATGCTAGAATTTTATATCAGATTGGTCTTGGTCTACCATTTGATTTTGGGGATTTGGTCTTTAGAAAGATTGTATCCCTAGCAGAGTCAGAAGGGGATAAAAGGGCTCTTATATTCTCTTCTCTTATCTACAAAGTTCTGGTTGCCCAAGGCTTTGCTCCCACTGATTGTGATAGACTCACCCCTATTCTTAACCCTCTTCACATCTCTGTCAAGCTCTTAAAGGGAGATAAAGTGATCAACCTGCCTTTGGTCTATCCTTATCCCTCTGTTCCTGGGACTTCATCAGCCATGCCTGCACCAGATGCCCCTGCCTCTGCTACACAATCTGCTGCTGTTCCACTTGCTCCTGTTATGGGCAATGTAGCTACATTTGGTCCTTCATCAGTTCCTGCCCTGATTTCTCTTGGACCATCTGCACCCATATCTCTGTCATTCATCCAGGGCCAGCTTGTCAAAGTGAGGTCTCAAATTGCTATTCTTCAGAACTTGGAGGCTCAATACTCTGCTTGGCTGAGCATCCATTCTGGCCAAATAGGGGGAGGTTATTCCAGTGTTGATCCTGCTCCTGGTTCTGCTCCTGAACAAACTGTTTCTGCTCTTGGTTCCACTACAGCTACTGATGAAGCTGTACCTGAAGATCCTGAAGATTGAAGATGTGGTTCTATTTTCTGTAATTGGTGGTGTTGTGGTTGTCTTTGCTGATTACATTAAACACTCTTGGTCTGTAATAATCTGTTCTATAACTCTCTGCTCTGTGGATTTGGTTCAAAACTTAAACTGGATATTACTTGGTTATTGATCTACTACATATTTAGTTCATATTACTTCTATCTGATTGTCATATTCAAGGGGAATTCTTTACTAACATATGCAAGTTTTGAAGGTTTTTGTCTATGTTGAATATGTGGCAACACTTGTCATATTATTTGACTAAAAAGGCTTAACAAAGGGGGAGATTGTAAAGGTAAAATAGGCCCCAGGCATGGCCTATTTTAGTTTTTGTTTCCCCTTTCTTGGTCATTGTGTTTAGGCAAGTTTGGCAATTTTGGAAACAAAATTTTCCAAAAGATTTTTTGGTTTCTTGGTCCTAAATCTTAGGAGTTATTTTGGAAACAAAATCTATGTAAAAATCCTTCATAATGTCGTGCCTTAAAGTCCTTCTCAATATGGTAAATGAATCTAGTAGTTAAGGAAGTTGATTTGATTTCTAATTCTAATCATTTTCCATATTGGAGTTTGTTTCCTTCTTCATGTATAGGTCTCCCTCACATTATAAATAGAGGGCTTGGGGCAGAGGCTGGTGAGACGGATACAGAGAGAATACAGAGAGCTGAGAGCAGAAAAATTCAGAATTCATAAGTTGTTTCAAAATTCCAGGATTGTGCAGTATTTGGATGCAGCTTCGAATGTTACAACATTCGGAACTACATTGAAATGCTGAAGCTGTTTTGTCTTCCTAGCTGCTTTTTTTAGGAAGCTGTTTGTTTCTTTCCACGTTTTCTATATCCGTTTTTCTGTGGGATTTTGCTCTCCAAGACTTGTTGTCTTGTGAGAGTATTTTGTTTGGTGATTTCACAAAGTTTTTGTAAAACAATTCATATTATTTAGTGAAATCTTTTTGGCCATGAAGCTAGATCTACAAGCATAGGCTTGTAGGTTGTTTGGTATCTGTTTGTGCTTGATTTGTGCATCAGTTGTTAAGTCTTCCACTGTTTTAATTTTTCTGTCCATTGTGACTATCATTGTAGCTTCATCAGAAGCTACATTGGAAACTGCATTGGCTGTTTGGAGAATCCTAGCTACTATTGATCTTACAAAGTCAAATTATAAACTTTAAAATCAATCAATAAGCAATACATGCTTGATTACTCGCATCAAATAAAAGTTATTACTGCCAACCTGTGATCCATTGTCAAGAATAGTGGCTGTTGTAGTAAATTGGCACTCAGCTCTATCGACTTCATTGAAACCCGAGTCCTTCAGTATAGCTGGAAACCATCATAATCAAGTACACTTCGCTCAGTTTCAATTATTGAAAAGAAAAAAAAGGTAAAAATTGTCATGACTCCAAAATCATACCTGCACACACATATTTAGCTGCTTGATCAGTTGTTGGGTACAATTTGAATGATCGGGTTATAACCTCTCGTGGTTTCATAATGTAGAATTGTTCCTGGAAAAAAATGTAATTTCAGAATAATGGATATATCATAAGAGACAAAACTATGGATCAAGTGAACACCTCCATTTGGCTGACACCTGCAGAGCAATCAAACTGCAAGATGGAAGAACTTGTTCAATAATGAATCGAAGAAAAAACAAATGAGACAATAGTTAAGTAAATTTTCAATTGTGTGTAAATGGAATAATAAAAACTAACAAAACATAATATTCTAGCTTTCTGATCGCAAATAAAAGACGTAAACACTGGCTGATGCAAATAGGTTTCTGCGAGGAAGATAGTTTTGATTCAAGGCCAATATGATCCTATTCTTATTTTGAAGTTGCAATCATTCTTCTATGAATCCCCAGGTAATAAATAAGCGTAGAAATCAAAACTACTAGCGTTAGGCAAAAAAAATTCTAACATGGTTCCAAAGTTTCAATTCTAGAGGTCTTTTTTGAGATGTCTATTCTCTATACACATTTGGTTCATTTAACTCAGTATATTTTTGGTCCTTCTATCTGCATGTTAATCTGAAGCAATATATTTCCATCAAAATCTTCCTAATCTTTTATAGGATATATGATTGATTTTAACACAGGATACTAATGTTGATTAATAGGATAGTGTGACTAGCAACTTATGACAAATTCCGAAATAGCTAATTACGTAACTAGCGAGAAGATTCTAATAGCATTAGTATTCTTATCACATTAATGTAATTTAAAATTTGTTCGACTGTTTTGGAGGCACCACATTTCCATGTGGAATCTTGGTGTTACACTAGATTCATACTTAGAAAATCTTGCCACCATGATGTCATACCAGCAAACCTTCTAAAGACAGTTCAAAAAAAATACAAAGATTGTATGCTTAAGTTTGTATCCACTTAATGATGAAACTCAACTAAGATTGCCAAGAGTTCGGCCTTTGTAGATTCTGTGCCTTTTTGGCAAGTTACTTACCTCATTTTAATTTTCATGCCATTCTAAGTGACCAGTAGCTGCATACTCAATCCCCTAAATAATGATTGCTGGATCATGAATCCTAAAGCCACCTTTCTTAGCTATAAATCTTTGAAAATTTTGAATTTCCATCACAAATGCTCCTTTTTTTTGCACCTGTGGAAAAGGAAAAGTTACCCAAGGGATCTTTAAGTAGCAGACCATGCCCAGGATATATGTAGTCCACATGCACGATGATCATCAGGTTGAATTTCCTAAGGATGAACGGCTATAGGGCATCTGCCTCTAAATAAAAGGCCATTTCACATATCAGAAACTCTAAAAGTGTTGCTAGCACGAGAGAAAAAGTTAACATACAACTGCATACGAATTCAGAAAAAGTGCTCATCGATATCCGTACTCAAGTAGTGGTTTCATCAACTCCGATGAAACAGAGTAGAAAACTACTGCCTGGGTCCATTTGCAACCCCACTGATGGAAATAAGGTGTTTGTACTTTTATGACTTCAGGATACACTTACATCAATAGAACATTCAAGTAAAGTGCAGGCAATCAGTATAGCTCCTAATCAAAGTAAAAAACGATCACAATGAAGCCCAAGATGAAGCAGCGCAGAAGCAATTGTTGGGAACTAAAAGAGGCAAGTCTAAACTAGAACATCATGCACGATCATCGATGAAAAACTGCCATAAGAACAGAAAAAAGTTTAGTAGGAATACCGTTAAGCTGTATGATGCTTCCACTTCGCCAATATTTTTAGTTGTTATTGCCGCAATCCCGAATTGAGTAAGGGCTTCAAAAGTTGGGACAGTAATGCTTAAAATTTTCCCAGGGCTCCTACAATAACATACACGTATATGAGTGAGCTACCCAAAATATCACTTGCAGCCTTTGAACTTAAGTACTAAACTACAAGGTAAAGCTGTAGCAAAAAGAACATCATGATGGATCTTTCCAGGGACCTAACTGTAAAATTACTTTAAGCAATCAGGTTCAGCAAGTACATTCTCAGATGGGATTATCCATGGCCCTATGTTGTTGCAAAAGTCTCAATCTCAAATGAAATCAACGCCAAAACCAGATAATGGACCAATATGCGATAACTTCCATTCATCACCTCACTCTATTAGGTTTAAAACCTGACAGTTACTTGCGCAAGCGCACCCTGAGAAAAGCAGGGTGGAGTAGATTTAAATACCCACTGCAATTCACAACCACCACACAAATACCCCAAATTAAGGATGCCAAGATTCATTTGTAACCAGAAGAAACAAATATGAATATTCAAGAAGCAAGTTGAGGACTCATGTACTAAAGTTGCATGAAGTCAGGATAAATGGAGTAAGATTATATGCTCACATGTGATGGCTATCAAAGAAGAGAGCTGGAATCTAATTGAGATGCATTAAGGAAAAGATGGACACTAACAAAACTTTTGCTAAAGGCATTTTAAGACAGTAGGATGATCACGATCATAACAACAGCTTCGACCCATAATGGAGGAAACTTATTTACTTTAGTTTCTGTACATAGTTTTGCAAGTGACATTTACGAGTTAACTTATAAAAGATATAGGCATAATTATGGAGTTAATATCATAAAATCTCTTCAATGACAAAATCAGAGTTAGGAAGTTAACATTAACCTTTGGTAGACATATTCAATGTCATCTGCGCTTAATTCTATCAGAAGGTTTGTGTTCAAAACTTCAGTGATTCCAATAGAGAACGAATGACTTCCTGCATTCTGCATGTAATTGTAAATGATTGACATCCAAAAAAATACACAAGCATGTAAAATCGAAATTTAAATTGCTGAAACATAACTGGTTGCTCATTTATCCTTTCAAACCTTCCCTGGACACCATAAAGAGGCACCTGCTTCCTTCTAATACGATTCTGGTCAGCCTGTCAATGCAAGGTGAAAGCAATTATTATAAGTTTCTAAACACTATCCTATTATCCAAAGACTAAGTTTAGATCTTTTAAATGCATCAATGAGAAATGAAAATATTCTTCCAAATCTTAAAAAGGATGCATACTGAAAGGCATAGATACAATGAATTTGTGATGTATATAATAATAGAACGGACATTTCTACTCAAGTTTCAACCGAAATCATCAAAGTCCTATCAAGATTTCTCCTTACATCATAATGAACAAAATCCTGTCAATATTTTCAGTACCAGCCAGCGAATAACTATCCTTTTGAGACAAAGTACACCCTGGGCATGTTAATGCATGATCTCAAGCAGCTAACCTGATTTATATTTATATTTTTTATTTTCTATAAGAAAAGAGAATTGTGTCAGTTGTCAAACCATCCAAAAGGCACAAAGGACAATTGAGAGGTCCGTCAAAATTACAAACGAAACAGAAAAGCAAAAATCCAGAAAAGTAAAGTGCTCCAATCTCGCTGAATCTGTGAGAGGGGACCCTCCGAAAGGCACCCCTCCCCTAAGCTCAGAGAGACACAATAAAATCAACTCTATCTCAGAGTAGAGACCAAGCCAGCAACTGATCCCAGAAAAACCTTGAATCCTCTCTATTTACACACACCACATGACCACAAACAACCCCCCCCACCCCGCGCCTTGCCAAAGCAAGCAGGCATATTTCCCCCCATCCAAAACCTCTAAAGTGCATCTGAAAAAAAGTAGAAGGGGAACCAGTACAGACCCAATCTTCCTTCACCACCTCAAACAAACTATTCTACGGAATATTGTTCATGAGCGCGATTGCACATCAGGCATCAATCCAGGGAAATCCAATTATACAATATGTGCCCTTGCAAGATATCATTAGTGTTGAGCTTGTTAAGAATCAATGCCCAAGGCTCCAAGCAGACACTCTAATTTTTTAAGGAACTTCAGGTTCCCATATGAAAGAAGAAAGTGAGAACGCAGACAGACATGGAGAATGGATCAAGTGGGAAAGAAAGGAAAGACATGGGTACAACCCTGAACCCTCCAAAATGCAAATTTAAGAGTCAGGACTATGGGAAGAACACACTTGAGATTGAAGATCAAGCATCATAAGAGCCTTCTTGGTCTCCCGATCATGAAGTTAACTTGATTATTCTATAAAATTATAAACTAGAACTAATATTTGCAGCTTGGAAGAAAAATATGTGTAGAACTATACAAATTGATAAAAGATAGAATTGTCTAATGACCAGATGGATTTAATGAGCTACTTTCAAATGATAAAATAAATAATTCAATATGAATAAACTCACCTCCCAGAAGTTCCACAGCTGATTATGCAAGCAACTCCAAAATGGCGCAGAGCAGAAATCTGGCTGCCCATTAAAAGCCTCATAACTCACACCAATTTTGTTACACTCGAAGCCATCTAAGGTAAACCTGACTCGCTCAAGTAGCATCCACATAGAAAAATTTCTCCCTAAATTTTGTGGCTGACCTGGGCTACCCTTCAACAGGAGACAGAAGGAACAGTTAGCAATCCAAGACTGCATAAATACTGAGATTGCAATCAAGCAATTTATTCCTCATTCAATCACAATAGTTCTAGGAACTAATATATTCATTTCATAGTACAGAACCTAGAAAAATATAACCATGCTCATTGTGATAAATCCTTGCTTAGATACCTTAATAACATAAGACTGCTCCAAATCCAATTACAACACTTCTACTGCTTTACAAGCAACAAATAGCAATAACTTGTGTAGAATAAATTCCATATAGTTAATATGGGAGCAGGAACCAACCTCTCTTTTTTCAACTTGCTACTCTTATTAGGACCAGACTTCTGCATCTAGCCCAGAGTACTAACTTCATGAGCATACATCGCATGATAAAAGGCTGCTTAAAGAAATCTGACCACTTGGAACAACTACTTCATACATGCCAGTGTTTGGTCTTCGCTGATACAAAGTCAATTTGTTTGATACAGTGGCTATCTATAACTCTTGAACTCAGCAATGACCTGTATATACCTCTTTCATTTTACCATTTTCATTATCACTTAGAAGAACTTTAACCATCAAGATTTGCTCAACAACCACCACCTAAGATGATTTTGGATGGCTATATCCACCTTGATGTCTGGCAACGATCACTCGAGATAGAAATAAAAGACAAGGGTCAAAGTAAGGCTTGCTGGACATCTATTAAGAGTAATCTTCTACCGATTTTTTTCTTTTTTTAAATGTCAGGAGTGAGGAGTAATCCATTTTACTTTCATCTCTGCAAAACTTGACGACTAGTTCCTGGCAGCTGGTGAGCATCAAACTTGTTTATTTGCATGTAAGCAAGTGCAACCAAAAAAATATACCTGTTCTGAACAGCTGAAACCTACCCGTTCAGTAACTGGCAAATGAACAGAACTTTCTGAAAACTAAATCAACCAAAAGTGGATGTTGATCAATGGACTTTGGTACTCTTTTCAAATCTATGTGCATGTTCTAAGATAGTGTCTTCTTTAAAAGTGCTGGCATTATATAGAATGCATGTGGAACAAGACGGTGAAAATCCTTTGAAAGTGGTTCAACTGTATTATTCTGAGTACGTTTGGAGTAGTAATCCCTTCAAACACATGTGAGTAGATAAAGCAAGATTAAATTAACTATACTCAAAAACCAAATGCTAGCACTAACAAGATCTTCTGTATACAGCACACCAACAGGTGATATGCTCAGGAGATTCATAATTTTCTATAACAAGACTAGCATTAGCCATTAAGTTAAATTTTGCTTCAAGACATGTGAACATGAAATTATAATGTGCTTCTGTCTTACTAATGCACAATCGTCAATGTACACATCCTTTAGAATAATTCTGCTCCATATGTCTAAGCATGGTTGGAAAATGGACTTCGTTCAGAAACTTATGAAACAAACATGAAAAGTTCCACCGTTGGAGAAAAAATTTCAGTTATGGTTAGACAGTATGCAAAAAGTAGACATCAGTTGTATGCAATAACAAGTTTTAATATTCAATTCAATTTCCATTATAACCATATAAAAATAATATAATGGACCACATATTGTCTTCGTGGATCGTGGTAATGGCCCTAACGCTTAAGCAGTGACCAATATCAGAAAAATTAGTAAGAGTAAGGTATTATGCAAAAGAGTTAAAATGATCAACTACTGCTCCAACGTTCTTGTCATGAAAATCAAAGAAGTGAAGTAAGAAGCGCACCTGCCGTGGAATTATAAGGTAAAAATTGTCAAACGACGGAATATTTGTGTAACCAACATAGTCTCCAATAAGATTCACCCTTAAGAAGTTATCATTTGATACGGCAGTTCTATTCTCAGGACCCACAACCACTTCCTGCAAGGACGACAAGTTACAAAGTCCACAGTTCACTTTACGACATAGTGCTTCATGGTATCCCCACCAATTGTATATACAGTCCTCAATATTTCTCAAACAAAACATTGATCAATTTATATAATGAGAAAAATGAAGGAAAAACAAAAGAAAAATAATTAGCCATATAGAAGATAAATAATCATGACTGATATTAGGATATGTTATCGAAGATATTTAATCTCAGATGGTGAGGCATGTCCACTTCATTATTAATCCTGGTGGACCAGTTAAGGAATGTTAATATAGACTATTTTTTTATCTGCATAAACATAAGAAAGCCTAGATGGTATTTATGTCGTGGATAGCTTGACATTAGTGCATGATATCTATCAATCATTTGATTTTTACACAAGTACATGATTATTATTTTTGATAGGTAAGTATGACCCCTCTCAATACGCAGAAAATCCATTTTGTGACCAACACTATCTACTGCCTCAGTTTCTAAGCGCATGCAGTCTATCCAGTTGAACACTAATGCAATGTTTGTACCTCGGAGTCAGAAAAAAAAAAGGATATAGAAAGACACAACAATACTACAACAAGCATAGTACACATTTCTCTCACTTAAGCTGGCCCTTCAGTTTTAATTACAATTAGTGTCAAGAAAGTAATATACTAGGCAGAAGATAAGCGAGAAGTGCAATCAGAAATTTAGGCGAGATAGTAATTGACTGCATTAAATAGTATGGTCATTGACATGGAGTCTCTGTGTAGATAAATTAGAAGAATTTCTCAAAAAACATACCGAGATTTTTGATTCCGTCTTCACTTTGATTCGAATGCTGAATCCAACCGAGCTTTGGCCAATTCCAAACACATGAAACCTAAGTGGAAAACATAAGAACAATTTCTGGATTATATAACATTCAAAAGCTGTAGGTAAAGGAAACATCAAAATCAAAATTCAAAAATTCAAAAGAGGCCCAATGAACATAAGTTGTGATTTAATAGCTATGCCCCACTTACAGAGTATAGAGTGTTGTTATGTGCTACTAAAGCTATAAGCTACAACTTCCTCAATCCATAAAACAATTTGTAAAAGTTACAATAGTAATAAACAATATATATTAAAAATATTCATCATCCAGCTTTCATATTGTGATGCGAGAAGATTCCCAACTTTTGAAATTTGTTGTGTTTGGGACAGAGTATGGGAGATACTAAAAAACAGAGTTTAATGTTTCGTGGACCATCCCAGTTTGAGACTAATGTAGTAAGTAACAGGAATAAACACTTGCATAGAGTAAGGATCATATAAAAAAAGGCTGGTCACTGACAGATGATGTAAACATTAAAAATTATAAGGTGTACGCCGTTCTGTGTAATAAATAGAGAACCATTTTGTTCATTCTATGCTACATTGCTTGCACTTGTGAAATTAGCTAAAGATTAATGCGAGTAAATCAAGCTGTAAAAGAAAAGGAAAAAATAATATCCTTACCAATCCCCAGGAAAACGAAGACAATGTGCAGTGTTTGCCTTCCCTTTCACCATCTTGTCAACTAGTTCAAAAAAAAAATCACATAATTATAACCTGCATCCTGCATTGAAAATTTGACGTCTGATAAAACAGCTAATATGATCATCACACTTACAGAAGTTTCCACATGACGAAGGCACCCTACGCTGGTCCCCACAAGGACAACAGATTGGCTATCCAGAATGGATTCGAAAAGGAAAACAAAGAACAAGAATTAGGGAAAGAATGTAAGGGGGTCAAAGTAGAAAAGGTTGAGTAAAATATGAATGGTAACGCTAATAAATTGCAACACAGTTCCTTGCTTTAATACTTGTATAATTTATTATTTTCATTTTATCTCGATGAAGTTAAAATAGTATAGATGCACTAATTAGAATTAAAGCATCCTCATACGATTAGGTTTGAATCTCCCGCCTTAGTTTTGCAGGATTATTTTAGTGTTTATTGAAAATATCAGGTTAACGAGAATAGTAAATAGAGTTGTGCTATGTATGGTTACTAAAGTTTAGTTAACAAAAGCTTACAAAGTACATATGATTTGTTGGGCATTATTGGCCCCATCACGTATTGATGATGAGACAGACATACAGAGAGTGCAACCAATCACATAATTTACCAAACTTTTGGTTTATAAAATGTTGGTATCCATAGCATTAATCAAATAAAAAGGTTCAACTGAAAGTGCGAAGAAACTCCAACTAAAACAAGCACAGGTGGCCTTTTTAAATTTGACTAGAAACGATTAGATCTCTAAACAAAAACCTTAGAAATGTTAGTTCCCACAAACATAGAGGGCCTTTCGCAAAATTAAAAACTGTGCCAAAGGATAACGAGTACAAGTACAAGGGGACTAAAACGAAAGCTTTGGAAAGGTCAAGGGTCCAGGGGATCCCAGCCCTTACATTGGTTTCATACCCACCCATGCTCAAAACATGTTTAAACAAAATCTCACTAGACACTAGGAGAACAATTTTCTGTATCAGGAGCATTTTGATTGACACTTTACATTCTAATTTTTTTTTTATTCTAGGCTGACTTGTTAAGGACCAACACCAATCATATCACAGTGCAGGAAAATTCTCAATCATCTTTTCAACGATTATAATTCTTCTAATTCAGTCTACACATATGTGTCGCAAATATGCAGTAGTGAACATGAGGCAGAGAGAAGCCTGGAACCTATAGGTACTTTCATGAGTACAATTGGAAGAGACTGGTATCCAGCACTGAAAATTGCATACCCACACTAATTAATTATGATAAATAACATTTTGTTGTAAACGAGTACAATTGACAATGACTAGTATCCAGCACTG
Organism: Codonopsis lanceolata; assembly: GCA_013146195.2. Taxonomy (NCBI): domain Eukaryota; kingdom Viridiplantae; phylum Streptophyta; class Magnoliopsida; order Asterales; family Campanulaceae; genus Codonopsis; species Codonopsis lanceolata. The sequence continues at coordinate 106,910,651 of CM028378.1, read as the reverse complement.
AAAATATTACCTGAGTGCGCTCAATAATCTTGCCATTCTCATCTCGCAACCTTCAAGACAGAATAAACAGTTGGTCCAATTCACTGACACAGTAATGATATCTGTATCATAGAGTCTTGTATACTTAAAGATGGAACACTGATACAAAAATTTGCAAAGATAAGCATGCCAAATAAAAATGTTGATTTTCAAAAAGATAAGTGATTATCAGCTTCAGTAATATTCCTTACATCAGGTTCCTATACTCAAAACATATGGAAGTGCTGACACTTATATTTAGAGTTGAGAATATTCTCTATGATACACACATGTGGGGCTGCTAAACAAACTGAACCAGCTGGGTCTCGGCTCCATAAGCTCCAGCACGGCGAGTTCGAGTATAAAGGAATTGAGCATGAGCTCCAAGGCACTCGGTAATGTAATTGAGCTCAAGAGTTTGCGATCCCAGCTGGAGATCGACTTGTTTGGCTAAACTTGTGTGGACTCAGCTCGGCTCAATTTATTTAAAAATATATATATATATTTTTATATATTAAATTTATTTGCCTTATAGTAAAAATGGCATATTATGTTTTCAGATATCAGTCTAAAATAAGTATTTTGAGTCTAATTAATCAAAATTAAATTCTTTAAAAATTTGAAAGATCTGGTTGCTGGCATTTTTGTACTAAATTATATTTGGGGATATCCATATTGAGTTGGTTAAAATGAACCTTGAAGATTTTTAACCAGCCTGAGCCAAAACACATTTTAGTTGCGGAGATTGAACCTTAACACTATAATTGAAACTGAAATTAGTACATCAAATTATGTCAATCTCCACCAAAAGATTCATCTTCACATCATCTAGTTTCATCCATGTTCAAACAAAAATATGTAGGCTTAAATAAGGGATAAAGAGACAATTTATAATTAGGATTTATAATTAGGGTCTAATAGTCACTATTTTGTCATAGCTCGAACTCGGCTCAAACTTGTGGTTCGCATAACAAGCTCATGAGCCAAAAAGTTTCAAATGGAGTCAATCCTACACACCTCCTCTAAACCTTGGTTCGAGCTCAAAAAAATCTTAAACAAGCCCAGCTCAAGCATTCCAAGCTCGGCTTGATTACAGCCTTACACATGAACTAATCAATTTAGCAGCCAAATCAAAACTAATGAGTAAAAAACACAGGTCCGTTCGAATGCGAGTCACTCAACCTAAATTAACATCACCTCTATGAAAAGTACAAACAAATATCTTATGGATTCTAAATTTCTAAGTTCCATGGTCTATCTTTACCCTCTTGAGTTGCAGTTCAACAAATACCAGTATATAAGTATGAACTTGAATGCTGGATCCATACCAAAGGTACATCTTATAACCTCTTGGCTCATGTACCACCAACAGAACCTGTACTTAATAGAGTACTAACATACAATGGAAGATAAGTGGAGATTATCAACTGCAAACAAATTAATCATATGGCCTATTGTTAATTTAAGAACATAAGAAAAGAGACTGCAAATATAAAAAGTAATTAGGAGAAGTGACGGAAAAGACTAAAGAGTAACGCACTAGCAGGTCATTATTAGAAAAGTTGAAAATCCTAACTTAAAAGGTAAATGAGCTCATGCTTTTCTTGCAAACAAGTGGGCGTATTTTATTTTATTTTCCAACACAGTACTTTTTGTAGTTTTTCCACAAAAATAATTGTCTAACTAATAGGACTTTAACAAGACAAAACATCCTTATTATTCATCTAATGTGCATATAATCACAAGCCAGAAACAAGACAAGATATTGCTTGCCTCTCACAAATCTGCACAACATCGGCACCAGCATCTGGCTCACATTTGCGCGTCTTTACATATAACTCCTCAGGCTTATATGGGACATCCTAAAAAGAAAAGGTCAACTTAGCCATAATTATGGAAGTAACTGACTAACTGGTTAAGAAACTATTAAACAAGGAAAGTAGAGACTTCAAAAGAAATGGAAAATGTGAAAACAAGTGATATAGATGCTGATGCTAGAGCTTATTATCATGTCGTTAGCTACTACCTTTATCTGAAATACCACTCCAAGATTCCATTAACTAAGATAAGTTAAAGTTGCATAAACATTAGAGCTCTTCGAAGACCCAGGAAGGACATTCCATCCCAAACAGAACCTTTAGGAAAGCAACAGATTTTTGGTACAACTATCAGAAGAAAACTGTATTAACATTCTATGAAAACCCCTTCCCAAACAACCTTCCAGCATCAGGAAGTCCCTCCGAGCAGACCATGAATTAAAAGTAATGCTAGGGATCCAATTTTCCGTCCCAGTAGTCAGGTGTCACCAATTAACATAAGGGACAACAAACTGCCAAATCACATGCTTGACACACAGATAGGAATGGAAAAATTGGATTGATAACTGGGATTCCTAGATTTTCCCATTAAACTAATATTAATATTAATCAATGAACACAAAGAACCTCGATCACCATTCGCCCAGAAAATCAAAACAGCATAACATTAAACAATTCAAAAAGGCCACAATCTCGAGCACACTAAGTAGAAACTAAAGTTTGTGTTAAAATATGCTTCTGATATGAAATTTTTGAAAATATGCTCAGAATCTAGAAGCCTAAACAATTTCAAATTAATGATGGCAGATACCATGCTTCCAGAAGAGCATGAGGCATGCATTAAATTAAGAGTAAATTACAGCAAACCCCCATAAACTATCTTGGGTTACCGGTTCCTATCCTTGAACTTTTTTACCAGACAATAAACCCCTACTAACTATCTGACACAAAACTCAGCTTAACGCCGTTTACAGAATGTTGCAAAAGAGAATTGCCCATGAACATGATTGAATGAACGGAATTTACCCTTTCTAGAGAAAACACTAAAACCTTTGTTTCATCTCACGCTCCCATCTCTCTGCCTCACTCAAATCGAACTCAGCCATTCTCTTCCTCCTTCCACTCACTCCACAGCCTCCACCATTATCGCTTCCGCTTTCTCTACTCCTGCCTTCTTCAGCCTCCTCCCCAATCCTCTTCCTCAACCATGGTCGTCCATCCACCTCCCCACCCTCTCCCGAGTTTCTTTCCATCCTTACCCCCAGAGCACAAGTCTCATGCGTGCACCTCCTAGCAATCTAGAACAGCACCCATCCTCACGAAGAACACATCAACAACCACCGCAGCCCATGAGTTCAATGGTTTCTGCGACCTCCATAGAGATCGATCTGCACTCGCCTCACCCTTTATCCTTAATTTAGTTGATGGATCTTGAATCAAAAATTCAATTCCGACGCATGTTCAACAACAGTGCTAGCCCAAAAAAAACTTCGAGCTCTCACACCGGTCAAGTTAAAATGGACAAATCGTAATGTGCATTCAGTACTAAATTTTTGATTTACTACAGATTGGAATTCTCTCCCGCTTACTAATCTCATGGATTTCTTGGAGATGGGTTGCGAGTTGGATGTTTGATAACCAATAAGGAGTCATCAAAATCATGGATGGGTAGCTGAATGTGAACCCACTTTCAGGGATTGTAGAACTTGATTTTGAGGGAATTAGTTGTTGGTTCGGAAGCTGATAAAAAATTGAATTCTGATGAAACATCATTGAGGAGTGATATGGATTTTTTAAAAGAAAAAATTTGTTTATAATTTTAATAACTAGTTGATGGGTCAATGTGAGGAAACAACGTGGCTTGTGCTGGTAGATTGGCAAGGGGGCTTCAGGTTGCACTTAGGCTGTACTTCGGGACGTACAGCTAAGATTTGGGCAATATGGAGGGTTGGGTGATGGCTAGGCAGAAAGGATTTAAGAATGTTATAATTGAGTCTGACTCCGTTGAAGCTATTAAGGCTGTGGAGGAGAGAAATATGTTAGATCCAGATGTTCATGTGATTCAACATATTCGTGGTTATATGGAGAGAGACTGGAGTTGTAGAGTGGTCCAAATCTTTCAAAAGCTAATGGGTGTGCTTATTCTTTGGCCAAGAATAGGACTACGAAGGTTGGTGGAAATTCCCACCTAGCCTCCTCTGTGTGTAGAACATTGGTTGCAGTGGGATGTTCTTGGTGGTAGCCGGCTTAGAAGTATTGTGATTTAGCTGTGTTTGTGTAGGGCTCCAGCTGTCCCTATAAAAAAAACTATTGTTTTAGAGATAATTTTATTATTTTACTTAGGACTTTACTGCATACTAGTAATTTCAGTAATTTGATTTTAAAAAATCTTTGAATGGTGGATTAGTCATTAAATGTTCAAGAGGAACATCATGTTCAGTTCTTGGTTTATACTTAACCGCTTCACTAACAGATTGGGGCAAACTGTCAGACAAAGATAATGAATGTCAGATAAATAATTCAGGGCAACAACCCAGTAACTTGACATAGTTTATGGGGGTTTTCTGTAGTTTACTCTAAATTAAAAGCACAAAAGCATATATGTATATAGGCTAACACAAATAAGAAAAACAAGGCAGTACGTAACATGTGAAAATGAAGGAAACTGAGGCTAAGACTAAACAAGTTTCACATACTCGTATATATGTCAACTCATATAAAGCATAAGCTGCAGATTTGTTCACAGTTATCACTGGCGGAATTCGAAGAGTTTGCATGTTATTAGTTGAGTTCTCCACTTCCACTACTTCAGCCACTATGGAAGCCTCTCTTCCACTCTGCAAAAGCGAAATTACAGTGTAATCACACACAAAGGTGCAAGCGCGCACACACACGCACACAAAGTGCCCACACAAGCGCATGAACTACTCTCGCACACAGATATACACACGAACAACTCTCTCATACACAAATACACAATCAGTGCGCACAAACACACACACAGCCCGCACAAACACGTTAGCACAGGGAACAACTCTCTCGCACACAGATGCACACGAACAACATACAAACACGCACACACACACACACCAAATATGCGCGCACAAACACACAAGCACACGAACAACTCTCACACACCCACGAACAACACACACAAATACACTCATATACATACATATACAAACACAATAAGGCCGTTCATTATCTATTGTCATATTATAGCAACCTTAATTTTCAAACATTGAGAAAACCAACGATATGCATACTTTTCAGGAAGACCTATCGAGTCAGAAATCGAGTCTTTTTTACAAACATACACACACAAAGCACAAGCAAAAACACAAACACAAACGACACTTAATTGCACGCGCAGATACACACATTGATGAACTAGGTATACCGATTCGCTGGGGACGGCCAAGTCGATGACGATCTTCGAAGAGCAATTGAGGGCACTTGTGGAATCGGAAACCTTCTCGCAGGATTCGAGCTTCGATTTGGAGAGAATTTGGAGTCCATAGACAACGGGATGATAGAGAAAGTGAGAAATTACGAGCATGATTACGAATCGAAGAGGTCTCATTTTACAAGCGTGCATCGATTTCTGTGATTCGGGAGGGGGGTGAAGGAAGAACGAGGTTCGCAGAAGGAGAGGAGGGGGGGGAGAGATTTTGGCGGTAACTGCCATTTAACGGTTGGGTTGCGGATTCCCGTTTTGAACCGATAGGACTTAAAATTACCAACAATCCTCAATTTTGGTCCAAACTTATCCAAGTTAGGTTAGTTTTAGTACTATTCACTATTCCAAATTCAACTTTCATACCAAATCTTATATCAAAAAAAATATTCTTTAGCACATTATATTTTGATTTTTTACTATAACATTTAAAATTGTAATGATTAAGATTACACAATTAATAATTATTATATTTAATAAGTTTATTTTTATAATATTATTTATATAATTAATTATATATTAAAATTAGTAATTTAATATATTTTAAATTACAAATCATTTGATAAATATAAAAATATACATTATGATAAAGCAAGCAATACATCTATTTAAATGTTAAAAACTATCAAAAAAAATCAACAACAACATTCAATTCAAAATACATATTATTTTAGTTTAATTCTCACTATCACTAAATTGTGTCCATAAATGATCAATTAAGGCATTCCAAAATGCAAGGTGAGCCTCTTTATCCTTGATTTGTCTATGTGCCGAGTAAGAAATTATTGAAATCTAGTGTTATCATCTCCTACTCCCTCAACATCTGGAGCTGACGCTTCGCCTCATTCTTCAATTAGTGCATTTACATCACGTTTATCTTCAATTATCATATGTTTAAGTTTGTATGTCATATTTTATTTTCAAGTTGTATGTCTTTTTTTTTTAAAGTTGTATGTCATTTTTATTTTCAAGTTGTATGACATTTTTAATTTCAAGTTGTATGTCATATTTTATTTTTAAGTTGTATGTCATTTTTTATTTCTAAGTTGTATGTCATTTTTATTTTCAAGTTGTATGTCATTTTTTTTATTTCAAATTGTATGTAATTTTTAATTTCAAGTTGTATGTCTTTTTTTATTTTCAATTTACATAATAGATCAATTTATTATAATTTATTTTTCTTTTTTTAATGCTTTAAAATAAATTACACTATTAATATTTATTACATAGCTATTATTAGTTATTAATCAATTCAAATATTTTTAAATTCATAATATAAATTATGAATAATTTTTTGTATTTAAAAATCAATTTTTTGCTTTAAAAAGAAGTGAGTCCCATCAACCCCAATTTGGGGTTAGATGAATAGTGTTACCCCAAATTAGGGGTGACACTATTCACGGTCTCAAATTGGGGAGAGATTTGGGGGTTGGATTGGAATGATTTGGTGCAAGTTTGGATCTAATTTAGTGATTTGGGGTATCGGTTAGAGTTGTCCTAAGAACGTCTCAGGAGAACTACTTTGCTTTTACCTCTTTTGTTTGTTTTTTTTTTTTTTAAAGAGAAATCCATTCTACGGATGAATTTCTTCTACATTGATTGAAATAAAGAGAGTAAAAGCAGCAAAATCTAGTGTCATCATAGGCGACCGACAAAGCTTGTAAAGGAAAACAAATCTTAACCAAATCTAGATATTAAGAAATGGTCCTCACGGGTTTAGCTCAATTGGTTAAGAGTTAGTAGATTTGGATACAGGACCAATGATCGAGTCCTAGCAATCGTAGTGTAGGGGTTTCATCCTCTTGTGGGGATAGCTCCTTGTAGGTACTAGACACGGATCCTCCTAACTACTTAATCGCTAAGTCACCGTAATTTTCTCTCTTCCATTCTCATAAAGCTGGGGTGTGGGTGCTCTCGGGGGAAATTTCCCTTTTTGGATACTAGATGCTAAGAAATGGACACTTAATAGCAATAATATAATTTAATTCTCAAAATCAAAAGCCTATACAATCCTAAAATTTTCAAAATCAAAAAGCCTACAAAAAAACCTAAAGTCAAAAATCATATAGCTATATTTTGTCTCTTTTTCAAAGAAAGGAAGGCGGTATCTACATATAGTGAATTAGAGATCATATTCTCAGCTAGAAGTAGGGGTGAGCTTAGTCCGGATTGATCCATTTTTTTTGGAAAAAAATAGAAAATCAGAACCAGATCAATAGTCTGGTTCTTAAAAAATTTAGAACCGGAACCAACCCAATAGGTGTGGGAACCAATACGTTGGTTCGGTCCAGAACCAATCGAAGACGTATCAGAATCAGGACCAAACCAATACTATGATTTCTTTACTTTTTAACTGTTTAATACAAATATATATATATTTTTTTAATAGATATAAAAATGAAATACAACACATGAACACACATGTCACAAAGCATTGAAAATAACAAAAACCAGGAGCACTGGGCAATGGACATGAACAAATAACACACAGAGCATTGAACAAATACTCTCTATTTTATAAAATGTTTAAGATGGATGAAATAGACTATACTAAATAACTTAAGGACCTTTTACAAAGGTTTAAACCCTCAATCGTCCAATCCACTGAAGCCAGGAGCACTTGGCAGGAATGGAGGAACCTTGAGGTCCTTCACCACCCATAGAGTTGTGTGTGTGAGAGAGAGAGAAAGAGAGGGTTATGTACCTGTCGTCGCTGTCGAATGGCTGACCGGCTGATGATTGATTATTTGATTATTTTGATGCGGTGAATGGCGGATCGGTGGCTGAAAGTCGAGAGAAGAGAGAGATGCGAGAAGCCGGAAGGGAGGCGATTTAGGGTTGAGTCTTCGGTCTTCGATTGAGTCTTCAGACTTTTCACTCTTCACTCTTCACTCTTCGATTGAGATAGAATTTGAGGGGAGGAAGGCAGGAAGCTACTCTTCACTCTTCGGTCTTCGATTCATCGATTGGGATAGAATTTGAGAGGAGGAAGAGGAAGGCAGGAAGTTGCTCTGCTGGCTGCTACATAAGTGATTAAGGGCATACACAATTATACATTACTGTATCACACAAAAAAAGTATTTATATTTTCCAAACTAGGGTTATATATATATATATATATATTGGTCCGATTCGGTTCCAGAACCAAATTTGAAAACATAAAACCGGGACCAGACCAATTATTCGGTTCTTAAAAAATTATGGACCAAGACCAAACCAAAAAATTGGTTCGGTCCAATTTTCATTGGTTTTGGCCGGTCCGATTTTTTAAAAAACCTTGCTCAACCCTAGCTAGAAGTCGTCCGGAGGAAAAAACATTTATTTGAAATCTCTCTCCCCCTCTCTTTAGCTCATGCGTTGATCCTTTCTCCCAATTATCTATTGTTTCTTTTTTATAATAATTACTTCATTCGTTTCAGATAAAAAGTTTTTATTTAAAAATTAATTTTTTAAGTAAATAATACTTTTAATAGCTCATTAGTAATATAATGACATTCTTATGTCTTAATTTTTTAAAATAGATTCTTTAAATAAAATATTCTAAAATAAAATAATACACTCTTTATCAGGAATTAAGGAAGTAATTCTTAAATGTGTTTGGTGAAATAAGGAATCAAATACTGGATTCTCCTTATAGATATTTCTTTTAAAGTAATATTTGTTTTATGAATGTAAAAACTCCTTTTAAAGTTAGTATTTGTTTGTAAAAAATCCTTTTATTATTCTTTTTAATATTAAAGTTTGCTACACCTACAAGGCTGCAATGGTAAAAGATATTGAAGAAAAAAAAGTTAGTGATGGGAAGAAGGGGTAGAACAAAGGAAGAGAACAAACGTATTTTAGGGGTAACATTGCTAACCTTATAACTAAAGACAAGGTTATAATTTTTCTTATAATCAAGCCTTGAAGAATGATAAAATTATCTTTCTCCAAAACAACTCTCCCTCCTTCCAAAGTTAGTTGTAAGGAAAGTTGTAGCTTAGTTGTAAGCATATCATTTTCCTTTTTGGGGGAAGTGAAATGGGGAAATATAGGAGGTATATTTAGCATTTAGATATGTTCAAACCTAGGAGTTGTGTATTTAGAAATGGGAGAAATTTAGGCCGGTCCCTTTTCAATAATTTTCAATCTCTATAGTACATTCTTTTTTAACCGGAAAAAAGGCACTTTTGGAGCAAAAAGATGATTATGTCATTAATGAAAGGAAAACACGCTCATCAGGCACGTGGTGCATCACAAATCCAAAGCCGATACATTGCAATTCAGACACGCGGGGCATTGCAAATCCAAAGCCGATGTGTCGCAATTCAGGCACGTGGTGCATCACAAATCCAAAGCTGGTGCATCATAATTCAGGCATGCGGGGCATTGCAAATCCAAAGCCGATGCATTGCAATTCAGGCATGCATCGCATCAAGCAAGCGATGCATCGTAAATCCAAATTCAGTGCATCGCAATTCAGGCACGTTGTGTATTGCAAAATTAAAGTCGGTGCCTCACAATTCAGGCACTCGGTGCATCGCAAATCTAAAGTTGGTGCATCATAATTCAGGCACGCGATGCTCCCCTATATTTTGTTGCATCGAGATTTATTTTGATGCATCAATTGTGCATCGGGATGTTTGGAATTCAGATAAGCTAAGAAGAGTATGAATTAGAGCCTCACATTGCAGCACAACTGTACACTTCCCCATATTTATTCAAATCTTTTTTTTTAAAGGTTGGAGGGGACATAGACCGTACTTCAACCTTTAATTTTTTATTATTTTAATGTCTTGAAAGACTACAATTATATATATGATGCCTTTGGTGTGGCTCGAACAAATGGTGCCTCTGGTGAGGCTTTGAACACCCGACCTCTCGGTTGAGAGTAGTGAAGTACCAGGGTGCCTCTGGTAAGGCTTGAACACTCAACCTTTCCGTTAAGATAAGTGAGTAGCTAAATGAGGCCTTTGGGTAAGGCTTGAACAACAACGGTGCCTCTGAAGAGGCTTGAACACCCGACCTCTCTATTGAGAGTTGTAAAGTCCAGGGTGTCTCTTATGAGACTTGAACACCCGACCTCTCCGTTAGGAGAAGTGAGCAGTACCAGTTGAGCTGGAGCTCGTTGGTTATTTATTCAAATCTCACCTTCTTTTTTCTTTATAAATTCCTAGGGGTTGAAATCAATTAAATGTCATACTTTAATTAAAAAAGATTTATCTTTCTTCTTCAAGCTCATAAAAAATAAGAATTTTCGAGTATAGAAAACAACAAAGCAAGAGAGCGGGGGGAGAAGCTTTAATCTTTGGAACATAACTTGCCACCAATAAATCTTTCTGAAAAATAGTGCAGACTGAGGATAGCCTTCAAAGAGAAATCTTTAGAAAACCCGTAGGAGAAGTTAGAAGACTTTAAAAAAAAGCCTCATAAGATCAATTGAAGATTCTGAGAAGACCATTAAAAGGAATGTTTATCTCTCAACTGATGCAACCAACTATGGAAGGCGAAGAGGGAGACGAAGTGATCGGTCACAAGAAGAGGAAGACGAAAGATTTAGCATTATTGGAACAAATTTATGATAGTGGACTTATGTGATTGAAAAAAAAAAAGGAATTTAAGGGATTAAATATTTGGAAAAGTGGACCGACCTGCAATTTATCTTACAGAAAATGTGCGAATTTGGAGGGAATTGGGTCTTAGTAGTGCTCCTCTTTACATATATAATAAAACTAATTTAGAGCATCCATAATAGTTTACATCGTAAAACACCCTATATACAACCCTCTAAATCTCTTTACAACACTCAAAAAAAAATCTCAACTCCAATTCATCATCCATACAACCCTCTAAATTTTCTTCATATTAACTAACAAATCTAATTACCAATAAGTATTCTCTCACTTTTTATTCTATATTCCCACAACAATCGAATGAAATAATTATATTTTAAATTTTATAAAAAAAATAGTAAGTTTTGATTATTTTAATTACTTTCATCTATATGAAGTTGTCTCACATTTTTACCATAATTTTAAGTTATAAATAACTATTAACTATTTCCATCATAGTAATATTTAACTATTAACTATAAAGGCATCAACAGCCATAAACCTTTTAAAAGGTTTGTTATTTCTACCACGTCATCAGCTTATAAACATTTTCTGTATAAACATATTCTCTACTATACATAAACTCATAAAAGTTTTATAGCATGAACTCACAACTAAATATTTTATTATTTCTCAATATACATTTATTTTTAAAAATAAATATATCATTTTAAAAAATAAGTATTTATAGAACAAATATAATATGTCCAAAAAATAATTTATATATTTTAAAATTTTATCTTTGAAAAAAACTTTTTATTCATAAATATTTATTATTAATTCAAAATACTGATGCAACAATATAAATTTTATTGAATATTCGGTAGAGCTTGAAAATGAGGCGAATCTTGAAAATTCGGTAGAGTTGAAAATTTTGGCGGACCTTGAAAATTTGGAATAGTTTCGGCATTCGCAAAATTTTCGACATTAGAAGAGTTTAATAAATTTGTAAAAAAATAGTTATCCATAACAAAAGAAGTGAAAAGAAGAATTTGTGTAGTTTAATGAGAATGAGATAGCATAGAAGTAATATAAGTTTGAAAGAATGTAACGATTTTTTTTTTTTTGCAAACCTATTTATATGAGAATTTATAGAATAAATTTGAAAAAAGAAAACTAAAAACAAAAAACTATCATAAAAAAGGGTAAAAAAACGGGTTATTCTTCAAACAAAAAAAATGGAAGTCTTCATTCAGCAGCAGGCGTGACATAACGTGAGGTCACTTGGATCGGTTGAAAACCATCAACTTTTTGAAGAAATATTTCTCGGTTGATGTGGCATCCTTTTGCTAAAAGATTGGTAAGAAATATCAACCTTTTCCCCACAGGCCATTGGAGCTTCTCTAAGTATTTATATATCACGAAATTAGAGAATATTAAATAGAGAAAAAAACACAAAAAAGGAAGAATGATAGTTCGAATGATAGTGGCAAAAACACACTAGGGCTCCGTTTGTTTCACGGAAAATGATTTTCGGAAAATCAAAAGATTTCATTTTCAGGTGTTTGGTAAATCTTTTGAAAATATGTCAGAAAACATTTACGGGTGTTTGGCAAACATACGGAAAAATGTAACGAAAAACAATATATTAATAAATACAAAAATAAAAATATAAACTAAATAATGTTTAGGATGTCCCTAGAAAATCAATAAGGACCATCTTTTTTTAATAAGGTCCATCCTTTTTTAATATCACAATTACAAATATTTTTTTTGATAATTGATAAGAAAAAAAAGTTTTAAAATAGAAAATAGACAATGTTTAGGATGTCTCTAGAAAATGTGACGAAAAACTATATATGAAGAAATACAAAAAAATATATTCTAATATTAATGCACATATTGAATATAAAATAGTGTTGAACTTTAAGTAATTTTTCTTTAGTAACTCTCAATTAATCATTAGTGGTGTCAAATCAATGTCTATCTTTTTTCAATCTCACAATTACAAATAATTTTTTTGATAATTGATATGAAAAAAATGTTTTAAAATAGAAAAATTGACAATGGTTAGGATGTTCCTAAATAATATAGGTGACATTAATTTTAGAACGTAGTAAACATTTATTAAAATTATAATTTATAAATAGTATGCACATACTTCATTTATATTTTAAAACAATTTATTTGTTGAGTGAAATATTGTGTGTGTAAGTAAATATGTGCAATTGTGAAAGGAGGCGGAGGCGGAGGCGGAGGGTGCCCGAACATTTGGAAAATGACTTACGGAAAATGAATCCGTAAGTCATTTTCCGAAAAAGAAGCCTTCATTTTTCGTTAACTCGTAAAACCTTTTACGTTGACTGCATTTTCCTAAGGTTACCAAACACCGAAAAATGAGGAAAACGTTTTTCGGAAGTCATTTTCCGTGAAACAAACGGAGCCTAAATTAATAGAAAAGGGTAATGAAAAACATGGGAAAGCATACCTGCCGAAATTTCAATGTCGGGATGATTGCCACAAACACACAAAAGTTTTTTGAGTCTTGGCACAAGAATGGATGAAGTGTTCGCTAAAACATACTCTTTTAAAAAACTACCAAATGAGTTCTAAAGTGTACTAGACTAGTAGCCATAACCCTGGGGATAAAAATCTACTTAATCTAGTGCCTTTTGACATTTTTATTTTTTACATTATCCACGAAGCATTTCAAGAAATAAGGGTCATATACCTATTTTATTTATTTTAGATAAGTGAAAATAAGAAAAGAACAAAATATTTTAGTTGCATAGCACTACATAATATCTATGCAAGATGCGCCACACGACCATTCACATTATAGTTCCAAAGTGGATTAAAAAGTAAGGTCCACCTTGAGTCCACTTTATACCACTTTAACATTATAGTGTTTTTCTATTGATCGTAATACATTATATAATTAAGTTACGTAATGCTCTAGAACTATTGAATATTTTCTTATTGCTCATCTCTCATCCATAAGGAAAACAAAGTTACATAGAATTGTTAGTTTAAGAGTATATTAGTAATTATATAAATCAAAATTAACTCAGATTATAATGTTGAAAACCTGCTACCATCATCTTGAAGGAGTTGAAAAACCATTTATTTTTGCTTCTTGATTATTCTTTAGTAGAGGCACTTGAGAAAAGGTAAAGAGAATTCAACCCATCTGTTCTCTTTGTCTATCTATTCATGAGTATACTCGAGAGAGGGAGAGAAAGAGAGTGTGTATATTTAACTAGTTTTATACCTGTGCGTTAACGCATGGTTATACTTTTTTTTCAATTAACTTATACTCAAGCGAAACAAAGAAAAAAAAACAAAATTTAAAAAAAGAAAAAAGAAAAAATAACGTTGGAGGCAACTACTTTCAATATATAAAAAAAACTGTTTTGTTTTGATTTAAAAATTAGGACTAGTATATTTAAGATCTGAGAAAATAAAGTCATTTTTTTATAAAACAAATACAACTTTGTCATTCACTAAATCTTAATTGTAACAATAATTTTAAAAATAATTGTAAACATAACATTGTTATAAATTAAAATATGGTGAATATATGGTCATATAGTAATTGCATTATATGAAAAGTAATAAACAATTAAAATAATATACTACAAAAGAAGAGAAGTTAATTATAAAGAACTACATCGAAAAATGATAACATTATGAAAAAATCGAAACGTTATCGTGGTTCAATAATCCCCCGTTAACTACATACAAAAAAAAAAAGAGAGAAAATAGGAAATCACATAAAAGCATTTTGTTTAATTATTTCGTATAAAAAATATTTTTGACATTCAGATCTACTGTGAATTTGTTAATATTTTTTATATATCGATTTTTGTTATTTACTTTTAGATAAATCTTCGAACTGATTTAATTATTTAGTATTCTCGAAAGATAATTTTTTCTGGTGATTTTTATTTCATACTTCTTCGAATTTGTCAATGGATTTTTTACATCTCAATTTTTTGGTATTTCTTGATTTACTTGATTTTTTTAGTATAATATTTCAATATTTTGATAGGTTCATGTTGTGAACTAATCCATTTTCATTAATCATCGTTTATAATGTGTTCATTCATTTCCGTTTGACACAACCGATAATTGAAAAACGGTGTAAATTGGGATAATTGATAGTAGAAGTTCCAAGGAGTTTTTGAATTATTTAATTAAAGAATTCATATATTTAGTCTAAAAACAATCCTTATTCATTGAGGTCTACAATGATCCCCAACCATAAACTTACCAAGGTCGTATTTACTTAACCTCAAACCATAAACCAAGATCACCACAAGTCTAACAACACTTAATCGATGAGGTCCTCATGAATCCCCAAAGTAAAATCCTATCGAGGCCGTATTTGCACTTGACCCCAAACCACATACCAAACTATGTATTTAGTTTAAAACAATTACTCATTGAGGTCTTCAAAGATCCTCAATGCAAACCCGTCAAGACTACTAAGTTAGCCTCACGACAACTCCCAAAACAAGACTATACACCTAGTCTCCCAATTAATTTCATGTCGGACTTCTATTAGTCATTTCTCTTATAGTATTTACATCTATACACTCAAACTCATGCTTAAAGCGTAACAAGACTATCACTAGTCAACACTCACAAGAGCCCACTAAGTACACTTAATAACATCTCAACTGGAATTGTTGTCCATCCGTCGATTCACCTTTATACCATTCATGAAGACTCTAAAGTAGTCGCCCAAAATATAATTCTCGTGAGTTGCTTATTCGAAGTCTATATAAATTCGAACTTTCATAGTTCGACTAAATGGCTTACTAGATTAGTTAAGATTCCCAAAACATATTCGTTCTCAAAGACTTATCAAGTCTAGGTATTATTTAGATATACACACAACATGCCCTTACGGGTCAACATAATCGAGATCAACCTGTCTCAAATTCCGTAGGATTCAGACACTTCTTATCCACGTGTTAAACAAATCCTGAATCGAATCTTTTGGGTGTAAATTCAATAACTCATGCTCGGGTCATTCCCGATCTAAGTTACATAATACCTTCATAACATAAATAAGATGACGTCCAAAGTCCGACCGTCAAAACCCAACCGACTTAAGCCTATTTCATTAATGGCATTAACTTATAGTTCGAGACTAATATTAAGTCCTAAAACACCGAGTGTCGAAGGGGTACACTCCTGACAATTCCAACGAAACGGTTATGTAACCACATTTACAAATCTCTCATAAACACCCTAGGATCGAAACTCGGCCTTCAAACACAACAATGCACTATCGTGCTTTAATAAAGACTCTAACAAGTCACATTATCAATACATACAATTGGACGATCATTAAACTATGTTCCCAAACCTTCCACAAACACCCAAGGTCATCATTCAACCCTCACTTAAGTCGATACACTGTTGTGCACGACTAAAGACTCAAATGAGTCGTCATATGATTAATTACCCAAACATTATAAAACTCGATGACTTGTGATAAATTCATGCTAACATCATCCAAGGACTTCGATTGGAGTCCTAAACCTTCTCTCATTACAAAACACAATTCAATTCGGTCTCACCCGACCAATTCTCGAGATCTCGAAATTGAGACCCGACAAACACGAAAAGTCGTAGGAATTCATCCTAGGGTTCAAAATAACATCTTAAATACATAATGGACTTCGTTGAGTCAAAATACAAATTCTCAAATTCTAGGGCAAAGTATAATTTCGTGATTTCTTAGTTTATCCGAGTTTATAAACCTCCTAACATGCGACCGCATCCCCTCAGCTCCTAACATGTTGAACAAACTGTAACCCTTGCGGTCGCAAGCCCCAAAACCCATGCGATCGCAAGGTCTCAAGAACCAAAAACTCTCTAAAAGAAGTCCTAAAAGACCCCTAAAAGTTCCCACAATAATCGAGGGGGATGATCCCACTATCAAAACAAAGTCAAAGGGACCCAAAGTGTCATCGGCATAACACACATGTACACGAACAACGACGACGAGCGTCGAACACAAACCGAGCGAGGTCAATCTATGAATTGAGCTACCGAACATCGATCCAAGACATGTTTAACATGTCTAGCAAACCAAGATGTATCCTATCAAGGTCGCACACCAATTAAACAAACAACACTCAAACAAGTCGAGCATCCAACAACGCTAAGTCGCGTAACTGTAACACTAACACGCTAATGAGCGTAAATTGAACGTCTTAAGGGTATCAGCCCTATCTTAACCTACCCAAACATACGAAGTCTTCCACGATAAGTCTAACATGCCAGCTAGACGAACAAGCAAAGTTCTAGGGTGTTACAAAAGCAACTTTGCCCTTTCTTAAGGCTTAATTGTAAGAAAAGTTTTAGCATTAATTATAGAAAAAATTACGGGTCGGTCCACTTTTTGAAATTTTAATTCGCTCCAATACCGTGTTCTTTTTTTAACCGAAAAAAGACATTTTTTTGGGGCGAAATGACTGCAATACCCTTAGTGAGCATAATGTGTGTGTAACAGATGACAAACCCTTGAATAATGTATCGCAGTTCCAAAACTATGAGGACCTCGATATATCTTTTAATGCCAGCTATTGATATTATGTATCGCAGTATAACAATACATTAACCGCGATGTAAAAGTATGAGGACCACGATATTTAGTTGTTTATATTATGTATCACGGTGCAACATTATATGAACCGCGATATATAAATGAATAGAATATCAACAGTCGGTATTAAAAAAAGTAAACAACCGAGCCCGTAAATCAAGAGCAAAAAATTAATGACAACAACCCTTCTTTTTTTTTTATTTCATTTTTAAATATCTAATGTCATTTCTTCTCAAACTTATCTACTGTAATTTCGTCTCACTCCATATGATTTATTTAAAATTCCAATTGTTGTTTATCATCAAGTTTCTTCTCAAGCTTTATGATTCTCGGATGCATACAAATCTTAGATCAAAAAAGCATCTCCTTCTTCCTTCATCTTTATGAACTTGATGATAAAGCTTGAGAAGCAACTTGAAGATAAACAACCATATGGAGCTGATCTATGAAGATTTCTTACAATGAAGATTTATCTGGACATGCTTAGACTTCGATCTCTCCATGTAGTCTTTTATCTAGGGCATACCCAGACTTCATAAATTTTCGATGTGTTTCAATATATTTTGATGTATTTTAATACATAAATTGAAAGTAAAACATATATTTTGTATTGTGGTTCACATATGTATTTTGTATCGCGATTCATCAGTGTTAACATTCATGATTTTTGATGCAAAAATTAAAGCATAACATGTATATTGTATCGCGGTTCATTTGTTTTTGTATCACGATTCACTTGTTTTTGTATTACGATTCATTGTTTTTGTATCGCGGTGCGAAACTATGAAGACCACAATATATCTTTTAATGACGGTTATTGATATTCTGTATTGCTGTGTATGATTATGTGAACAACGTTGCATCCCTTCGTTATTTCGTAGCGCGTCTCTTGCTCATTAAGTGTATCATAGTTTTTTTGCTCCCAAAAATGTATTTTTCCGTTTAAAAAAACATAAAACTGGAATGAATTAAAACTTC
Source organism: Codonopsis lanceolata (assembly GCA_013146195.2). Classification (NCBI taxonomy): domain Eukaryota; kingdom Viridiplantae; phylum Streptophyta; class Magnoliopsida; order Asterales; family Campanulaceae; genus Codonopsis; species Codonopsis lanceolata. The sequence continues at coordinate 106,892,228 of CM028378.1, read as the reverse complement.
AAAAAGTTGATTGACCCAATTTCACCCTTAGTTGTAAGACTAGCGATATTTATTTAGTAAAGTAGACCGACCTATAATTTTGGGAGTTCCTAATTTCCTATCACTGAAATCCAGTGGCTCGCCAAGAAATTGACCACCAAATAAAGGGCAAATCCAGAATCAAACCTGAGATTCTGGACCTATCCCATCTCTATTAGCCATCGAGTCAGGACACACAATATCCTTTTTCATAATTTGTCGTTGGCTCATACTAGGAAGGGCACCAAACAACTTTTTTGAATATTTGAGCAAGAACAACAATACACTCAAATCAAATATTAAATCAAACACAATTCATTAAAAATCAATAAAATAATTCTTTTGATACTCATTTGATTCAAAATCTAAAAAAATTCCAACAGTGAGCACAAACTACAATACCTTTAAATATTTCACCATCTATATATTGAAAATTGATTTGGTGTTCAAATAAAATAAACAAAGTCTCTATTTATAGATAAAAATGTGTATATTTTTTAATGAAAAAATAAAAACATTTTTGAATCGCTAAAATGCAAAAAAGAGATAAAAATAAAAAAAAGTAATTGTATGATTTGGTTTTAAATTGGAACATAAATTGATGCAAATCAAAACCAAATCTAATTAGATTTTCATTTGATTTTTTTTAATCTTCCGATGTAAATTCTGATTTGGATATGATTTTGTTTAGCTCCTCTGTTGTTGTCCTTGCCCCCTAGTTGCTTACCAACGTACATACGTTGAAAGAAAAAAACAACAACTGTTGTTGTACACTGATACACATTCCACACGCGTCGATGCCTGGTAGCTCCTTGCCGCCTCCTTATATGATGCAAATGGAGTTTTGACACATCGTATTGGGAGATGTGACTAAAGTTGCAAAATCAAGTTAACCTCCCAAGTTTTAGTAAATTATACATGCTTCCCTTTATATTTAAAATTTTACAACTATTACCTTTCTACTTGATGAACCTGGAAGGTAGTGTCAACGGAAGACCCATTTAACCATTTTACCTCTGTGTTGATCAACGATAACATTTACGAGGCAAAAAACTTATTAAACATACATTTACCATATAAATTGACTTATTATAAATTTCTATTTGAACAATCCCCATTCAAATATTTGATTATTTATTTTGCAGCTAATTATAAAAAGTAAAGTTTTGCCAATACATCTAGTACTTGTCACAATCACATACTGAAATATAATGACATATGAATAAGATGTGTGAATGATGTGTCCGGCTCAAAATGGTGTCACGTGTCGGGCATAAGTGTAACGACCCGAGCCCGGTCCGCTACGTGTAGTCACTGAGCACGCAATACTTTGGGTCATCAGACCCACCACAAGCCGACCCAAAAGTCTATGGATGATGTTGGTGCCCAGAGGTAGTGTGTGTCTATCTTATAAATCAAACACAAGTCTCACATCTACCCGATGTGGGTTTGAGGTATTACAATAAGATTAGGTCATGTCCAAAGCACGAGCGTGGATCACGTGCAAAGAGCGAGGCCAAGTACCAAGTGAAATAATTGTATAGCGGACATGAAATAAGATACGCAGATAAATGTGCCCGGACATGTTGTCACTTTACCTAGGCAGGCAGAGCATTCCCACTTCTCTTCTTGAACATAGGACGCGGACCACGTACCCTATTCGTGGTAGCTGGGTGTGGTTGGCGGTTATTCAGGTTAACCACCCACTACTTGGCAGTTGCTCTCCACCACTTCGACGGTTACACTTAGAGGCTGTATAAGCCCTCTTCACTCCCTTAGTAAAGGTACATACATTTCGTTATACCGAAACTCTATTTGTTATTGCTATATATTAAAACTTGAGTACTTACTCTCATATCGGGGTGGTTTCAGAGAATCAACCCCATGCATACTACTAAAGTTGTCTTTGATTGACAGGTTTACACAGTAAGAAACAAACCCTAGCAGCCTACTGAAGATTTTTGCATCATCAGATAATAGATTTAATGATTTTGTTTGGATACAGACTAATCATATAATTGATAAACATAAGAAAAGGTTATTTTGAGTCAAATGTGTTGTTCGGGATATTGCAATACTAAGTCAAACATATTTTACCTATGATAGGAATAGGATGAAAATTAAGAGTTTCAATTCTTAGATATTCTCGACTTTCATAAACTTAATTAATGTTTAGGTGGACCATTATTACGTATTCGTCAATAAATTTACTGTAAAATATACTTGCTTAAGTAACTAATCTTGACTGCTCTATAGTTTCTCTCACGGTCTAAAATTCAACCGATTCATATCTAAAAAGGGATTTGTTACACATAATGTTAAGTAAAGGGAGATATCATAGCTCACAAAACTATAGGCGTGGACACGTAGTTTATTCAAATATATGGGAGTTAACTGTAATATTTAGAAGTACGGATTTATAAACGGAGTATACTTTATACCCCAGCGCTCAACAATTTGTAATAAAAAAAACCGCGCTCAAGGCAAGCCAATACCGGCGACATCCCGGCGAAAACACCATCATGGAAGGCCAAGAATTAGAATTCTCTCTTTACCGGATTCTGGCGGATCGGTTTCGGAGTTTGGAGGCGAGTCATTCCAAGCTCAAAGAGCAGTTCGACGTGCTCGTGCAAGAGCAGAGCATTAAGAAATTGCAGGAGGTGGAGGAGGATGCGACTCCAGGATCCCGCGTGGTGACTTCATGTAATAGCTCAGTTCGCCGTCCCGGAGTGGATTACTCGGGAATTGTGTACAAGAAAGTGCTGGATTGTATGGGACATGCTGTTTGCGTGAGTAGACCGGAGTCCGGCGAGATCATTTACTGGTACGTTTCAGGCATTATTGATTCATTGAGCTAATTTTAATCTAAATTCAAATTAATTAATCATTAATTATTTGTTTGTTTCTTTTTTGATGTTTAAATTTATATATACATACTTTCCATCAAGTTGATACTTGCGTTTGTACAGTGATCAATGGAACAGTAAACTTTAAAGTGGTCTGAATGAACGTTCTAATTTTCACTCTCAAGTACCGTGTAAGGATATGATCGATTACTTATTGCATAATTATCAATTACATTCTGATTCATGAACTGGGGGCATAAATAATATTTAGGAGTGTTAATTAGTCGGTGTTTGGGCTTAGTGTCATACTAGTTAAGTTGATTAAGTGAGAAATATTGGATAGAATTCAGTATTGCATAACGGGATGAATTCTTGATGGGGATATATGCGTATTCCTGTAGTCTGTTGTGGGGTATTCGGATGCTACATAAGATGTTCAACAGAAGTTCTCTTTAGACGGTCTGTTCCATCCCATGCCAAGGAATGTATTATTTCTAGTTTGTGTGCCTTGGTAAATAGCGACTCTAGCCTCTAAGTGAGGGTCCTTGACTCCTTGTACATTTAGTTTTTTTTTTTTGGGGGGGGGGGGTGGATTTCATGGGAGGGCTCATGAGAGGCCCTAAGAAATAGAACTAGTCTATCTATCATCACCTACTGGATCGTCATGTGTAACAGCTTCAGTAACTCATATGGTGTCCCAAGAAGACTGCATGAGCCAAGCTCGTTTTCTAGGTTATCCTTGGCTGACCAATCCGGACACATACTTGATTCTCTATACTCATTTACAACTAGGAATTCCGACCACATATGGAGTAATTCCTCGATTAAGCACCATGTCGAAATTGAGATCATTGCCGTTAGCCTCACAAATAACATCCGGAGTAGAATCCGAATGGAAAAGAAGAGATTTCTTAGTTAAGCTTCCAAGCAACTTCAAAACCTTTCGAAATGACCCATAGTTCCACCTTCACCATGGAACCAACCCAAAGTGATCATGAAAGCCACTTATTGACCATCTGCCCATGTGATCCATAATAAGTCCAGCAGCCCACTCTGGAATATTGACTTGCGAAACTGTAGTTGAAATATATGAGAGAATTCAAGCATGCTTCAATTATATTTATCACAAGAAACTTACAGGGATTTATATAGTACAATGAAGAGAGTAACTTATAGAAACTAATCATTAATCAATCTAAAAATTCTTAGCTTAAAGTCAGGGATCTAATTCCTAACTCCTATAAATTAGGAATGTGATTTACTCTATAATTAGGAAACTAAATATCTTTGGCCTGTACAAAAAATATTTCAACACTCCCCCTCAAGTTGGTGCATAGATATCATACATGCCCAACTTGCGAAGACAGTTTGAGAAAACACGTTTTGATTCAGCCTTGGTAAGGACATCTGCTAATTGATCTTCTGACCGAATCTTGGGCAGTTCCACAATTTTGCTTTCCAACTTCTCTTTAATAAAGAACCTATCAACCTCAACGTGCTTGGTACGATCATGTTGGATAGGATTATGAGATTTATCGCATGCAACCTTGCTATCACAGTATAATTGAATTGGTTTCTGTGGTGGAAAACCCAAATCATGCAAAAGCAACCGTAGCCATAAAACTTCACACAGCCCGAGTGCAATACCTCTAAACTCAGCTTCTGCACTTGATCGAGCAACAACATTCTGTTTTTTGCTTGTCCAAGTAACAAGATTACCTCCAACAAATGTGAAGTAACCAGAAGTTGACCTTCTATTATCAATTGCTCCAGCCCAATCAGCGTCAGTATAACAAACAATATCTTGCCATTTTGTATTTTTAGTAAACAAAATTCTTTTCCCAGGAGCATATTTCAAGTATCTTAAGATTCGCATCACAACATTCATATATTGTTCACCAGGATTGTGCATAAATTGACTAATAATACTCAATGCATAATCAAGGTCAGGTCTTGTGTGAGCCAAGTACATTAGCTTTCCCATGAGCCTCTGATACCTTCCTTTGTCAACATGTACTTGGTTTACTTCAATGCATAATTTCAAGCCTTCCTCAACTAGTGTATCAGCAGGTTGACAACTCAACATACCCGTTTCTTGCAATAAGTCCAAAGTGTATTTTCTTTGGGATAGAAAGATTCCCTTGTTTGATTTTGAAACTTCAATCCCAAGAAAATATTTCAAGCAACCCATGTCTTTCATTTCAAATTCTTTGGACAAGTGTTTTTGCAAAGCCTTCATTTCTTCTTGATTATTTCCTGTTACAACCATGTCATCAACATATACAATAAGAGCAATAATCTTACCATGTTCCCTTTTCAAAAACAAAGTGTGATCTGAATTGCTTTGGTGGTATCCAAAATTTATCATAGACTTTGTAAATCTTCCGAACCATGCTCTTGGAGACTGCTTCAGTCCACACAATGATTTTTTCAGCATGCACACTTTTCTACTCTGTTTTTCGGATGCCATACACCCTTGTGGAAGCTCCATATAGATTTCTTCAGATAGCTCACCATGTAAGAAAGCATTTTTTACGTCAAACTGTTGCAATGGCCAGTCCAAGTTAGCAGATAATGACAACAATAACAGTATTCATTTTCGCTACAGGTGCAAAGGTTTCAGTATAATCTACTCCATAGGTTTGCGTGTATCCCTTTGCCACCAATCTTGCTTTAAACCGTTCAATTGTGCCATCTGCTTTATACTTTACAGTGTAAACCCATCGACATCCTACTGGTTTCTTTCTCGGTGGGCACTCAACAAGTTCCCACGTTTCATTTTTTTGTAAGGATTTCATTTCTTCATTCATCGCAGCTCTCCATCTTGGATCGGCTAAAGCTTCTTGCACACTGTTAGGAATAATCACAATAGATAATTGATTTATAAATGACTTATTTGATTCTGATAGGTTTTGATCTGATACAAAATGGTTCATGGGATATTTGGCTTTGCTTGAAAGATCAGGTTTATAAGTAAGTTTAGGAATACCTCTAGTGAGACGCTCAGGTGATTGTTTTCTAGGTGGTTCAGGTTCCAAAACAGGAGCATCCTCATAAGACAATTAGTGTGGTATATTATTTAGGGACTCAGATTCTTCAATCACCTCTTCATTTTCAATTGATGAGCTCATAGAGATACGTTCTGGATCAACCATCCTTTCATACGCAAATTGATCTTCCCCACTTTGCTCACCATTCTCCAATATGTCATTGTTGCCATTTAGTTCACTAAAATCATTTTTATCAACCAGTTGGGGGAATATTCCCCCTGAAACTCATACTCCCCCTCAAGCACATAATGTAGTGTCTGGACTTCCTTATGAAGATTCTCCCTCTGAAGTTCAGACTGAGAAGGGAAATACATTGAACATTCATGAAAGACTACATCCACTGTTATAAACATTTGCTTAGATGGAGGATGATAACATTTGTATCCTTTTTTATTTGTAGCATATCCAAGAAATGCACATCGTAAAGCTCGTGGAGCTAGCTTATGTCGTTGTTGTTTATGGATATGTACAAAGGCTACGCATCCAAATACACGAGGAGGGAGATTTGGTACTGGAGGAGAAGTTGAATTTTTTGGTCAGTGCTTGAAGTGGTGTTTGGAAGTCAATGGTGCATGAAGGATTTCTATTTATTAAATATACTGCAGCGGAAAGAGCTTCTCCCCAATAACACAATGGCATATGGGCTTGAATCAATAAAGCACGAACCACTTCAAGTAAATGTCGATTTTTCCTCTCGGCTACCCCATTTTGTTGAGGTGTATCAACACATGTGGTTTGATTAATCATTCCTTCTGCTTCCAAATAATCTTTCAGTTCAGAATTTTGATATTCCCCACCATTGTCACTGCGAAGAACTCGAATATTTGCATTATATTGAGTTTTGATGATTTTGTGAAATCTTTGAAACAGTAAATTCACTTCATTTTTTGATTTCATTAACCACAACCATGTCATTCTGGTACAATCATCGATGAATGTAACAAACCAACGAGATCCACCCAAAGTTTGAAATTTTGATGGCCCCCATACGTCAGAGTGAACAACCATAAAAGGCAAAGTACTTTTACTTAAAATTGATGGAAATACAGTTCGATGACTTTTTGCAAGTTCACACACATCGCAATGAAAACTAGAGACATCAATTCTTTCGAACAATCTAGGAAATAACCTCTTTAGATACCCAAAAGATGCATGTCCCAACCGTCGATGTTGTAACCAGATTTCTGCTTTATTCTTGTCCACACTAGAGACTGCTAAGGCTTGATTCAACTTGTCTGAAGTTTCTGACTTTAGGTCTAAGTAGTATAGGTTCCCTTGCTTAATACCACAGACAATCATCTGTTTTGTTTGGATGTCTTTAAAGAGACAAAAGTTAGGCCAAAAAATGACAGTGCAAGATAGGGCTTTTGTAATTTGAGAGACGGATAAGAGATTGCTGCCTAAGGAAGGAACAAGTAAAACAGAGTTCAAGTTCAAAGTATTAGAGAGGGTTAAAGACCCTTCTCCAATAACTGAACCTCACCACCATTTGCAGTTGAGACAAATTTTTGTAGAGATGGTTTAATTTTGGTGACCTACCTAGAATCAAATGCCATATGATGTGTAACGCCTGAATCAATTATCCATGTGTTATTACTAACAGGTGTAGAAACATAAAAACTCTTACCTCCATTGCCAGCAGTAGCTATCATTGCTGAAGTTGTCTCCACAGTATCATCTTTTGTGTTTGTTTCAACAGCAGCAACAGGAGATTGAATCTTCTTTGCATTTCTCTTTCGAGGAGCTCGATTATGATCCCACTAGTCTGGATATCCCACCAGTTCATAGCAACGCTCCTTGGTATGTCCAGATTGATTGCAATGGGTACATTTGTAGGCAGATTTTCCAGCACCGCTGTTTATCTTGGACTTATTCCGAATCACCATTGCTGCAGCTTCAATGTTTTCTGGCTCTCCGTTGAATGTAACACGACGATTGGCTTCTCGTCGGATTAAAGCATAGCATTCTTCCAGATTTGGGATTGATTCTTTGCGTAGAATATCCCTACAAACTTGTTCAAAGCAATCATCAAGTCCAGCAAGGAATATATATACCCTTAGCCTGTCGATAGACTTTCAATATGCTTCGACAACATCGGGATCCTTCATGACCACTTTATCACTATAGTTCTTGGAAGATTTCAACTAACTCACCATAGTATTCCAAGAGAGTTTTTTCATTTTGTTTGGCAGCAAATGCTCGTTGATTTAAGGCAAATATTTGCAATTCATCACTTCCATCATAAAAGGCTATTGACAAAGCGGTCCAGATAGCATCCATCATAAAAGGCTATTGACAAAGCGGTCCAGATAGCATGAGCAGTAGGCAAGCGTACATACCTTTTCATAATTTCTGGTGTCATGGACATCAACAGCCGCCTCTTGACCTTTTGATTCTCTGCATACCATTTTTCGTACCTTTCTTCTGATTCTCCAGGTGGCTTCGGTTTGCCACGAATGTAGTAAAGTTTTTCCCTTTCAGCAATATGCATCTCCATTAGCTGTGACCAAACATCATAATTTGATTCAGTGAGAATAATGCTTGCATTGAATTATTGAAAGCATTTTCAGACTGAACCACAACAGGAATGGGACAATTTTTGGAGGATTCAGTTTTATCACTCATTGTTTATAACAAAAGATTCAAGAGAACCTGATGCTCTGATACCAAGTTGAAATATATGAGAGAATTCAAGTATACTTCAATTATATTTATCACAAGAAACTTACAGGGATTTATATAGTACAATGAAGAGAGTAGCTTATAGAAACTAATCAATCCAAAAATTCTTAGCTTAAAGTCGGGGATCTAATTCCTAACTCCTATAAATTAGGAATGTGATTTACTCTATAATTAGGAAACTAAATATCTTTGGCCTGTACAAAAAATATTTCAACAACTGCACCATACACATTCAATTTGACCCAATCGAGATGTGTTACATTATCCACCAGCTTGCTTCAAACAAGTTATGTGTACACTTCTATTGAATTGAGGTACTTGGGTACTTTTCTTTTGCCAGATGTATAAATTATTTGAACTATTGAATTGCAGATTTAGTTCCGTATTAAGCAGTTTTTGAAAAGAGAGAGTGATTATTTTACAAAGGTCAGGGTGGCTTCCTCTCTCACTCTTGACTTCATGCCAACATGTGTCTTTCCAACACATATATTACCCTTGAAGATTTCTTCCGCCATTCTGGAATTATAAGCACATCGATCACTTCAGTTGTCTCTCACCAATATTTTCTTTGTGGTTTCAAGTGGTTACATAAAACACATTTTCCTCTTTTTGTGGAACGAACTCCGAAGCAATGATGTTTCGAGCCTCAACCTACTCAATGCGCGATCTGCCACCTTTATTCACTTGATGACAGTTTGACTGAATATTTAATATTAATAATCAAATGTTCTTCGTACACTAAGTAATCATCTTCACTTAATGTTCTTGCTTTGTTTTTCTCTGAAAAATGTGATGACATGCATATGTGTACTTAAAATACCAACCCTTATGAGGGTTGGCTCCTATATAGTTGTTTGGTTTGATTTATTTACTGACAATTGTCAACTGCTGTCTTTGTGTGTTCTTGAACTCGTAGCTTTGGTTGTAGAGGCAATGATGATGAAAGAAAGGTTGCAATGGCTTGTAAACTTGTGATACTAGATTCAACTTTTCCTCTTGACTATGGTCTATTATAGGACGTACTCGTTTGTGTACTACTAACCAACCATTAGAGAAACTAAAGCTCATGTCCATATTCTGATAAATGGTAGTTTATTCCAAGTGTACTACAACTCCCATCACTCCGTATTGGTTTGTCAGCATGGTATTCAAACATATGTTGTACATTTCTTCGGATGAAGGGTGGAAATCGGATCCACCTGGTTTTGGAACTACTTTAATGGATAAGTATGTGCCCTAAGAATACGTCAGTGAGTTCGATGAAGAATCTCTTTCCTTAGACCAACAGTTATAGGATTTTTGGAGATTTACTGTGGTTGAAGGTGGAGCTATTAAATTTATAATTTAGCCAATATGAAAAGATACGTCACTGTTGCCAAGTAATGAATAGTCTCAGTTTTATTTGTTACAGTCCGACACATTCTTGCTGGATTCGTGGATATTGCTGTCATATTTTTTAACATATCATACCTTTCACTGTGGGTAGATAATAGTGTAGCAGTTTCTTTCTCTTTTTTCCCCCTATTACAAAGAAAGACAAAGCTCTTTCTCTCAGGGATTCTCAAAATGGATGAGCTATTATGCCACATCAGTTTGTAATTTATCTAGCTTGCTAATAATGTTTTATGTCTATAATTTCTTATGAAGATTGAACAAAGCTCACTTCATGAATTGCTTGCAAGTATAATATACATCACAATCCATATTTATTCAAAGAAAATTTAACATTCAGGAGTCGCCCGCGGAAAAGCTCTATGGATACAAAGAATGTGAAGTACTTGGGCAAAGAGTTTTGGAACTGCTTATTGACGAAGAGCATTATGTGTCTGCAGAGAGAATCATGGGAAAGTGGAGCATTGGTCAATCTTGGTCAGGCCAGTTTCCATTTAAAAAAAGACCAGGTGAGGTATTCATGGCTTTAGTGACTAAAAGCCCATTATATGAGGATGGTGAGCTTGTTGGAGATATCATTGTTTCAAGTGATGCAGCAGTATTTAATAAAATAAACCCAGAAAACCTGCGAGCCAATTGCCAAAATAGAGTATGGGGGTTAAACTTGAAAAAGATCCAGTGGCCTCCTCAGCCACAAATTGCATCGTCTGTTTCCAATCTGGTGCTTATTTATTAATTACACTCGTAATTTTTTCTTTTTTAAATTTATGTATTGTATCTTAATTTCTTTCATGTCAATTTGAGACTGGGTGTTTACACTTGTCTGTTAAACAAATCAGGCATCAAAGTTTTTATCACCGAAACGTGGAGATGAATGCACAACTTCCAGGGACAAAGTGGGGACAGTTCCAGAACCTCTACCTGTAACGTCAGAAAAGACACCAAAAGCAGTAAGCCCAGCTCTCGAAATATATACTTTTATGTATGTGGAAAGTGGATTCTAAAAGGAAATACATATCGTAGCCAGTGAAGCCTAGTTTTGGACCTTTCAGTTTACACAATTTGAAGAAAACATTCAGCGCAGAAAGCTCTGCCAAGTACAGCTTCGCATGAGTCTTCATGCGATTCTGTGCAACCTTTTAAATTTGTAGTTATTCCTTCTATACTTTTTCTTGCTCTTATCTTTGATGAACTCCAATATCTAATGATTATTTTCTTAAAAAGTTATCTAGTAGGGGAAACAATTCTGAATTCAATTAAATACGTACAGTAAAGTCTAATTAGGCTGTCACATTAGCTGGATACTATGTTCGAGGTAAATATATTATATTCTGGATGGTCAAAGGACAGGAAAGATTTTAGGGAGGTATGACATGATGAAATTGTCACCTAGAGATCACGGATTTGAACCAAGGAAATAGTCTCTTTGCTCGTGGGGGTAATATTGCATACATAGACCCTTTACATGCCCTGCAATGGGGGAACTTCACTAGACTGTCCTTTTAAGGAATGATAAATTTTGAAATTTTGAGAATCTGAAGAATTGTTATTTAATTTTTCAGAATCAAGAGAATTTTTAATGGCGTAATCCAAGTAAAAGATTTGGTCTGTCAACTGAATTTCATCAAACTAATTTTGGGTACCCTGTAGGCAGCGAAGGTCTTATCAAAGTTAAACAGGAGCAGGGCCAAAGAGGAGGATAATACTATTCAACAAAATGGGTCCAATGATAATTCCATTAGCAACAATGCAGGGAATGTACCAGATCATCGTACACATTCAATGACAACACTTCCAAACCATTGTGTTATTGATGCTGAGCTAGTAAAACACGTAACCTACAAAGGAATTTCTCTCTCTGCCGCCAAACAATTTGCAAATATGAATGTAAATGCACAAACAGGTCTTGCTGTATTTAGAGAGTTATTTTTTTTAAGCTTCCAGAAGAGAGAGGTATGATTTCCCTAACTAACAAACCTATTAAGCAGTTGGAGCCAGGTGCAGTTCATCGACAGGCAGATGCTAAACAGTCTACGAGGTCAGATGAGAGATGTACTGGTGGCAATGGAACTTCATTAACCAAAGGCGAGAGTGACTTGAACTTGGTTGTTGATTGTGAAATTCGTTGGGAAGATATAAATTTCCGGGAAGAGATTGGGCAAGGTAGAGTTGATTGGTTGCACCATTAGTCTTCATTGTTGAACACAGACTCGTGTACCATTGTTGGCAGAAGGAAGACTTCCTATAAAATGATTCCACTGATATTTCCCCTGAAATGTGTGGCATCCATCATTTTTTATAGATACACTTTAGGTCAAACAGCATATAATGTCAGGTTTTGAGTTCTATTTCTAGAAAAGATTGTATGGTGTCTTTTACTTTTTCAATCAGAAACAAGGATTTGACAATTCTTCCATTTCAGGTTCTTTTGCTCTGGTCTACCGTGCAATTTGGAAGGGATCGGTACATTCTTAGAAGTTGGAAGTTCGTCATGTTTTTATTTCGGATGAAAGTAATTTAAACATTTCGTAACTGAGATATTGTATAACACTTTTTTCTTGTCTCTTACATCAGGATGTCGCAGTGAAGGTTTATTTTGGAAATGAATATAGTGAGGAGGCTTTGCTTGACTACAAAAAAGAGGTATTTGGAAAATCAGCAGAATTGAAATAGCTGATTCTGATTGTCCTTTTACTTTAATAAAATAAAATAAAATAACAGAAGCACTGTCGGTAATGTCACTATGCATCTACTTCAGATTAAGTATAATGAGAAGGCTCAGACATCCAAATGTACTGCTGTTTATGGGGGCAGTATATTCGCAAGAAAAACTTGCTATGGTTACTGAGTTTTTGCCCAGGTAGTACCATCTCCTTTTATTGCTTACATAACAATATGCGATAGTAATTACCATTTTTTTAAATTCTTTTTAGTAATGCCAAGAGGGTTGCCTAACTTTGCTTTACATCATCAGGGGAAGCCTTTTCAGAACACTTCACAAGAATAGTCAATCACTAGATATCAAGCGGCGGTTGCAGATGGCCCTTGACGTTGTAAGTTCTTATATAAAACTCATTAATTGTGATCTTAATTTTTTATGGGACTTTGTTTGTGTAAGGCATCAAAACCATACTTCAAGTTTTTTACTCTTTGGCTTTAGGCAAGAGGAATGAACTATTTACATCATAGAAATCCACCAATAGTACATAGAGACCTGAAGTCTTCAAACCTTCTTGTCAATAAGAACTGGACTGTGAAGGTACTATTTGCCGAATAATGTCTTCAAGTATTGCATAAGTTTGTTTTTCCAATTATTTGGACAAGTCATTTCGTAGCTGTTTGCCAGGTCGGGGATTTTGGTCTGTCGAAGTTGAAGAATGCTACTTTCTTAACTGCAAAATCTGGGAGAGGAACAGTAAGATCTTCACTCTTCTTCTCTCTGCTTCTTAAATTTGTTAATTTGAAACTCTTCTCAAAGCCATGAAATGCATTAGTTTTGTTTCTTTGTTTTCTGATACAAAGGTTGACTTCTTGATCTCTATTTTCTTGCTATACTTATTGCAGCCTCAGTGGATGGCACCTGAAGTGCTTCGGAATGAACCTTCAAATGAGAAGTATGTTCAAAGACTAATCTTTCAATATTTATTCTAAAAGCGTAGTTATTATGACCAAATCAGCTAGTTGAACCATTACCAGTCTCTAGACGAGTATGGTTCTCTAATTAGATCATTTCTACATTTGAACAAACTAAACCACCCATTTTCTTTGAACTGATCATTGCCGATTCAACCAGTCGGAAGAGACTGAGATTAACAAAAGTAAAGCTGAGTGTCAAGAAGAGTTGGCACAAGCTTGCCAAAAAGTTTAAATACTTTTGACACTGCAGTACACATCCTTTGAGACTGAGCATGACCATCTGGTTATGATAACGTCTATAACTAAAAGTAGCATGCCAATTTTCTCCACTAAAGTACTACTCCTTCCGTTCCAGACGAAGAGTCCACAATATTCTCAATGTTTCGGGCGAAGAGTCTGTTTAAAAGTCAATTTTTTTTAAGAAAATGACACTTCTAATAGTCCATTAAAATGATATTTTTATGCCTTAATTTTTTAAAGTGGATTCTTTAAGTGAAACATCCCAAAATGAAATAGTGAATCTTTGCCTGGAACGGAGGGAGTATTATTTTGGGATGTTTCACTTATAAAGTCTATTTTCAAAAATTATGCCCTCAACCTTCATAACATTTCAACATTACCCTCCATATTTGATATTAACATATTGATTGTGCTTTACATTTTTGTAATTATAACCAACTCTATTGTTAGTTGCATATCCTTTAATTATTAAACTTTTCAAACACGAACTCTTTACGTGGAACGGATGGGAGTAAATTAATACTCCCTCCGTTCCGGACAAAGAGTCCACTATTCCATTTTGAAATGTTTCACTTAAAAGTCCACTTTCAAAAATTAAGGCATAAAAGTGTCATTTTATTATTAATGGGCTGCTAAAAATGTTATTTTCTTAAAAAGTTTGACATCCAAACGGTGATTATTTGCCCGAAAGGAGGGAGTAATTCTCATCTGATGTATTTTGTATTTGATTATTCCCATCTTCACCTTATTTGTCATTCTCCGAATCCTGAATCTGACCAACGTTGGGTCTGCCTCAAGCATTCCTCATAAATATTAGTTATTCCATAAGATATACTATCTGTTTCAACAGTTTTTTTGGCCTTTTTTCTCATGGTTGATATTTTATTTTCTTGACGAAACTTATGAGCTTATATAATGAATAAGACTATAGCAGGTCGTGACTTCTCCATTTTCCATTTCTAATCCATGTTGGCGACATGACAGAATGCTATTCTTTACACAGTTTTTATTTTTGAATGGAGTCCAATTTACGGATTCAGCAGTGAAATTGGCTATCGTAGGCATGGAGCTTCACCTGTAGACTCTAGCCAAATGTTACTAGAGGTAGATAATTGAGCTACCAAGAATAACAAAGACTGGGCTGATGTTATTATTCTATCTGTGGGCAGGTCGGATGTCTTCAGTTTTGGTGTAATCCTTTGGGAATTAGTGACAGAATCCATCCCGTGGAAGGACCTGAATTCTATGCAGGTATCCTCTCTCTCACGCACACGCACACGCACACGATCACTTCAGGTCAGCTTTTGTTTTGGAATCGTTGGAAATATACATGCACTTTTTAGAATGTATGAAAGGCATCACAGTCTGCACTTCAAAATATTTAAATTTACTAGGAGAATTCTAGAAAATGTAAACTAATGCACAGACTCCAGAAATTTTTGATTAAAGAACGGAATGTGCGTGTAAAATTACAATGGCATTAAAGCAGGACTTCAACTCATCTCCGTGACCTTGTCTAGTCTATGGTTGATTGGCAATCCTTCTCATATAAGGTTAAAAAGAAGGGGACAAAGGGTTTGGATTTGCAAACAATGATCATAAGGAATTACTTGATTCACTAACCCGTAATATACTTCAATGCAACAAGGTCGTTGCAGTAGTGGGCTTTATGGATCGCAGGTTGGACCTACCAGAACACCTTGATCCATCCCTGTCTTCCATCATCCATGACTGCTGGCAGAGGTGTGTTTTATGCAGTACATAATAGCATTTGATTGGGATTTTATTTCTTAATAAAGCTCAGACTAACCATTCCTCTCTCTCTTAAAAACAAGCAGCAATACACAACTCCGGCCATCGTTTAAAGAGCTGATCCCGAGAGTGACAGACTTAATCAGCAAAGCTCCCCAACTGCTGGCCCGCAGAAGCTCAGAGCCTTAACATTATACATTCTTTTCCTCCGAAGCTCAGAGCAACCACAATTACGCATTTCAGATGGTATAGAATAGATGTACAAATTTACTCTATTTCCTCTTCTTTTGTTTAGGAGAAAGGTTTGAGAGTCGAAGATGTCTTGGTCACAAAACAGACATTCCTTTTATCCCTCAGCGATATTGTTCTTAATTTCTTTCTTTTACGGGTGCTACAAATTTGTAAACCTTTACATAAGGACATTTGAGTTTTGTTTAAGTTACTCTCTTGCATTTTCAATTCTGAGGTGATGTTGTTGTAGAGATCAAACAGTTTCAAATTTCTGTCTCTGATCTTAATTTCTGTTTGTTCTTCAATTGGGAACAGTTTGTGATGGCGGAAGTTTGGACTTCTTTTATCAAATACTTCATACAAATGTGCTTTTCTACATGTATCGCCAAGGGACATGAGGTCTGCTTCAGTTTTGATGCATCGCAATTCAATTTGTGTATTGTGATGCACAATTTTGTGCATTGCAATGCATGAACAGAAGCTTTGTGCAATATAAACTAACCACTACTAACTCAATTACAATAACAGCTCGTATGTAATACACGCTAAAATATAATTATCAATTGGAGTCGAAATTATATGCATTTAATGTCATATTAACAGACAGCGAACAACTCTGTCTAACTTATTAATAATTTAGCAGGATAATATACTTACATAAACAACCCGAAAATCACATTTTAATTTAGTGTTCAAAACCATTATACACATAATACAATTAAATAATGCACAAATAAATTAACCAAATAGTCGGGGTGTTACACCACATGGAATAAGGTTCACCAAGTCTATACATAATGGACACCATCAGAATGCAACGACCACTCATCTCCAGAGCAAACTGGTGTAGATCAGATAATCCCCTCCAAGGGATAAGGTTCACCAAGTCTATACGAGAATGAGCAATCCTCTCTCGTATAAGCTCCACCGGAAATTGAGGAGCTTTCCGCTCAGTCCGCACCCGGTTTGCAGTGAGATACTCCGTTAAAAAAGGAGGTGTTTGGAACCGTCTCCGAAGTGGAAAAGGGGCAAAGCCAAATGTCACATAAGCCCAGACCTACAAAAGAAGAAGACATAAGACCATCTCCAACAGTTTGAAGTTAAAACTGCACCAAATTTCTTACACTATCTCCAACAGTTCTACTTCAAAGTTTACTCTAAAAAGAATATTCCAAATATATTCTTCATTATTTCATTTAATTTGTATTCCAAGTATATGTTTTATTTTATTTTATTTGCATTAATGTATTTTAGCAAAACAAATATATTATTGATTTAATATTAAATTAAATTAAATATTATGCATTAAAAATAATAATTAAATGCATGAATTTAATTGAGACTAAAATACAAACATATTAAAATTAATAATTAAATGCAAGACATTAATAAAGATTAAAATACAAACATTAAAATCAAACATAAATAGACATATGAAAATACAACTAAAATCAAACATTTAATCTTCTGAATTCGTAAATTCATCCCATAAATGATCGATTAACGCATCCCGAAGTGCAATATGTGCGGCTTTATCCTTTATTTTTTTATGCCGCTCGAGAAATCGGGTAAATCGAGTTGTTTCATCCACAATTTCTAATAACTAACAATATAAACTTTATCATAAATAATTTTAATATTATATATAACTAATAACTAACAATATAAATAAAATAATTGAATTAATTTTTTGTATTATTTCAACTAAAACATCTCAAAATGGTATTTAAACTAAACAACTAAACTAACAATAATAATGAAAACATAAACCAAAAAATAATTACTTAAACCAAAAAAAAAAAAAAAAGAGGAGAGGTAAGATGAAGTATGAATAGTATGCTCTGGATTTGAAGTTCAGAATCAGAAACTTCAAATCCGAAGTTGAAATGAAGCAGCTTTTGGAGATAGGAATAATAGAATTTTTCTTCAAATTTAGAGTTTTGAAGCTTCCCTTGGAGATGGTCAAAGGATTAAATGATGCATATATCTGACAAGTATGTATCAAAAAGGGAAAAGATGCAGAAATAATTAAATCAAGCAGTTATCGCCCATGCAACAGAAAAGCCATTAAGGTTGGGAGAGTTGTTGCAACAAGCATGGTTCATTGAGAAGTATAGCTCGGCTAAGCTTGCTTGCCCTCAGTCAAACTTAGATACCCGGTACAAGTCGCAGAGACAGCCAAGGATGGATACCCGTAGAGTGGTGGACAAGTTCACAAAAAGGGTCGTCCCTAAAAAAGAAAACGAAAAATGCCCTGGTCACGCGCGCCACGGTCTCATCATCGTCATTATCTACAAGTCTCGCATTCTCTTCAAGTCATGCTTTCACGCTAAGGATGCGTACCTCGTCAGTGCTCTTGTACTCTATCTCAAAGCCCAACAAATCCTCAACCACCGCATGTTGATGTCGGAGGTTGTAATCCATAGTCAAGTTCCTACCAACTCCAGTAGGAATGCCAGTGATAGAAGCAAAGTCACAGAGGTCATAAGTGGCTTCTCCCCAGCTAAAATGGAAAGTATGGGTGGTGTCCCACCAGTACTCCCTCAGAACTTCATGGATCGACATATAGCTACGGAAGGACCCCCACAGTTCTCGTGAATGTTGCTAGACCAGTCTGCTCCTTCAAAAGCTTTGTCTGCAATGGGAGCGAATCATAGAGTGTGGCCAAGTTTTCAGCGCTAGCCCGAAGTCGCTCAAGTTTTTTCTGCGCCTGAAAAAGAAAAAAAAACAATCAAAAATACAGAAAACAATATTTGTCCCAAATAAATGAACAACCCAAAACAAAACAAAAAATTCATCAAATCCAAAAAACACCACAAAACATCATCATCGTCATCATCATCACCGTCATCGTCATCATCCACCAATTTTTATGTTCTTTCATGATTAAATCCGTCAAGCATGTTTGCATAAAAAAAAACAAAAATAGCATATGATATGTTCATTCATCTTATTATCTATCCATGAATATATGTACTCCATGTCATATTATTTGTACATCCATACATGTGTATCATCATTTTACTATTCGGTGGATCATTTTATCGAACATTTAATGTGCGTGTTTTTACCCACTTTGAGCATGAATCTTGTGCATATAGTGTGTCTCCCTGAAAAGCAAGTCAATGGAATTTCATTTTTATGCATCCATTTGCATGAGTATGTCTTTATTTCACTAAACTGACATGTTACATATCCGAAAATGCGGTCAAAATAGGCATACATCGTAATCAAAGTAGCAAAATTTCATATTTTTTGCAGACATATACTTTCATGCTAATTTAGTCTATCATTCCAGCATACATTATTCCTACATGTTAACATTGCACAAATAATCCACAAATCTTCAACAACAATTCCAAAAATTCAAAATCCAAAAATGAACCAAATGGGTTTGAGAAAACTGAAACTTACAACGGGATTAGGAAGATTTGAGACATGGGTGCTTTGATCTCGATGAATATTGTCCCAATCAGCATTTGAAAACCAATATCAGACAACATTTCTTGCCAAAAGAGGATTTTCTCGGCGCCCTTGACCCGATTCCGGATGAAGGGAAGCTTTTCCTTTCCTGGATCACGAGGAAGAAGCCATTTTATGGACTACACAAATTTAATTGAGAAAGAAATTTGAAAAAAAATGAAGAAGGAAGAATTTTTGGCAACAATGGTGAAGGAGAGAACCCAAATTTGTTATGTGCTGCTTCTACCTTCTGCCCGCTGTTTCAAGTAAATAGGGATGGGAGTTTCCTTCCCCTCCCTCCAAAGACCCAGTTTCAGCAACTAAAATCCCAAGTTTCCCATATTGCAAATTGGCCCCTTAAGATTTAACGAAGACTTAACAAAAGTGAACAATCTCCAGTAAAGTTAACTGCCGATCATCCATCAACCAACATCTCAGCATTATATTCCACAGGACACCGCCCTGTTAGCAAAAACAGAGCATGTGCATTTTATTTTATACGTCACATGCATTTTATGATTCCATTTCTGCAAAAGTCTTTGATTTTTATCGTTTTTTCACAAAGGGTATACACCTGGGTCTTAAAAAATTGATACACAAAAAAACATTTTCTTTCTGCTTTTGATCCTTCCTCGCAAGGGGTGCAATCCTCGGGTCTTAGGAATAGTCCAACATATCATTTTCTTTATCAATTTTTTTTTCTTACTGCATGCTTTTGATCCTTCCTCACAAAGGGTTGTTGGAAAAAATGTGTTTAAAGAATGAAATTGTGCAATTTTGTGGCACAGATTTCTTCACGTGTTATTTGTGTAATGACAAGGGTAATTGTGGAATCGTGTTTTACTCTGTGAGAACATCGAAATCATATATTTATTTGTCCAATTTGGTGTTTGGATGAATAAATTATGATTGATTAAAGTGTAGTTGTTGGAAGTGGATTTATCCCATATTGGAAAATTAACAAAAACTTGAGTGGTTTATATACAAGTGTCTTATGTGGTAAAGGTAAGCTTGTATAGAATAGATGCTCTCTTTCGCGCACGCTTGGGCGGGGGGGGGTGCAAATCATTGTCCAGTTTAGCCTTCGGGGTACCGTACTCATGTGCGAGCGCGTACCGCAGACACGAATGTCGGACCAAATTTGCTTATTCAGACCAACCCACGTTTTGTTAATTATTCTTTTGTTTTTGTAACTGCAACATTTATAACAGACTTTATGGGCTGTTATAACAAGATTTAATAAAAGATAGAGGCTCTCTCTCGTGCATGCTTGCGATGGGGGGTGCAAATCATGGTCCAGTTTAGCCTTCGGGGTACCGTACTCATGTGCGAGCACGTCCCGCGGACACGAATGTCAGACCAAATTTGCTTGTTCAGACCAACCAACGTTTTGTTAATTATTTTTTATTTTTATAACTCCAACATTTATAACAGACTTTATGTGTTGTTATTACCAGCTTTAATAAGAGATATTATTTACCTTTTGATGATGGATTTATTTCATCATAATGTGGTCTTTAATCAGTCTTGATTTACTCCGAAGTCATAGAGAAGTTTATTCTTTATAAAACTAAGGTTGAGAACCAACTCAACAGAAAGGTTAAGATGCTAAGAAGTGATCGTGGAGGTGAATATAAGTCACCATTTGTTGCATACTGTGCTGAGCATGGTATCATCCATGAAACAACAGCACCTTATGCACCTCACACCTCAACAGAATGGCATTGCTGAATGCAAAAATCAAACCCTTAAAAAGATGATGAATGCCATGTTGTTAAGTTCTGGATTACCACATAACATGTGGGGAGAAACTGTGCTGTCAGCTAATTACCTTTTAAATAAGGTACCCGCAAGAAGCTAGACAAAAGCCCTTACGAGATGTGGCATGGAAGAATTCCATCCTACAAATTCTTGCGAGTGTGGGGGTGTCTCGCTAAGGTTGTTGTTCCTCTACCTAAAAAGGTGAAAGTAGGAGCAAAAACTATTGATTGCATATTCATTGGTTATGCACATAATAATAGTGCTTATCGATTTCTTGTGCATGATTCTAGAATTGTAGACATACACAAAAATACGATAATGGAATCAAGAAATACCTTGTTCTTTGAGAATGTATTTCCATACAGACTGAGTAGTGTATCTAGATCGTATGTACAAATACATGATTCAATAGAAGAAGAACATGAGGAGAATGATGTAGAACTTAGATGCAGCAAAAGATCTAGGGTAGAAAAATCCTTTGGTCTGGATTTTCTAACCTACATGCTGGAAATTGAACCTCGAAGCTATAAAGAAGTTGTGAGTTCTTCTGAAATACCTCTCTGGAAAGAGGATATCAAGAGTGAAATTGATTCCATCCTTCAAAATCACACTTGGGAATTAGTGGATCTTCCTCCAGAAAGTAAACCACTAGGTTATAAGTGGATTTTCAAAAGGAAGATGAAAGCAGATGGATCAATTGATAAGTATAAGGTCAGGCTTGTAATAAAAGGTTACAGTAACGTGAAGGTCTTGATTACTTTGACACTTATTCTCCAGTTACGAGAATAACATCAATAAGGATAGTACTTGCAATTGTCGCATTGCAAAATCTTGAAGTACATCAAATGGATGTAAAGACTGCCTTTCTAAATGGTGATTTAGAAGAGGAAATTTACATGAAACAACAAGAAGGGATTTCTGCTCCAAGGCAAGAAAACAAAGTGTGTAAGTTGGTTAAGTCTTTGTATGGCTTAAAACAAGCACCAAAACAATGGCATGAGAAATTTGATAATGCCATGTTGGGTTGTGGATTTAAGATCAATGAGTGTGATAAATGTGTTTATGTAAAGGACACTGAAAATGGCTATGTCATTTTATGTCTTTACGTAAACGACATGCTTATCATTGGAAGCAATGATAATATGATTAAATCTACAAAAGACATGTTAAACTCTAAATTTGACATGAAAGATATGGGGTTAGCTGATGTAATCCTTGGTGTTAAAATTTCTAGAATTTCAAGTGGACTTACTTTAAGTCAGTCACACTATGTGGATAAAATTCTTGAGAAGTTTAGCAAGGATGACATTACAATAGCTAGAACTCCTATTGACACTAGTCTACATCTATCAAAGAATAGAGGTGAGACCATCTCTCAGGTAGAATACTCGAGAATCATAGGAAGTCTGATGTACTTAATGAGTTGTACAAGGCCAGACATTACCTATGCATTGAGTAAACTGAGTAGATACACGAGTAATCCTGGGATAATGTGATTATGGACTGCACTATACAAGAGATCCAACAGTGATCGAAGGATACTATGATGCTAATTGGATCTCAGATATTAAAGACTCAAGGTCTACTAGTGGATTTGTATTCACTTTGGCAGGTGCAACCATATCATGGAAATCTTCTAAGCAGACTGTCATAGGTAGATCCACGATGGAGTCTGAGTTTATAGCTCTAGACAAAAGTGGTGAAGAGGTTGAATTGTTGCGTCAATTCTTAGAAGATATTCCTAGATGGATAAGACATGTGCCTGCAATCTGCTTACATTGTGACAGTCAATCGACAATTGGCAGGGCACAGAGTAATATGTACAATGGTAAGTCTAGACATATACGTCGTAGGCACAATACCATTAGACAACTACTCTTAACTGGAACTATCTCTATTGACTATATAAAGTCAAAGGATAATTTAGTGGATCCATTAACCAAAGGGTTTAATAGAGAGTTAGTTGATAAGTCTTCCAAAGGAATGGGACTTAAGCCTCTAGATATGAGTTGATACAATAGAAACCCAACCTTGTTGACTGGAGATCCCAAGATCTTAGTTCAAAGGGACAACCTAATTGTAAAAAGACTCTTAGCTTCACTGTGGGGGTCATCCCTTGTAACAGTGACGCTCGTGTGTCAGAGGATAAGCATATGGCTTTTAATGATTCCTAAGTAAGAATCACCTATTTGAGAGAGAAGTGGGGCCGCTTCGAGGAGAATTGTGTAAGGCTCAATTCTTAGACTCTCACAGAACCAAGCGTATGTTCAAGGCCATGAATGAACATAACTGAGAACTAAATTGTGTTAGGAAGATTCCTGTGTAAAGTATATGATCGTTTACACTAACAGCAGAACAGTTCAAAGACATCATGTCTACTAATCAGCCAGTAAAGTAAATATGCTTTTTCGAGAGAAGGTTCAAACACCTACCTATCATATGCAGGTTTCGACTACTGGACTTTATCACCATATTCGTCAATTTCCTTCTTGTGGGGGATTGTTGGAAAAATTGTGTTTAAATAATGAAATTGTGCAATCTTGTGGCACGGATTTCTTCACGTGTCATTTGTGTAATGACAAGGGTAATTGTGGAATCATGTTCTACTCTGTGAGAACATCGAAATCATATATTTATTTTTCCAATTTGGTGTTTGGATGAATAAGTTATGATTGATTAAAGTGTCGTTGTTGGAAGTAGGTTTATCCCACATTGAAAGATTAACAAAAACTTGAGTGGTTTATATATAAGTGTCTTATGTGGTAAAGGTAAGCTTGTATAGAATAGAGGCTCTCTCTCGCGCACGCCTGCATAGGGGGGTGCAAATCATGGTCCAGTTTAGCGTTCAGGGTACCGTACTCATGTGCGAGCGCGTCTCGCAGACATGAATGTCGGACCAATTTTGTTTGTTCAAACCAACCCACGTTTTGTTAATTATTCTTTTGTTTTTGTAACTCCAACATTTATAACAGACTTTATGGTTGTTATTACCAGCTTTAATTAGAGATATTATTTACCTTTTGATGATGGATTTATTTCATCATAATGTGGTCTTTAATCAGTCTCAATTTACTCCTATAAAAGGAGATTACATCCACAATTGAAAAATACTACTCCCTCCGTCCCTAATTAATTGTCCTGCTTGACCCGGCGCACAGATTAAGAAAAAACAATTGACTTGATTATTTATATTGGTTTAATGTGTAGTTTCCTTTAAAGCCCATGTGTATGTGGCCCATAATTAAAGTAAGGTGAAAAAGTAAGGGTAAAGTGGTAAAAGTGATGTTCTAAAAAGGTAAGTTTCAAAGTGGACAATTATTTTGGGACGGACAAAAAAGGAAAGGAGGACGATAATTTAGGGACGGAGGGAGTATTAAGGACAATCTCCATTTCTCTTCTGCATTCTGCAATTTGTTGAGCGAATTTCCTTGGCCTCCTTTTTCTATTTTGGTGATAGAGTCAGACATAGATTAAGTTCGCCGGAAACCTTTGTGCTAAAGGTCTCTTCGGTGTCTCTGTTGTATCCTGTGAGACAGACGTTCATTTTAAGCTTCCAAGCATATACGGGAAGGGGCGAATCTATTTTAAGGAAACTGTGTGCGACACAAGCCTCGGACTTGAAGGTATTGTTCAATGTTCGTCAAGTAGATCATAGTTCTACAACAGCAGACTTGAAGTTCACCAGCAGACTTGAAGTCTACCTGCAAACTTAGAATACAGAGCAGTAACTTTTCGTTTGATTTTCAATTATGTATTTCGACTTATATATTGTTTTCCCGTGAACTATTTTCTAACAAGGGTGCAAGCCCCGGGTCTTGGGAATAGTCCAACATATCATTTTCTTTATCAAAGTTTTTTTCTTTTTGCTTTTGATCCTTCCTCGCAAAAGGTGCAAGCCCCGGGTCTTGGGAATGGTCCACACATATCATGTTCTTTATAGAGTTTTTTTTCTTTCTTTCTGCTTTGAGTCATTCTCGTAGGGGGTGTAAACTACGAGTCATGATAATCGATTACACACACATCTGAACTTGCATTGTTCGGTTTTGGCCGAACTACTTTTGGTCTGATTCCTTTTATAAGGATACGTATGCAGCCTATTTCGGTAGGCACGACCATTACAGCACGATAATTTACATTGAAATGTTCGCATACACACACCACTAAACTTGTATTGTTCGGCTTTGGCTGAACTACGTTTGGTTTGATTCCTTTATAAGGATACATAGGCAGACTACTTCGGTAGGCACGATCATTACAGCATAAAAGCATGCATCACATCACACAAACACACCACATGATTGTCATGACATGAACTGCGACATTGTAAATTGTTGCATTTATTGGTAAATTCCAGTTTATCCATAAACTTCATCATTGAGGGGATCTGTAGACGCTCTAATTTCGTACCCTTATTTGAAACATTCTATAAAATGTTAAATTCAATCAAAAGGACTAACGAACGTTAACTTTCAGTGGGTCCAAAGTGTCAAAGGACGAAACAGAAAAGGAAAAGGACGAACAGAGAACAACAGGGGGGAAAGTAAAACTTCCCAAGGCATGAAACAAAGTTGGGCGTTGCCAACAACCATTTTGGGCGCTACCCACCTTTCTATATAAGGTGGCACCCAAAATTGTTTCCTTCGTCTTGATTTTCCTTCTGCAGTGCAACCTTTTCAACGCAGAGTACAACCACTTCAACCACAGATAGAAAATATAGGTCTTCCTTCGTGGTTAAGACTCCCTCTTCTTAGCCTATAAAAACAAGGTTCCTCTCAGTGCACAAAAGAGGAATTCTTACAATTGGAATTTTTACGGAGAACTGTGAGAATTTACGGAGAGAAATATACAGAGAAGAGTGATGTTAAGCTGCTGAATCATTTCCCCTTTAGGCTGAGCGATCCTCCCTATACACTTATACCCACCGTCCAAATGAAAACCTAGTTAATCGATTAGGTTTTCGCCCTGAACACCGGCTCCAAAAAACCATCTACGCAGTCGTTACGCCGCCAAAATTTAGACACTACATCAGCAAAAATCAACAAAAATAAGCAGTTACGCCGTCAAAATTCAGACACGACAATCAACAAAAACAAGCAGTTACGCTGCCCAAATTTTAGGAACAACAACAACAACAAACAAGCAAACAAAAAGACTTCATTTCTCAAAAGGACAGAGGAAGCGCGCCTGAAAGCCTGCCTAAGCAAAGTTGTCCCAGGTATAAACTCTTACGCTTCAAGAGATAGGTACCAAAGTTATTTTCATTTTTAGTTTAAATAATATAAAATAAGTCGTTATTATAGTCTAATTTGTATACGCTTTTATTGTAACTTTAAAGTTTTCTTTTATGTATACATATATATATAGTTATTATTTATATTTTATCTTGTAGCATATATATATATATATATAAAGAACATGTTTAGCTAAAAACTCATTTTGAGACCGAAAGGGTGAGTTGGGTGCCTAACCCCTTCCTAACTTGTAAATTAGCCTCCGAACCCTTACATTCGGGTATTTTTGGTTTTTCTCTGTTTAATCCATAAAATAGAGGTGGCGACTATGTTAACACATTTTTGAGTCCACAACGAAGCCGGGTGTATTCCACGCGCGCGGAGTTTTGAAACCTCGCCTAGTTTTTAGTAGTGAGGACAAGTTCGGAACGGGGCACTCCCACGTGTCTATGGATTACAGAATGGAGGATTTTTTGGATTTTTTAGATGGTTGGATGATGAATTATGCCCAAGGTCCAAGCAAATCATTCCGGGATTGTTGGTTGAAGATAAACAAGTTTGAAGCTGAAATAGAGAAACTCAAGATCAAAAAGAATGAAAGGGAAACTCTGTTGATGATGACAAATAGCATGGTTGAGAGCATGAAGACTGAAGTGAACCAGTTGAAAAAAAATAGAAAGGCATTGATTGAAATGACAATTTTATTTTTGTTTTGTTTGGGGATGTTATTTGGTATGTAATAGAAGAGGGACAATGGTTGTTATGTTCATTTTCTTACTTTTGTAATGTACTTGACAATGATTGCAATTAATGGCAATTCTAATGTCTTGACAAGTTAATTGTAATGTCTTGAAATATGAGTTGGTACTGAATGACGACAAGCTGATTTTGATTCATCTTTCATAAAATATGATTTGGTTATGAAATTTATTTTTTTGTCATTGTTTATCTATCAGTTTGAGCTGCACTCTTATTTTGCTATGTTGATATCTGAATTATTTTGCTGTCAGAAGTGAAATTTTCTTCAAGCAATAATTGACCACAGTTTAGTCAATTATCTTGGTCAGAAAATTATTTTCTTTCTATGATCTACTAAATATGAACTTGTATCTTACCATTACTGCATAAAACACAATTGCAACAAAATTCAACAACAACAACAACAACAAATGCAGATACCCTGTTTTAACAACTGCAGACTACAATACATGTAATTTAATCAACTACAGCTTGAGTCAAAGTTTAACATCAACAACTTGACCAATAGTGTAACAACAATAGATTGAAACATAGTTTGACAACCACAATTGAACCAAAGTACTAAATAACTAAATTACACACTGAATGTCTCAGATAACTGAACCAAAAAAAAACATCAATAATAGCAATAATAACAACAACTGCATCCATTCGATTTTGTCTTCATTTCCCTTACCACTTGATTCTTTGTCTCTATTTTCATTTCCACTTGATCCCCCTTTTAGTGTACTTGAAGAAGTTCCAATTACATGTCTCAGATTTGCCATTGTGACGTAGTTCACTCCTCCCCTAACAATAAATGGAGCATTGACTGTTGATGATTGATTCACCTATATTAAAACAAACAATTTAACTAAGAATTTATAATGCAATTTGTTCACAAACTACAATGAATAACTGCAATATAAATTTTTACATTTAAAGAAGATATCATGTTTGTGCTTCCACCTACATTCACCCCCACTGTGCTTGAAACCCTCTTTCTTTTAACCTGTAATTTGAAATGAGAAAGTCAATATATAAACCAGGTTCAGGAATGTAATTTGATAAACTCAATATATATTAGATAACTTACTTGTAATTTAGATATCTCTGAAGGAGTTGAAGACTGAGGTTGGCTATTTCTTGTTGTGACACAAATAGGTCCTGGCTCTGGTCCAGTTAAAGGGATCTTATTAATATGTTGTGCAATGGGTTGTGAAGTTGTGTCCTATGAAGTAGAATTTGCATTGGAATTATTTTTTGCCACAAGTTCTAGAATTATGTCTAAGTTTACCACATTTTCCACATTTCAATGATTTTTTAGATCTCTTCAATTTGATCTGATTGCTGGAAGATGTAGGTGGCTTATCAAGCTATCTTCTTCTTAGTTTATTTGGTTTTCAGGCCTATTTTCATACTTTGGGGGAAAAGGGGCTGATAAGTTACCTTAGGCCACAACTAAGATCCATTGATTCCCATTATGGCATTCTCATATACTTGAACATATTTGCTAACTGTGTAGGCTACATTGACATAAGACTCTAGATCCTCTTCCCTACATCATATGGCTAAGCAAGCATGCTTACAAGGAATGCTTGTCAATTCCCATCTTCTGCAACTACATACCTGCTCAAAAACATCTACATTATGTTGGTTAAAGGGCCTAGTGATTTGAAATGCCATTCATTAGCTTTGATAGGTATGGCCTCACCACCTTCATTAGCATTCTTCTCTAGTAGGTCTTTTATTCTAGTGTATAATCTACCATTCCCACTTCTTACCATTTATCCCTATTAACTTGAAATCTTGTCATCAACAAATGTCTTGGTGTTTCAAGCATGATAATGATGGAATTGTCTCTTGCATCAAGAATAAATACATTAAAGCACTCACACATATTATTCAGCAAAATGTCACACTTAGGTTGAGTACTAAAATATGACCTAGACCATTGACTTGAAAGCTTATCCATCAACCACTCATAAGCACCATTATCTAATTCTTTCATTTGTTCCATTCTTGCCTTAAACACCTCAACCCTGGTTGCTCTAGCTGCTGCCCATAAAGAATTTTTTACTGATTTCCCCATAAAACCATCCCTTTTCATGTTGGTGTGCAAATGTCTAACACAAAATCTATTTTCAAAGTCAGGAAATAAAGCATCAAAGGTAGGTATGAGCCCCTTCTATTTGTCACTCATTAATGTCCATTCAAATTTATCTTCAATACCTACATCATTCTCTAGCAAAGATAAGAACCAAGTCCAAGAATCCTTGGTTTCATTTTCTACCAATGCATAAGCTATGGGAAACATATGGTTGTTCGGATCAATTCTAACAGCTGTCAACAACTGACCACCTTAAGGGCTTTTCAAAAAACATCCATCCACCCCAATTATCTTTCTGTAAAGCCTAAAACCATTCTTGCAAGCATCAAAACAAATGTAAAGCCTTTGGAAAGTAGGCTTACCAGTTTCAACATTACACAACTTCAAAACCACTGTGGACCCTGGATTAGATCTTAGAAATTCTAGACATTAATCTCTTATTTGGTGAAATTGCTCTTGCAATGTCCCATCCATAAGTTGTTTGGCTTTCCTTTTTTTCCCTATATGCTTGTTGTTTTGAAGCATTGGCCTTAAGTTTGGTACAAAGCTCATTCCGAATTCCTTGGTTCCTAAAATGAGATTATCTTTAAATTTGTTCACAAATGTCTTCCTAATCCAACCAGACTTGATACTTGGGTTGTTGTAGCTCCATCCACATTATGTATGTTTTGGATTATACCATTTCAATTGCCAAGCTTTGTCATTTTACATTGGAGCAACATATGCATACCACTCACATCCCGCTTTTCTACAAATTGCCCTTAACCTTCTAGTATCATTCCTATCATCATCATTCCCCTTCTCAAGCAAAATGTTTCAATCACATATTTCATTTCTTTCTTTGAACTATATAATGTTTCCAGTTTTAATTTAGGGTTTCTAGAGGTCTTAGGGTCATGCTTGGGATTATTTGCATCTGGTTCCTCATCACTGCCCAACACACTCTGAAAATCTTCACTATCAAAAACTTGTTCACCATCCTCTTCCATCCTATCAAACATTCTTTCACTAACATATTTATTTTCAACTAACTTACCCTTCCTGCAAAATACCATCAAACTCAACACTGACATCAACATGCTTATCAAAATCAATATCATCCTCCTCCATATCATATTCAGAGTCACTAAATTCATCACAATCAGAGGAGTCAGAAGATAAGTTGGGATTTTCAAGATTTGGGTTGTGTTCACGATCAAGAAAAAAGAAGTCAAATGTGTCACTATCTGTTTCGAGGTTTGAATAAGTAGAATTTTCAGGGTTATCAATGGTGGGATTTTGAAGATTGACAAGATGCTATAAGTAAAGGTGTTGCTTTTTCTTAGTAGGCATAGACCTCAGTAAAGTTGAAGCATGGTATTCACTAGAAACGAGTGTATAACCCATATAGTGTGCAGGTAGATCTTAACAGTTTCAAAATTGTAACATAATTCCTCCACAAAATCCTTTAAGTCGGTCAGCCCAAATTCGGTTTCATCCACCCAACCAAAAAAATCTATTTTCCCACCAATATAGTCTATAAAGTCATGCTTAGTCATACCATCATGAAATACTTTCAAAGAAAAGTAAAAAAAAATATCACCTTTAGGGTCTAAAACAAAGAAAAGAAATCAAATCACAATTTGCCCTATAATTATATAGCAACAATTAGGGTGACACACTAAATTCAGAAGCAAGCAAACAAATTTTTGAATTATGATATAAGACAGAAAATTTATAAAATGCTTAATTAAGAAAACAAATTATACACATAAGCAGCTACCCAATTCATGATACCATTATGAGTTAAAATAGTAAGCTAAGAACTAATATTCATGAAGAACATAGCACTCGGCTACCCAATTCATGATACCATTTTTTTGAGTTAAAATAGTATGCTAAGACACTGTAAGCTAAGAACTAATATTTGTAAAGAACGTTTAGGAAAGTACAAATTGGGGAAAGAGATTGTAAACTTACCGTACTATGGTTGCAACGCATCCTTCTTCCTTCTCGCCATGGAATCTTGATTTTATGTCTCTAAATTGGAAAAGTACAAATTGGGGAAAGATAAATTAGGGTTGTAACTGTACTAATCTAGGGTTCTAAATTGGAGAAACAGAACTTAGGGCACAATGTGCGAATTAGGGAAGGAAATTAGGGACGAAAGAAATTAGGGCATAAAAAGCGAATTAGGGGAAATGGAAGAGGAGAGAAATTGCGGGAAATGAACAAGGGTCGTAAGGGTATACCTGTTGCCAAAGCCAGTTGCCAGTTTCAACCTGCAGAAACAAGTCAATCGTTACTATTTCACGGCCATTTAACGATTTGGATTGAAACTGATGGATTTTGGAAACGTTTGGCTTTAATTTGATTGCCTAGGTACAATGAGTATGTAAAGTGAAAAACAGGTAAAGTTGGAGTATCAAAACTGGTATTAACCCAAAAAAAAAATCAATTCAAACAAAAGTAATAAATGGCCGACATGTGGGACCCATGCTGCAGCTCTGGTTCACGCGCTATGATGGAGTGTGAGACGCACACCCCCAATAGAAGGGGGCGGTGCGCCTCTCTTTCTCTCTCTCTCTTTGAATTTTTTTTTTATTTTTGGCAAAACATGTATTGTGTTAAGAATTTATTGGTAAGAATTGCTCTCCCAATCTCCATTGGACACGTCTTAACCTATTACCCATTTTAACCTGAACCGATTCAATCGACCCATTTTTTGACCCATTTGATATTTGGTTTTAATAAGTTCCAACTCGTTAACCATCTCAACCCAACTCATACCCAACCCAACCCACCCAATTATCAGATCTAAATAGGCAGGAAGACCCCGAAGACCCGAAAGACGAAATGATTGATAAAGTTGACAGTAAACTTTAGAAATAAAATACTCCCTCCCTTGCGGGTAAAGAGTCTATTATTCCATTTTGAGATGTTTCACTTAAAGAGTCCACTTTCAAAAAATAAGACATCAAAGTGTCATTTTATTACTAATGGACTACTAAAAGTGTCATTTTCTTAAAAAATTTGACTTTAAAAAAAGGGGTATTCTTTATCTGGAACGAAGGGAGTAATTAATTACCAAATTTTTATTAAAAAAAAAAAGACAAAAGAAAAACCTTACTAGAATTCCTCGTATCCATCCCCAGTGAGACCCCATTCACCACCAAATATTTCAATTTATTTCGCATTTTCTCCATGGAAAAAGTCAAAGAAATCATCAACTAGTTTATAAAGGGTTTAGGATTTAGGATTTTAGACTTAGGGTTTACGATATGATTTAAGGGTTTGTGATCTAGGGCTTCCACCAGTGAAACTGGGGCTAAAGATGTCAGTATTTTGTCACCATGTGTTGAAACAAATACAAACATCCAATTGCATTTGATTTTAGGGCATAAATCAAAAGCAATCACAGTAGGGTTTTACATTACTTCCCCTCCTACCTTTTGTCCTCATTGTCTAATGACTAAAGGTGTAAATGATTCGGTTCATGGGAAAGAACACGAGCCAAACCATACGTGATGGGTTTGCAAATTTAGAAACAAAACTGTCTAAAGGTTGGAACCAAACCAAACCAAATGGCAATGATTCGGCTCAAAACCATGGTTTTGTTAATTTTGGCGATTCACTGTTAAAGCCAAAATGAAAGTTGACTATCAAAAAATTGAAAAAAAAAAAATAATAACTAATAAACAAATTCTAATCAAGTTATATACAAGACTCGATGATTAAAATAGCAATATTAATTTATCCCTACAATCTGAAATTCTTAACAAAAAATTATTAATTCAAATATCTTAATACATAAAACCAAACAAACTGAATAAAATTCAAACGTACCAAAATAATAAATAGAACACTTAATCAAGAAATAAATTCAAACGAAGCTTATGGTTTGATAGTTTGATTGAACGGTTCAAAACCATAGTTCATGAGATAAACCCGCAAATTGAACCGAATTGCTCGGTTTGACAAAAAATCAAGCAAAACTAAATTGCATAATTCATGAAATTAAACAAAACCACTCAATTTGGTTCGATTTGGTTGAAAATTGCGATTCGCGGGGCCATGAAGATGCAGATGCAGCATTCTGGCAATGGAATTTATATTTATATATTTTTGGTTTTGCTAATCTGCTAGTTGTCTATTTAACTGTCAACTTTGACACTCGTTCGGTCTTAGGGTGTTTCTACATATTTTCCAAACGTTTGAGAGAGTATTGCAATTTGGCCAAACTTGAGGGTATTGCAAATTTGCAATCCAGCGCCATAACTAACCCTTCACGTGATGCAACCACCAAATAAGAAATCCTGAAACTTTTTGTGTACTTTAGAATCCTTTTTCAAACTGATTGGTCTGTTCAACATACACATAAAAGGCAAGCTAGAGTCGTGTGAAGACTGAAGACCGAGCTAGATTTCACTAGACAGATGGGTATATCTAATTTCATAATAGGGTCCGCCCCATCTAATGATGGGTCATAGGCCTATTTCATCAAGCTATAAAAGTCAACCTCTAAAACCCAATAATGGAATTTTCAATTTATTTCCATTTACATATTGAAATAGCAAGAGCTTGGGTGGATTGGGCCATAGAGTTTAGTACTGGGTCCATATGGGGTTAACACTCACCTAATCTGTCCAAACCAATTGTAATGTAATTGAAGAAAAAAAAATACTTCAATTTAGTATATTTTATTTCAATTATTCTCTGATTTCAAAGAAATAGTCTCTTTTCTTTTTAGCTTTTCGTATAAAAGTAATATTCATTTCAATAATAAAATCAAATAATGAGTAAATTATTGAAAGTACAAACATGTAAAGAAAAATTCTTAACAAGTTTAACTTATCAAATAAGACTATCTTTCTGGGACTGCGACGGGAAGGTTATTGTTAAGTTATGAGTACTTTAATTATCAATTATCAGGAGACAACATATCGTAAGTAGCACCTACTACTCCCTTCATACAAAAACAAAAACAAAAAAATAGACTCACTTTTTTCTTTAAATTGTCCTTAAAAATATAGTCCCATTTTTTTTAAAAAAAATTATGCATAGTATAATTTAAAGAGTGTGTAAATAACTAAAGTTATTATTTTAAAAAATCAACTTGTCAGATATATGTGAGAACTTCTTCTTGGTGCTTAGGACATAGAATCATAGAGAGTTATAAGTTTTGAGCACATATTAACTTTTTTCATAATAAAATAATACTCATTTGTCAATTTTATTTTTATTTGATTCTTATTATAATCAATGGTTCCACTTATACATGAATGTATTTGAAAAACACATTATTCTTGATATGGCAAAACTTCAGTGTTGAGTCGTCCAATTGGTGTTAGGATATCTATGCTTGTATGTTTGGATTGTATCTTTTTATCAACCTGTTAAGAACACGAAACAACACCTTAGTAGAAATGTAAGGCTTGACCTCGCGAATCCACTCTGACGTGAGAATAAGAATCATGTGAATAGTGTGAGTCAAAAGATAATGTAACAGAGTTTTGAGGTTATAGAAAGTGTGAACCTTTTTTAGTATTTTATGGAGGGTATATATAGGCCCCCAATGCCATAGAATCCGTGTATGATTGGGCTCCATAGTTTTCAATTAGGTTTAGAAGGAAACTCCTAACTTGGAAACTCCTAACTTGTAGGCGTGATAGACGGTGGGCCGCGCAATTATTGGAGCAGACAAGGAAATAACTCATTTTGTATAAGAAAACATTTGATCTGTCGCTGAGAAAAAGTCTTTGTTGGTCGTGGTCGGCCGCTTGCCTGAGCTGGCATGACCTGCTCAACTAAACATTGTATATTTGAGATAACAAATGAAACTCTCGGGCATGACCCTTTGATCGGATAGGCACAACCTATGTCCGACCAGGTTTGTACAGAAGGTAATAATGATCCTTCCTCAGACATTCTACTAGTTTTGCCCACTAAGCATGTGGGATCCTCTTTAATGAGCTCGTAACGGGCACATGATGCTCGCATATGCCTTACTCGTAACCGGCTTTGAGTTGCGCACATTAATTCTAATAATATTACCTTTGTTTAATATGTCTAGCGGGTCAGACATAACAATTTTTTTAGGTAACGATGGAGTAATAATTCTAGTGTAATTGAAAAATGATATAAACAAGTAAAACTATAATATTAATAAAAATATTGATATGTTGAGTTAAGTAAGATTAATTCTATTTTTTTTTAAAAAAATTATTTTGTACTAGGTGAATAAATAAGAGAAAATTATCCTTTTGACCATCGTATTATTCTCAGTTTACCGATTTAACCAACCAACTTATAATATCATAATATCGACCAATGTACTCAATAATTTGATGCAATGTAGTCCCTGTCTTTAACATGTCATTCACTTTTGTAATATAAAATTGTTAATATGAATAACCTGAGTGATTTTATGAAAGATATTTTTGTGCATCTCTATTAAAAATATAAAAATAAAAACAAAAAATGATGATAATCTCGTCATCATTTCAATGAAGATGTACAAAATACCCCTTATAAAATCTTTAGTTAATATACATTACCAGTTTCGTTATAAAAGTGATGACCCATTAACAAAAAGGACTATATCACACTAAATTATTAAGTACATTGAACAATTTTAAAATGTTATAAATTGATTGCTCATTGGTAAACTGAGAATGGTTGGATCGTCCAAAAGATAAATAATGATGATTGATACGAATTGGAGCCGCAATAGGAGATCCAATTCTGTTGACCGAAGCTACCCGTTCCCACACAAATCCGACAGCATAGTGGACTTTGTTTGACCACTTCTTCTATACCAGAAGCTCCTGTTCTGGGACCCACGGCTCATGAGCAACTATACCAATCTGAGTCTAAAGGTTAATGAAGTTAATATTGTCGGCATGTGGGCCCATAAAAAGTTGTCCTAGATATAGGTTGGTGTTCTGATTGGTATTGTTTATTTATTCATTAACTCCTTAATTATGACATTTTAAATAAATATATTTTTAAATAAAATTACTCCTTAAATAAATTATTTTATTTTAAGCGGATTAATCAAGTTAAATACTTCGTATTATTTTTAGGGATAAACACCAAAAAGTATTATTAAAAAAATCTTATGTCTAAAAAGACGAAAAATTATATTATCTTTTTATCTTAAACGTCTCAAAGTCAAATTTATAATACCAAAAAATTCAAAACTTAACACTTACTAACTACGTTAGAATATCTGATTTTATATGAAAAGCAACTTATTTTTATTTCAACGATATTAATAATTTAATATTTCAGATAAAAATAATAATAATATATTAACAACTAATCATTATCATTATAATAATTATAATAATATTGCTAATTATTATTATTATCATTATTATTATTTATATTATAATTATAATAATTATCATTATTATCATCATCATCATATTATTATTATTATTATTATTATTATTATTATTATTATTATTATTATTATTATTACTATTATCATCATCATACGCATTATGATTACTATCGTTATGATTACTAGTATTATTATTATTATTATTATCATCCCTATTACTATCATTATTATAATCATCATCATCATTATTATTATTATTATTATTATTATTATTATTATTATTATTATTATCATCATCATCATTATTATTCGTATCATTATTATTATTGTCATTATTATTATACTTATTATTATTGTTATCGTTATTATCACTACTACTACTATTATTCCTATCACATTTTCATAAAAATGTAAATGTCAATTTTTAAAATTTTTAGTAAGAAAATATTAATTTTAGATGGTATGAAATGAATAGGGATCAACCAAGATGAACTTTTAAAGAAACTTTTGGTATTTAGTAGTATATTGATGAAGATAATGATAAAAGTGATAATAATAATAAATACAATTCTTATTATCCTTATCATAAATGAAAATAAAAATAAATTTTCATCCAAATGAAAGCTATTCACATAACAGCATTCATTAACCCATTAAATTTTGGACTTTTTAGCATTAAAATTTAAACATTTGGACTTTTTGGATAAAATAAGTTTTTTGGATCTTTTTGGATATTTTTAGTGAGATTTTTTTGGTATTTTTCCCTATTTTTTTACTTCAAACATTAATGAACATAGTTTTTCAATTATTATTATTTTTAATGGCTTTATTAATTAATCTTATAGTTAAAATTATATTGTATAATAAAAAATATCACAAGAACTTTTTTTGTCTAGAAAAATTTGAGTAAATATGGGTTATATGGTTATAGAAAAAATTAAATGTGAAATTTAAAATATGTAATTGTAAAAATTGATCGAATAGTAAAATTATAGTATGATATAGTATGACAAAATTTTAAATATTTTGCCTATCTTTATAATTAATTCAAAAATTTTAATTCTTGAACTTATTGAAACCAATATTCAGTTTAATACCTACCATAATAATATTTTTGAATTGATATTTTAAAATAATATTTTTTAAACTAGATTATAATATTTAAATATTGATAATACATATCAATATATTCTAAAATTTTGGTATAAAATATATTGATCATATTACTTTTATGATAATGGAATTTGAGAAATTGGTGATTAGAAAAATTGACTAAACATATTTATTATGAAATAAAGGCTATGTACTTTGTTTGTTGAGAATAAACATGTTAAATATAAATAAAATAAAATAATGTTAGGACGTGATAATGAAAGTAACTTGATTAGTCAGCTTAAAATGACCAAGTACTTAAGGGGTAGATTTGTCTAAACATGTATATATTTATACAATGATTAAGAATGTAATAGATAAATAAAAAATAATAGTGGAAATAGTCTCTCTTATTTGTTTTTAGAACATATACAATGATGTTAAGAGTTGTGATAAACTCACAACATTATAAGGGTTGGTCTCCTTTGGAAAGTTTCTAACTGCTTAAATTTAATACTCTATCCGTCCTAAAATTATTGTCATATTTTATTTTTTCGTCTGTCCCAAAATAATTACTTTGTTTGAAACTTTCTTTTTTATGACAACATTTTTACCACTTTACTCTTACTTTTTCATCATACTTTAATTATAGGTCACATACACATGAGCAAGCTTTCAAGTAAATTACGCATCAAACTAATATTAATAATCCAATCAAATGTGTTTTTCTTAAACTGTGCGCCAAGTCAATCCAGACGATAATTTTGGGACGAAGGGAGTATATTTTTTTCAATCAAAAAAAAAATACTTTGTGCGATGAAAAAAATATTATACCCTTAATAAACCGGACACATGTTATGGATAAGTTACGTACTCAGTGCCTCCCGATGCATCAATTTGTTCATCATGATGCATCAATTTATGAATCGTGATAAACGTCACTCAAACAAAATATATCGAATTTCAATCGTGATTCATTGATGCGATTCATCGATTTGGAATCACGATGTATCGCAATGTTGTAAACGAATGAGATATTTACTGATATTCAATTTGAAGGAAATACTTACATATATCAATCTATATATATATTTACAAAATTCAATCAGTCTATATTCATTATATCTTTTATATTCATTCTATTTGATCCCTACCTTAAATACAATATGAAACAAAATAAATAATTTTTGACTACATATATGCAATTAACTTAGTCGGTACAAAATAACAAAGGTGATATAAATACTCATTTACAAAAGTAATCGGGATGCACAATTTTAATCATGATGCATGATTTTGTGTATCACGAACAATATATGATTGTTTACATCGTGATACATGATTTATGTATCTCGAAGCATGATTTTATCTTAGTGTCGCTTCGCGCGCACATATTTTTCGTTCATTAAGAGTATTATAGTTTTGTTCGTCTCAAAAGCACCTTTTTTTCAGTTTAAATAAGTATAGTGTATTGTAACGGTTAAAAACTACTCAATGTGGATTGACCCCAATTTCTCCCTTTAATAAATGTAACCAGCTTTTATTGATCTTGATTAATAAACCTTTACGCTTTAAAAAATGTAAATTCTTTTCGTTAAATGACGTTAGGTGTTCATCAAATATTACAAATTTGAGAAAAATAATAATAAGAAACTTACTGGAACTTAACGAAATACTCCATTAGTTCCAAAATTATTATCATGTTTGACCCATTACATAGAAAAAGAATAAATAATTGACTTAATTATTAATATTGATAAAATGTATAGTTTCTTTTTAAGCTCATGAGTACGTGACTCAAAATTTAAAAAGAAAAGGTAATGGTGAAGTGCTAAAAGTGATGACCTAAAATAGAAACTTTTAAACAAATTAATTACTCCCTCGTTTCAGGCAAAAAGTCATCTATACTATTTTGAGATGTTTCATTCTAAGAGTCTATTTTTAAAAATTATATTTATAATTTGTATAAGATTTCATTTTTACCCTCCACTTATATTATAAGTATATTGTTTGTACTTAACTATTTTTTTAATTATAACTAACTTTAATGATATTAATATATATCTTAATAATTAGATTTTTCAAATAAGAACTCTTTGGGTGAAACGGAAGAAGTATTTTAGAACCGACGAAAAATTAAAAAAATGAAAATAATTTGGGAAGGAGGGAGTATAACACAGCTTAGAAGAGAACTTAACCGAGCCTAACACTAAATGTAAGGGAGGGTCCGGTTGGTAAAACACGCCTTGAAAGGGGCTGCCTGCGTGCTGCTTTGCGTTCACTTTCTTTCTACTTAGGCACCGTTTGTTTTACGGAAAATGACTTCCGGAAAACGTTTTCCTCATTTTTCGGTGTTTGGTAACCTTAGTAAAATGCAATCAACGTAAAATATTTTCCGAGCCAACGGAAAATGAAGACTTCTTTTCCAGAAAATGACTTACGGATTCATTTTCCATAAGTCATTTTCCAAATATTCGGGCACTCTCCGCCCCCTTTCACAATTGCACATATTTACTTACACACACAATATTTCACTCAACAAATAAATTGTTTAGAAATATAAATAAAGTTTGTGCATACTATTTATAAATTATAATTTTAATAAATGCTTATTACGTTCTAAAATTAGTGTCACCTATATTATTTAGGGACATCCTAACCATTGTCAATCTTCTATTTTAAAACATTTTTTTTCATATCAATTATCAAAAAAATTATTTGTAATTGTGAGATTGAAAAGTGATAGACATTGATTTGACACCATTAATAATAAGTTGAGGGTTACTAAAAAAATTATTTAAAGTTCAACACTATTTTATATTCAATATGTGTATTAATATTAGAATATAATTTTTTTGTATATATTCTTTTATAGTTTTCCGTAACATTTTCTAGGGATATCCTAAACATTGTCTATTTTCTATTTTAAAACGTTTTTTTTTTCATATCAATTATCAAAAAAATTATTTGTAATTGTGAAATTAGAAAAAGATGGAACTTATTAAAAAAAGATGGTCCTTATTGATTTTCTAGGGACATCCTAAACATTATTTATTTTCTATTTTTATTTTTGTATTTATTCATATATTGTTTTCCGTAACATTTTCCGTGTGTTTGTCAAACATCCGTAAATGTTTTATGACATATTTTCAAAAGATTTACCAAACACCTGAAAATGAAATCTTTTGATTTTTCGGAAATCATTTTCGAGAAATCATTTTCTGGAAATGATTTTCCGTGAAACAAACGGAGCCTTAGTTTCATCATGTTTTCCGCTTTTACTCTGTGATACGAATCATTAAAAATTACGAAAAACAACTGCAAACCATATATTAAAGAATGGTTTTTCTATGAGACCTACTTGTAAGACGAAGTTCCATTTTCTTATAAATTAATCTATCAATACGGAATGAATCAGATCAAAAAAATTTATTATACATAAAATACTTATAAAACCGTATTAGTTATTACCTAAGTTTTTGTCTACATCAAAACAAAATCAACGATTCCGAACAAAAAGTAAGTGATGGGAAATAGAACAATATTGTGTGGTTCTATGGAGCGAAGTGTCTATGGAGTCGATGGAGCTTCATAGTTAATTTTTTTTGGGGGCGAAATAATTAAGTTGTTTATTTTACTAATAAGTGGAATTTTAAGTAAAGAAGTCGTGTAAGAATCAATAATCAAATAATAGCCAGTTGTATCGCTCATTTATGGTGGCTCTCTTCTAGCCTTTAATTTCATTGATTACTGTTTATTATAGGATCCCATTTATTTATTAAAAAAGTTATTTATAGTCCAATAGAAAAAAAAATACTTGAAAATCAGGGTTCCATTTCCTTTTCTCAGTTTGATCTCATTTATTTTTTATTTAATTAAACTTTTGTGGTAAGGATATCATTACTCCCGTTGGATAATTAGGATTAAAAATCTATTATGATTTAAACTTTTTTATTTAATTAAACTTTTGTGGTAAAGATATCAATACTCCGTTAGTAAATTTTTCTGAACCGACCAAACCAAAAAATGGACCAATACTTTGATTGGTCCCGGATCAATTTTTACGTAATCGACAATTGGCCTGGCCCACTGAACCGACCAATGTGTATTTATTATTTTTTATTATATATAATATACTAATATAGTATAATTTTATATATATATATATATATATATATATATATATATATATATATATATATTAATATATATATTGATAAGAATATAATAAAAGGGATACAACTTACAACCTAAATAAAATATATAATAATTTGATTCAATATTCAACCAAGTTTTCTTATTTGACTAAAGAGAAAATAGGAGGGAAAACATTGTTCTTCCCTTAATTAATTTACTGTCTCTTTTTGTGATTCCAAATATTATTAGTTTGAAGGATTGTTACCTGTAAATTAATTAAATTAACCATAAGGGGATTGGAGAGGAAGATGACTTGCAATAAATTTCCTTACAACTTTCTTTTTCATTTCTCTTTATTAATTTGGAAGTAATGATTTTTATCTTTAGTTTATTTTCACAAGAACAACGAACTCAACAAAATATTGTATGAAGGAAGAACATGATTTGATTATTGATCATTGTTTTTTAGAAAATCTAATTATCCTTTTGATCAAAGATACACATCGTATTGGTCCGGTCCTGGTTCTCGTACGTTTTCAATTGGTTCTGGACCGGACCAATGTATTGATTCTCAAACATATTGAGTTGGTCCTGGTTCTATATTTTTAAGAAACTACGATTCTCTCAGTTTTTCCAAAAAGTCAAGACTCCCGTTCGATCCTTTCCCACCCTATCTTAAGGGGAAAAAAAAAGAGAGGGTCCCAGATGAAATTAGGATTGGAGTTGGATTCAGTTTACAACGTTTGAGGTTTTGGATTTCCCAAGCTCCTATATAAAATATAATAAAAAAAAAAACAACCTTTTGTATTTGTGTGTGTGTGTTTTAACGGTACCAATTTGTTAATTGTTATATCACCCTTAAGGTGGAACACCGTTTGTTACCACTCTTTTAAGATAATTTGGGAGGATATTTGCTGATTTTTTGGAATTTTGGGGATTTTCTTGTTTAAGTCTCTTTTTTTGTATTTGTGTAGATAGGACTTTATGAGCTTTTCGATCAAAACCAAATATTTATGTATCTTCATGATATCTAGGGAAGTCATGATTGTTTAATCGTGTGTTTTGTGGTTTTTTGAATAGTAATTAGTATTTGTAATTTGGCTTATGCGTAACCGTTGGAATTTTAAGTGAATAAATTATGTAGGGATTTAAAATCAATTAATTTAGCCAATTGTATCGCTCATTTATTTGGTGGCTACATATATAAGGATTTAAAATCAATTAGTTTAGCCAATGGTATTGCTCATTTATACGGTGAATTCATTTACTGAAAAGAAAATTATCCAAATAAATATCGTATTATTCGTAGGTAATCGATTTGACCAACCATATTATAATATCTCAAATACGAATAATGTACTCAGTAATTGGGTGTGATGTGGTCCTTGTCGTAAATGTTCCATCCAATCTTGTAACGAACCTGTTGAAATGGATTAACGGAAGAACAGTATAAATGTTATTTCTATCCATCTTTATTGAGAAAGAGATGTAGCTGATATATCACAGAACATATGATTTATTGAAAGGACAAAATTACCCCTCATCAAATATCTCCATTAGTCCACATCAATAACTCTATTTCAAAATTAGATAAATGTTAACGGTAATGACCATTCACACTCAAATTGTGAGTACGTTGGTCACATTATAAATATTATACTTTTGTTCATCAAATCGGTTACTTACGAATAATACGATTGTTAATTTGATAATTTTCTCTTTACTAACTGATCCA
Source organism: Codonopsis lanceolata (assembly GCA_013146195.2). Taxonomy (NCBI): domain Eukaryota; kingdom Viridiplantae; phylum Streptophyta; class Magnoliopsida; order Asterales; family Campanulaceae; genus Codonopsis; species Codonopsis lanceolata. Next base: position 106,848,788 of record CM028378.1, on the reverse strand, counting down.
ACTAGTTTATTAAAAATTAATTATTTACTAAAATTAAAATAAATTTACTAGAAAGTCTAGGGTTCCCCACTTATTCTTTTTATTTATTTATTTTTTAATCAATACCAACAACAAAAAAACTCCTGCAAAACTAAAAACATTAATGCATCAAGATTCTTAGATCAAGAAAACATCTCTTAGAGCATCCCATTACTCACTTCTTATACATCTTCATAATAAGAAGATGACATTTAACAATGGTGGAGTCTCTTTCTAGCAATCCACCTAGGAGAGAGAAGAAAGCAACTGCCTAAATAAGAAGATGATATTGGGAGAAGAAGAAAGGGGGAGAGAGGGCGCGGTGTGATGCACTACTTGGCCAAGGTGGGCACGTGCACCACACTGTCTGTTTTTTGTTAAATTCAAATTTTTTTCTTTTTTTTTTAATTTAATTGTTTTCTATCGTTGGGGGAAATTTGAAATTTTGTTTGTTTGGGGATAGCAGTGTACCATTGGGGAGCTTTTAAAATTTTGTATCATTATGTATATTTTTTTTGTCAATATTAATGTTTTATTTATGTTATTTTACGAGTTATGTATAATATGTATTTTATAGATTATTTATTATTTATATTATAAATTATATAATTTATGAGTAATCTATTATTTATAAATTAATTTTTATATATAGAATATTAATAAATGAAATATATTCAATAAATTTATTTATTTAATAAGTATAAAAATAAAATTAAAATATAAAATTAATAAGACGATAATAAGATCCCGAAGACATGTAAGAGAATTAAAAGATATAATTTTAAATAAAATAAAAAGAGAAAGAGTGTGTAACATCATGTAGCATTGAGTATAAACTGATAGACAAAGGACAGAGTCAGAGAGCCTAATATCAGCCTCTCAAGAGTAGATTTGGTCTAATATGGTCGCATCTAATCATTATGGTATTACCGATACAACTTGTTCTGTTGTAAGTTGTCAAGTCATAGTTTTGGAGCATCATTCTCTCGATGAATCAAATCGAATCAAATCAAATTTTAATTTACAACAATATATTTAAATAATATTTAATATAATTTAATTTAATTTAGATCAATATAAGCTACGTATCAAAAAAAAAAAAAATCAAAATAACCAACTGAATCACAAAAATACCATGTTTGGGGATTTTACAACCCAAAAGGGCCAAAATGCGATTGTTTAATACCGAAACATTTTTAAAAAATGGGACCAAACCAGACGCTATGCATGTTGAACGCTACCAAATTCCTTTCCATGTTGTTTTTCACCTGACCTTTGTTGTTTTCCAATTTTTTTCACAATACTGTTAATTTTCCTCCTTTTCGGATTTTCGCTGATAATTGATGAATAGGAAAATTGACACAATTGACCAGGTAGTTTATATAACACAAATTTAACTAATGTACTAAAATTTGAAATAAAATGAAGAAATGTACAAATAATTAATATAAAATGTGACAAAAATCGTAAAGTTGTCATCTAACTCCCTGATGTGGCTGCCGAAAACTCAATTTGTTGCTGAGTAGATATCTCACACCTTTTGTGTGTTTTTAACATTTACGTACAAACACATTAATTGTTGAAAAACAATTACCGGTCTTGAAACTCTTTCCATGGCTATGAAATTTCAACCAACCACCCTGGCTCATTCCGGTGCAGTTTCCATCATAAGAAACTACGTAGGGTCACCAGCCGCTCGACTAGCAGTCGCGGTCGCGTGCTGTCAAATTACAAAGCTTGTTCGATAAAGGAATTTCTGCTTCAAATCATAAAAGCCATCTTGCCATTATCTTCAGAAGAGACGGAATTTCAAGCCCTCTAGGTTTTGTTTGTTGAGGAATAAAATCAAAGATATGTTTAATCGTCATAGCAGGCCTTCTCCGACAAAACCTGAGTCTAGATCTCCTTCTTCGAGCTCTCTCTTCTCCATAACCGGCCTCCAATCACCATCACCGTGCAATCTTCTCTTCACCGAGATATGGCTTATTCTCTCTCCCAAACCCGAGTCTAGATCCGGTTGATCTATTTCCCACCATCATCGGCGAAAGTGAAACCAAGCCTCGCCCTTCTCCTTATTCGAGCTCCCTCTCTTCCATAGCTGGCCTCCAATCGCAATGGTACCTTGGTGTTGGAAAGGAGGCAAATGAAGATAAATCTTAGCAGATTCAAGAAGGAGAGCTATTTTGACTCTCACGATGAGATCTCGAAAGTGGTACCCTTGCTTTTCAGTCCTTCCGGGAAGGAGTAAGATTGATCGAAGAGCTATAGTCTTCCAAGAAAAGAAAAAATTGATTTACTTCCTCGAGTCATTTCAATTATAGGAAATGCGTCGGCACAGAAGATCTGGGTAAGGTCGAAATCCAGAGAGAGAGAGCTGGGGGTGTGACTCCAACAAATGAAGACATAGTGTGTGAGAGAAATGGCGTGAGACACCAAGAGAGGAAGACAAAGAGAGAGAGAGAGAAAGACATGAGATTGGTGGGTTAGTGAATGCTTTGTTTTCTGAAAGAGGATTTTGAAGTTACTGGGTTTCTACTTTGTAGAGGTCGAAGATGAACTCATATGTCAAAATCTACGAAAGCAAGATTTAATTCATTTTAGATAGATAACCCTTTACATTTAAATTTTATGATTCTAAAGATCCACGCAAGCAGCCACATAAGTGTCCACCTCATCGCTCCTTAACGACTTACAAACGATCGTTATGCATTTGGCGACATTTATCTTTAAAATATAGTACATTTGTTAAATTAGTCTTATACAAAAGTACATGGTCAATTGTATCATCCCCAATTAATATGTTGGTTAAAAAAAACAATTTTCTCCCTATAAATAGAAACTTGGTTTGTTTTATTTTGATATAAAAAAATGATTTTTTCTAGTTTTTAGTCATTTTCTAAAAGAAAATATATATATATTAAAGTAATTGAGATAAATATGGTGGGATATGTAAAAATATTGGATTCTTTGCCACTGTTAGAAGAGTTTTTTGGTTTTGAATCAAATGAGTATCAAATTAAATTTTTATTAATTTTTAATGAATTGTGGTTAATTTGGTGTTTAATTTGAGTTGTATAATTTGAGTTGTTGCCCTTGCTCTTATAAAATGTAAAAACTTGAGTAAGGGATCCATCAATGGATCGAAATTCAAAAATTTCATCGTCATGTGTCACATTTGTCCAAAAATTGTCACTTTGCGTTTGTAATAATTTTTTTTTGATTTTTTCCCTTTAAATATGTCAATTTTTGACATTAAATATATCACTTTTTGCTTTAAATGTGTTATTTTTGTTTTTAAACCGTCACTTTGCATTATAAACAAAAATCGTCACTTTTGGTATTAATAGTGTCAATTTATAACATTAAAAGTATCATTTTTGTATCATTAAATGTATCACTTTTAACCTCAAAAGTGTCACTCTGCATTATAAATAAAAATAGTCATTATTGGTCTTTTTGAAGTGTGAATTAGCATTTAATTGAAAATTATCACTATTTTTCTCTTGAAAGTGTCAATTTTGCATTTAAATATGCCGCTTTAACAATAAAGTGTTACTTTGAATTAAAAATGAAGTTAATCAAAGTTCTAAAAATCGTTAGGCGGCCGTTAGGCGGCACACTAGCGTCTATGGGACTAGTCGGGGTGTGATTGGGCCCTAGGCGGGGCCTAGAATTAAGACATAATTACCATTTTTTTTTTTGATAATTTACATCAAAGATCAAACATATTGACTATAAAATTTTTTTTATGTTTGTCATTTTATCAAAAACTTGTCTATATTTGTAAAATGAACAAAAATATACAAACCTACCATTAATACAATTCCTAACAACCTCAAATCAATAAACCACCAAGTTTAGAATTAAAAAAAAAAAAAACATTACTTCACCTACCTCTCTCACAGTCTAACATTTCCTCCTCCTCCTCATTCTAAATTATGAGTCCCGAGACACCCCTCTTCTTCTTCATCTTTTTTTCTTCTTTCTATCTGGCAGACCAGCAACCCATTTTTCTTCCTTTCTTTTTTTTTTTCTTCTCTCTTTCGACAGATCCACTCTCCTCATTTTTTCATCCTCCAATCTCTTTCCTCCTGGATCTAACCCTTTAATCTATCTCTTTATCATTCCACCGAATATCCACAAAATCAAACCTCTTTTTATTTCTACCTCACTCTCTGCCTCATCATTACCACTTCCCCTTCATTCTCCAGTTCTTTCCCCTTCCTTCTCCGGTCACCGCATACCACAAAATCAAAGTTATAAAAATAAATTAAGGTCGAAGAGGTTTGGCGTAGGTGCCGACATGGTCGATTAGGCGGTGACTAAGAAAGTTGCGACGGTGGAAAGGCGCCTAGTGCCTAGGCGATGAGTTTTAGAACACTAGTTTTAAGTTGATTTGTGACAAAAATGCAAAGTTTGGGCATTTAGGGACTTAAACAGCTATGTTCGAAAAGAGGGAGGCACCGGAGCACAATTTGAAAGGAGGGTGGGCACCAGATCCAAGTCGACATGTGGGTTTTAACCTCTTTTACCCGATTTTTAGCCCAATTTCTTATCTCATTTTGATCCTTTTTTTGTTGGATAACCCACGGTTCTTTGATAGGTTACCTTCTCCATCAGCTTTATTTTATTATTTTTGGGGTTCCTTTTTACGAATTTAGATCTGTGAGATTGATTTACAATAGACCTATCTATTTAAGGCAAAAACTTAGGTAAGCCGGTTTTATGACTATTTTATATAACACTGATCTCCTTTACTTTGAGTATTATGTGTTAGTGGGTTAAGTTATGAAATGGATGGGGCTTCGTTTTATGAATAAAGATCTATAAAACGATCTTAAAAAAACTTCTCATATTTTAAACAGAACATATCAAAATAAAATAATTAACTTTTCTCATGAACCAATGATTAATGAAGTGCAACATTAGTGCAATTTAAGACAAGTACCGGTAAATAAGTTAGAATTGAAAATGTTTAACTTGATTTACGAGATTTAAAGTGAGTACAAGACTACAAGTCACTTAAAACTAATAGTAGTTCATTGTACAAGAACTGAATGTATATTATGATGGAATAAATCGGAAATTTAATATAGATGCATGATACGAGTTAGTGTATGTGGTATTACTACAAACTTAAGTGTTAGTATCGTTAAATTAAATTTATTTAAAACTTCTACACGGGTAAATTAAAAATGTTTTTTTCTAAGTAATTACATGAACATTTTAAGTCATTATGAACTTAATAATCTAATTGACTCTAATATTATAGCTCTTAATAATATCACAACGTTTATCTTGTAATATCAATTGCCCTTAAGATACTAGGAAAAAAAAACAACAATAGAATTACATTTTACTAAATTGTCCTAGTTATGTTTGCAATTTTAAATTATTAATTTATGATATTAAATGGACCTTAGTTAGGATTGGAGAAAGATATCACTCCATCCGTTCTGGACAAATAGTCTCCGTTTGAAAGTCAATTTTTTTTTCAAAAAATGATACTTTTAGTAGTCCACATATATATATATAAAGCCAAGGTTGTCTAAAAATAACAAAATCCCTCCAAAATTTGTCTTCCTAAAATAAAAAGTCGTTTATATGTAATAAAATTTGTGGGTCATGTATTGAAAACATAAATTAATGGATTATACATTAATTGATTACATGTGTCATAATTAATTCAAATAGTACATTAATATGTGAAAATCAAATAATCTCTTAGAATATGAAAACCAAATATTGCCTTGAAATATGAACAAAACTTATAATGAATTGAAAACAAACTTAACAAAATATTTCAACATCGTCAAGATCTTAATTTTATTGTTCATTTTACATGTTATAAATCGAGATCATAATTTTTTATAGTGTTCTACACATTAAGAAATTTGTTGTCTTATAGAAGATAAAATATGATGAACTTAAACAACTGGCTTCTGCCAACATATATTATTAAAAAAATATATTTTTTTAATATTAAATCAAGAGTCCCGACAAAAGTGTGTTTATTCAAATATTTAAAACAGAAAAAAATAAAAAACAAACCATGATTTAATTTCAATCCGAGCATGTAGGTTAAACAAAAAACCTTGAACATTAACCAACAAACCAAATTCCATCAAATCCGAACTAGAATTTTTTGTAAAAATATTGTTATTTGTTTGGTTTTTAATGCTCAATCCCCTAAATCTAATCATTATTGTATTTAAAAAATCAACTAATATTTTATTGTAATTTTTTTACCAACTAACCATTAAAAGATTTGGACATCACATTGTAGGAGACAAAGTATGACAAGAATGTCATTGTCTCAATCGGTAAAACTGAGAATATCACATCTAGATAACAGGAAAATCACAAAACGAAAAATAAAAAAAACTTGATCACAAAAATATAATTAATATCGAAATAGTACTACTTAACGAATTTAAATTCTCATCATAATTGTTGAGACAACTTATTGACATATTTGAAACTAAAGTGCACATCTAATGAAATGGACCAAAAGTAAAAGCAATGCATTGACAAATCTATAAAAATATAAAAAAACATAAATAGAAAAATATTTTTCCATCTCCATCGGACCCGTTGACAAAATATTTTAAAACCATCAATATCTTAATTTTATTGTCCATTTTACATGTTAATAAATCGAAATCAAAATTTTTAATAATATTTTATACGTTAAAAATTTGTGGTTTTATAGAAGATAAAATATAATGAACTTAAACAATCGGATTCAACCAACATGTATTCTAAAAAATTATATTTTTATTTTTATGTAAAAGTAAGATAGTCCCTACAAAAGTGTATTTATTAAAATATTATAAACATGAAAAAAAAATAACAAACCATTACTTATAATTTCAACTAAAGCAAACATGTAGGTCAAACAAAAGTTAAGGTCAACAATTGATACTATCAAATGCAATAACGATTAACAATAGTTAAGGACAATCATTGTCGCATATATGACATTTCCTGAAGTATGATTCAAAACAGATCATGATTTTTAGGTTAACAAATCATTCTGGTTTAAAAATATTGATTGATATGAGATAAATAAGGAAAACCAACAAAATATCGCAATAAATGTTATGTATAATGAATTCAGAGTTTATCATATTACCGATACAATGATATATTTCTATTTAGATAGTTGCAATTTATTCTTTTAATTTTATTTATTGTCTTTGTTTTCTTTGAATAAAATTTAATTATAAAAATATATGTTCGTGCGTTAAACGCACAGGTGTAAGACTAGTAAGTAATAAAAATGACACTTGTATGTCTTAATTTTTGAAATTATATTTTTTAAATGAAACATCAAAAAATAGAATAATTGACTATTTGTTTGCAATGGAGGGAGTATATTAGAGCATATACAACGATTTACTCAAATCAAACACAACCTATTAAAACCAAAAAGCAATCTATTTGATATCAATTTTATTCAAAACAAAAAATGTTCCAACTTAGACACAAACTTCAATACTTTTACATACACCATCATATTTATTTTTAAAATATATTTAATGTCTAAATGAGTCAAATTAAGTATCTATTCTTCCAGGTCAACCCTTATTGAATGTATATATATGTGTTGAATTATACTATGTGTTGTATTATACTATGGAATTCTAAATGATGTATACATAGAATCATAATAATTACTACATCATTATAATTTATACCAAGTTTTAAATTGTGTTTTCTAGAATACATGTTAATGAAATATCTATAAATACTCCCTCTATCCCTAAATTATTGTCCTGGTTGGATTATTTATATTGGTTTAATGTGTAGTTTCTTTTAAAGCCCATGTTTATGTGGCCCATAATTAAAGTAAGGTGAAAAAGTAAGGGTAAAGTGGTAAAATTTATGTTGTAAAAAAATAAGTTTCAAAGTGGATAATTATTTTGGGACGGACGAAAAAGGAAAGGATGACGATAAATTAGGGACGGAGGGAGTATTAGGTATCATATATTTATCAATGATTCTCATGTGACTCTAGGTTCCATAACTAATATAACAAATAAATTAAAATAAAAAAATAAAATTAACATTTCAAAATAATTAAAAATAACAAATTAAAATAAAATAACATTTAGAATTAAAATTACAAATTCAACACCATTTTTGAAAATGGTCTAAAAAAACTTGTGTTCACTTCTACTTTATGAAGGGAGAAAGTAATGCTGAAGTGGAAATTAGACCGTCCATGTGACACTCGCTAAAAGACAGATGAAAAGAAAAAAAGGAATTCATTTTCGTACAAGTACATAAACGGCTTGAGGAAATTTCGCGTATTAACGTTATAAATTCCATTGTTCCTTCTCACACTCCTCTCCCCGTCCCCATACACGCAGTCACTCACTACTTGTCTCCTTCACACACACGCACACACACACACACACACACACACACACACACACACACACACCCCCCCTCTCTCTCTCTATATATATATATATATGCAATGCCAACTCGAAACCGCTAGCCAGAAATCCGGTCAACTCGCCACCACTAGGACTTATAATGGGGATAGCCTCTAGGTGGTTCCGCAGCCTCCTTGGCCTTAAGAAGCCGGACTCTTCCCCATCCTCGGGCCCACCACCTGTTAGCGCAAAACCACCCAAGCGTAGATGGAGCTTCGTCAAATCCTACAGAGAAAAACAAACCGCCAGCGGCGACGACTACCGGAAACACTCCGGTGATGCTCCTCATCAAACCAACCCCGAGAATACTGATGATCGGAGCAAGCACGCAATTGCGGTGGCTGCGGCGACGGCGGCGGTAGCGGATGCTGCGGTTGCTACTGCACAGGCTGCCAACGCGGTGGTCAAGCTGACCAGCAGCGGCCGGTCTACGACTACGAGTGGTGGCGTTAATAACTCCGGGGCGCATGTTAGCATCTCTGGCTTCGGGATACGGGAGGAGTTCGCGGCGGTTAAGATACAGTCCAATTTCCGAGCTTACTTGGTTAGTAGTTTCCTTCTGAAAATATTCTTGTAAAATTATCTTTCTTAATCCGGCGTTGACGTCTTCAAATTTACTACTAGTGCCTCTGATCGTAGTAGCATTAGTTTCCCGAACAGTCAGCCGGAGAGTTAAAAGTTGAAAAAATAATTCTTCCACCCTCCCTAATAAAGTCAAAGTTCACTCTTTTTGATACGAGACTTTGATGGGAATTTTCTAATTTGGTCATAGTTCTAGATGGTGTTTATGAAGTTTTTAGTTACTCCGAATTAACTGCAGTCGGCACCGTCGGTAATTCCGACGACTTTCCTTCATTTGGGAACTGTGACGGTGCTATTGTCATTTCGTAGAAAGCGCTAATGACGTATTTTGGGTCAGTAATGTGTGTTGTTTAGTGTCAAAATAGGAAGAAATTCAGAAACGTAGTTATGGCAGTTTTATGGATGGTAATTTGTTATAAGACTGATTCTTTTTACCTCGGTGGGTTGATTTGCGTGAGAGCGAGTCTGCGTTTAATTTTAATTCGTAAGACTCACCAAAGACTTACTCACATCAAAGAGAACACAGATTTTAGAGCCAAAAAGAAACCAAGCAAGTTGAAACGTTACCTAAAAGGCTAAAACCAATAGAACTACTTTTGTCACCTAGTACACTACATGTTTACCCGACCTGAATTGTGTTTGAGATCGGATAAGAACCGTATTTGAGTTCGACTCGATTACATGAACATAAATTAACAATGCTAAGCTCGACTTGTTTACCTAATGAACTAAAACAAGACTAAGCAGGGTACCTGCCCAATTCTGTCTTGAGCCATGGTTGATGATTGGGAAATTGAAAAAAATAATTTGAGAACAATTGTTATCATGTGATGTACAGTGCTTTAGGGACGTGGTACACTACGATCCATGATGATGAACAATGTATTCATAGTGTGGTACAACCCCGATTGCAGTGAAGTTTTGTATTTGGTGGGTGTGTGTGGGAAACTAGTTAAGATATGGAAACTAAACCATGTGGACCTCAAAATCTACCCCATGTCCTTTAACATTTATGGTCTGTGATTGTGAAGTGGGGGTTTTTTTTTTCACTTAAATTTACCCCCATGGCATGAAAGCTATAAGTCTAGAAGAACTCTTTGGGGGTACATGTACTTTTTTGGGTTATTTTGGTTGTTGATTGGCCTTTCTATCCCCTTTTGCCAGTTGGGTTGTTTGCCTTAAATCTATCTGTGTTCAATTTGTTTTGTCGTTTAATGTGGGAATGGGTTCTTGCTGGTGAGGTTTGCTTGTGGTGATGTACAAATTTGGTGATGGGTACTACAATGTTGGTTTCCAATGAGTCAATGGCACTGATGTGATTTTTGAACCTATGATTGTAGGGGTAGAGGTGTGGGGTTTTGGTGTACTAATATGCCTTGGTAAGTTGTTTATTGGAGTATATTTTAATGGATTGTACTCTATAGACTATAGTCCATACTGCTGAGATGGGATTGAATTGGTTTTCAATTAGAAAAATACTTTATCCCTGTTTGATAATGAGAAGTGGTCGGCTCGGTTTCGTTTCCAAGTCATAATTTTATTTTGGGAGGTTTCTCTTATTCATTTTCAAAACTTAATCATAAAAGTATTATTTTATTATTGATGAGCTATTAAAAATATTATTTTTTAAAATTTTTAACTTTCAAACGAGAACTCTTAAAGATTTTTGATTTAAAAAGTAATCAGAAAAAATACCACTGTATATTTGTATTGATTGAATTATAAAAAGTGACCGAAAACATTCGAAGTATGCAAAAGGAACCACGGATGCACACCTATGCAAATGGGCCCTATCCCTATGTGTATGAAATTATGGAAAACTAAGCAGAAACTATTAAATATTTAAATTTAAATTGTAGTTTTAACTGCCCTGTACTTTACCTTAACAATTTCTACTATTGATACATTTTTGGAAAAATATATCAATGTGTATCTGTTTCTCCCTTCATTCAGGACAAAGAGTCTATTATTTCATTTTGGAATGTTTCATTTATAGAGTCGTACTTTAAAAAATTAAGACATAAAAACGTCATTTTATTACCACTAATAAATTTTTAAAAAGTTAGACTTTCAAACGGATACTTTTTGCCCGAAACGGTGAGAATACATATATTTTCCTCTTCAGTGCAAATTTGTTGTATTTGAATTCAATGCTTTACTGGAAAACAATTTACATGACATAAATGGATTTCAACTGTATAAAACAATTTTTAAATTTTTCTTGAGAGTTATGGGTAGAGATTTTTGTATTCAAACTCAATCCCTATTAATATTTCATTGGAATTAATTGCTCTTTCGTGGGGCCCATTGGTATTGGTATTTTAAAGACTAGGTCATGGCTTACACTGGCCGGGGTTTCTATTGAATATTAATTTTTTGGACTATTTGCGTATAACGAATTAAATTTAGTGCTCTTGGTGCAAGAATGGAAATTCCATTTCATACTGTTTTGGTGTAATTTTCATTTCATGGTAGTTTAAATGATATTCCCTCCGTCCCTAAATAATCATCCTAGTTGATTCGTCGCACAATTTAAGAAAAAATAATTGACTTGATTATTTATATTGGTTTAATGTGTAGTTTCCTTTAAAGCCCATGTGTATGTGGTTCATAATTAAAATTTAAAATAGGGTGAAAAAGTAAAGGTAAAGTGGTAAAAGTGATGTTCTAAAAAGGTAAATTTTAAATTTGATAATTATTTTGGGACAGACGAAAAAAAAGGAGGATGATAATTTAGGGACGGAGGGAGTATGAAATAGAATAACGACTCTTGTGTACCATACGAGCACTCGAGTCTTTTAACGTAATTGTCTTATGCCCTAGTGGTTAATTGTGCACCCTAGATTTAGCTCAATTAGTAAGAGGTCTTGGTTTGGCAAAATCTGGACCATTCATTTTGAAATGAACAGTGAGATTAGGTTACTTTGGACATCTGCCTTTTCACCACCCCTATGTGGAGGAATTCATAATAGGCACGTATTCAAACAAAAAACACTGTTGTAAGTTCTTCTGGATAGAAAGTAGGCTGACTGGGACCTTTAATATTGTACTATTTTAGACATTGAAATCAGTTGTTGCCTGTTGGATAGCCTTTTTCTTTTGTTTCCAGGGCGGCTGTTAGTGTTGTCACTTGTCAGATGTCTTCTTAAATTTCAAGACTTTCTTTTAGTGAAGACTTTAAGTGGAGAAGGTGGTGTTGTCTTTATGGCGCCCAACCCTTTTAAATTTTTCATGTTTGTCTTTGTGCCATAATCTGAACATTTTAGTCAACTCGATATTAGCTTGTTTTAAGTTTGACTTGGTTTGTACAGTTTTGAGTTCAAGTAAAGCACAACATGATTGCATGTTTTGAGTTATGAACTACAGCAGCTCGGCTCTGTTTAAATAAGCTTGCGTATCACAAAATATAAACAATTTGTGACTACCAAGCTTATTCAAGTCGAGTCTAAAAGAGATGAGTTCAATCGCACAAAACCCAGGTCATTTAAAGCTTGACTCGATTCGACTTGACTCGTGTGAGCTTAGAGTCAAACTCACACATGATGACTGAGCTTCTTTGAGGCAGTCAGAGCTGAGCTTGTTAAAAATATTAGAGCCAAACAGGACGCATATCAGCTCATCTCTGCATTTGCAGCCAAGTTGAGCTAATCAAGATTTTAGACGTGCATATAAAATTTGCCTAAATCCTGTTTAACCGTCCACGTAGATGATTTTATTTGGACTATGGCCTAACATTTTCTGTCTGCTGCCTCTTTCTCTCTTCTATTTTTGAAATTTTGAAATTTTAGGCAAGGAGAGCACTGAAGGCATTGAAAGCACTGGTGAGGCTTCAGGCATTGGTGAGAGGTCACATTATGAGGAAGAAAACCGCATACACAATGCGTGGTATGCAGGCACTAATACGAGCCCAAGCTCGAGCTCGTATAGGGCGGTCCCTAATTTCTGATTCCCCACAATCAAGTGCCAAGTCATCTCAACTTCATCACCCTGTAAGATAAAACTTTACTTCTCCCTCCATTTTATTTGAATTTGAATTTTGGAGGGTACCTGTTCTTTATAGAGTTAATAAATTCTGCTTGTATGGCTTTTTACTTTTGACAGGCTAGCATCCTGTAAACTGGATTGCCTTCATATTTTTATGTTTGTTTTCTACACTTAACATTATACGTTCCTTTCTGTAAAAGAAAATTTTATCAGTCACATTACATGAATTAATAAAAACTTTGAATCTTTTGTTAATTAGATGCTAATGCCATCTTAGTAATGATTATAACAATAATAAATAGAGAGGAAATGTTAGTGGAACATCCTTTTAGGCTTAAGGTATAAACGAGCCCAGCTCAATTTGGCTGGAATAGGCTCAAAATAAAAATTCGGGATCGTTTAGTTTTATTTGTCTTTGATCATTTATCTCTTAATCACAGGGCCCTCCAACTCCAGAAAAGTTTGAACATCCCATGCGAGCTGTGAGTACAAAACATCAGCCGTCCTTGTTCAAGGTATGTGCTAATACAATTTATTTTTTTTCGGTTTAGGAAGATTTGGATAATCACTCAATCCCTAAGTTCTGCTTTCTGAACAAATGCAGAGGAATGGCTCAATATCGTATGCCAAGGTAGGTTACAAAATTGATGGCCCAACTGATGAAGGAAAAGGTGACAAAATACTTGAAATAGATACCGGGAAACCCCATATGATGCCCAAAAGAAGAAATTTGTTCCATTCTTCTCATCACGCTTCGTCGTCAGAGCAGAATAGTCACAGTCATAGCCACAGTCATAGTTTTACAACGTCAAGATGCTCAACAATGCACCAAACCGTCCCTAGCCCATCTTCCTGTGAAGTGAATTCTCTCTCTCCTCTGATATATGCACAAGATCTTGAGGAAATGTCGTTCTGTACTGCTGAAAACAGCCCTCAGTTTTATTCAGCATCATCCAAAGGAAATAGTTCGATGAGAGGACCTTTTGCTCCTTGTAAGAGTGATGGTTCTCGAAGCTGCCTAAGCGGTTATTCAGACCACCCTAACTATATGTCTTTCACGGAATCATCTAAGGCTAAGATTCGGTCACTTAGTGCTCCCAGACAAAGGCCTCAGTATGAAATTTCTGGCATAACGAAGAGGTATTCTGTGTATGGATACGGTGATGCGAGACTGGGTACACAAAGGGTTTCTGCTATGCATGCAAATTTCGCGAGTAAGGCTTACCCTGGTTCAGGGCGGTTGGATCGGCTTGGTATGCCGGTGGGTGGTGGTGGTGATGTAACTGAGTTTAGTGGAGGGTTTTGGAACAGATACTAGAAATAATTAAAGGGTTTATGAGGCTTTCTTGTTCATTCACTAATCTTTGCTAACACATGTATCAAGTTTAATATCCCAGTATCTTAGGTAAAGCCTTTCTCTTTGTTATTGTAGATGGAGAACTTGTCAGACCAGCTGATATTAAGAAGTTCTATTTAAAAGCCTGATTTTCTCAAGAATTTCATTTTCCTCTTAGTGAAATACGCCCTCGTATCAATAATAGCTTTATTTGACAAGGTTTTTTTTTTTAATTTTGTATATTTTGCTATTATAGTATTTCCTATAATTTAAATTAGCATGACAGACTTTGTTATGCGATTGTGTAGTATGTATTAGAAATGTCATGTCTGAGAATGAAGAAGTTTATACCAGCACTTTATGTTTGTAACACAAGAGGTTGGAGAGATGGCAAGGGTAATATTTGAAGTCTTTGGTTCCAATTTAGATATTTTTATACCATCAAAATTCAAAAGGTGACACTTACCTATAAAAAAAATTATAAAGAAAGACTTTTTAGTAGTCTCTTTGTTTTAAAATTATTGTCTTATTTTTTTTTTTATCCGTTTCTAAAATAATTGTCTTGTTAGAAATTTTTTTTTCAGGTTTAAATATATTTTTTTAAATCGTGCTTCAAATCAATCCAAACAATAATTTTGGGACGGTAAGAGTATTTTTTTATGGTAGAGAGAGTACATAAAAAAGCATCACAAAATCTAACTTAATTAACATTCTCTTTGTTTTTAAATAATTGTCAAGTTTTTCCTTGATAATAAAGAAGTTTATACTCGTACTTACCAATTAAAAAAATTGATGTCCTTGGTTCCAATTCAGTAATTTTTATACTATCAAGATATTACACTTACCTATAAAAAAAAATTAGAAAGAAAGACTTCTTAGTGTTGCCTCTGTCCCAAAATTATTGTTGTTTTCCTTTTTCGTTCGTCCCAAAATAAGGCTCCGTTTGTTTCATGGAAAATCATTTCCAGAAAATGATTTTTGGAAAATGATTTCCGGAAAATCAAACGATTTCATTTTCATTTGGTAAATCTTTGAAAATATGTAAAACATTCCAAACATACGTAAATGTTGAAAACAATATATGAATAAATACAAAAATAAAAATAGAAAATAAACAATGTTTAGGATGTCCCTAGAAAATCAATAACGACCATCTTTTTTTAATAAGGTCCATCTTTTTTTAATATCACAATTACAAATATTTTTTTTTGATAATTGATAAGAAAAAAATGTTTTAAAATAGAAAATAGACAATGTTTAGGATGTCTTTAAAAAATGTTACGGAAAACTATATATGAAGAAATACAAAAAAATATATTCTAATATTAATGCACATATTGAATATAAAATAGTGTTGAACTTTAAGTAATTTTTCTTTAGTAACTCTCAATTAATCATTAGTAGTGTCAAATCAATGTCTATCTTTTTTCAATCGCACAATTACAAATAATTTTTTTCATAATTGATATGAAAAAAATGTTTTAAAATAGAAAATTTGACAATGGTTAGGATATTCCTAAATAATATAGGTGACATTAATTTTAGAATGTAGTAAGCATTTATTAAAATTATAATTTATAAATAGTATGCACAAACTTCATTTATATTTTTAAACAATTTATTTGTTGAATGAAATATTGTGTGTGTAAGTAAATATGTTGTGAAAGAGGCAACATTTGAAAATGACTTACGGAAAATGAATCGTAGTCATTTTAAATTTTCCGTTGACAACCTTTAAATTTTCTAATACCAAACACCAATGAGGAAAACGTTCCTAAGTCATTTTCCGTGAAACAAACGGAGCCTAATTGTCTTGTTTGAAACTTCAGGACAACACTTTTACCACTACCCTTATTTTTTTCATCATACTTTAATTATGGGCCACATACACATGTGTTTAAAGTAAACTATATATCAAGCTAATATTAATAATGTAGTCAAATACGTTTTCTTAAACCGTGCACCAAATACCCAGACCATAATTTTGGGACAAATGGAGTTTTTTTTTTATGGGAGAGAGTACATGTTTATGTAAAAAGCATCACAAAATCTAACTTATTTAATGTTTTTTTGTTTTAAATAATTGTCACGTTTTTCTTTTTTGTCCATTTCAAAAATATTCTATTTAAAAAAAAACATTTTCTACCATTTTTAATCAGTAACGTGCATTTATTTCGTACATATGTTCGTAACAGAAAATTCAAAAGCACAAGGCGAGTTGTACAAAAAATTCAAATCTCTAAATATTTTCCAACGTTTCGAACCATTGTGTTTCAATTTTCATATTAAAAATAATTGGTGTAGAAATTACACCATTTTAGTATGACTTACCTATCAATTGATATTTTATCCAGTCAAAGTTGGAGTTTGTATTTTGATTTTTGAATGAATAATGGTGGTAGATATGTCGGTGAATGTGATGGCGGTCAGGTTAGGATTATGTACTATCAATCCATACGGACACTCGTATTTGCCTATGGTCCCCTCCCTCGTCACATCACAAATATTTAGAAGGACAGGATTTGATTTTATTCAAATTTGGGAATTGGGAGTAGTTCAACCAATCTTATATTTATAAATTATTTTTGGTTGATAATTAGGAAAATCGCTACATTAACTTATATCCGACTTATTTATGAGACTAACATCCCGTAGGCAATTGGACGACTTCAGTTCTGATTCTAGATGTTCTTTATACTTCTTTATACATCATCAACTCAAGAGCTTCTTAATTTAACACATTAAACTATGATGAGTTAAATAAAAATAATTCATCTTATAAAAAATATCCGTAAGAACGTCTTACTAAAATTTTTACCTCAACTAAATCATCACAATTTATTTATACTATTTTATGCATCATTAACTAAATCACATCATTTTATTTATTTGGGTCATGGGTTATAAATTTTAATTTACTTGGTACAAACAAAAAATGGAGTCATAGTACTCAACCATGAATTCATGCTACATAGAACTTATTTTTGGGATTCAAATTCTAGGCAAATAGTCAATTATTCTATTTTAAAATGTTTTACTTAAAGAAACTTTCAAAAATTAAGACATAAAAATATCATTTTATTACTAATGGACCACTAAAAGTGTTATTTTTTTAAAAAAAAATTGATTTTCAAACATCGACATTTTGCCCGAAACGGAAAGTATAACGTTTTTTTTTTGTCTTGACTAACATTTTCAAATAGGTCCCCCAACTCCATTTGACACTCCACGTGCATCTCAAATGATGATATGTGGACGGATTCAAGTTTTATAGACTGATGCGCCCAAAATATTCCTCGGACACACTGGACTTAACAAACTGGATATCTGGCTTTCAATCTGTCTAAAACCTTCAAGACCCAACCCTATAATGCAAACAACAACTGTGAACTAAACAGGGGCTTTCCCTGCAAATGTGCTTTGGTGTGTGAATTAGCAAACACTCAGTTGAGTAAGCAATTTGACAGAGTATAACCTAGGTAAAAATCACGTACCTCCCTCCTTCGTTTTGAGGGGTTTATATAGCCTTACTGGAGAACTAAGTTAACTGCTCATTGAATGTTTGTGCGTATGAAACAGGCACATTGAAGGCCACGTTCAATTGAACAGTCACTTCTTGAACGTGGTGGCGGGTTTCCCGGAGGTAACCACCCATGTCCTAGACAACCGTTCTTGAGAGAGCATGGCCCAAACCAAGCCGCCACACCGCCTAAACCACGCCGGCACCGTAAACCCTTCTATCACCATGTCGGCTGCTCCTACCCCAACAGTGTCCCTAGTCGCACCTGAAGTGTCGGTCCCCAAGCGACCCGCTGTCGAACTTCTCCCCTCAAGGAGGACAAGGGCTTGGACTAAGGAAAGCGACCAAGATACTGTCTCTAGGTCTGCTGTGCCCACGTGGCAAAAAGAAAACTTTCATATGCCCGAAGCCCAGGAAAAAACAGTTGAATTAATTGTCGAGCTGGCCGATGTCCCTGATTTACATAATATTAACACCAAGAGACGGGGAGGTCACACTGCCACAGTCGGCCTTGGCATAGTAAAGAGGCTGCATCACTCTGGTCTCCGAAAGAGGAGTGCGGAGCATTCCAGCTCAGTCTTAGTCGGTGAGATCAGGATGTGTATGGCTGAGGTAAACTTTCGTTCATCTTTCGAACTTGTGATCCTGGTACATTCAGTTTTTAATGTGTTCATTTACTTTGCAGATCACCACCAAGACTGAACTTTTATACGACCATTTCATCGACAACCTCAAAACCTCCAGCTCGCTATCCACCGAAAAGAACAAGCTCGAGGAGCAAATTAACACTCTTCGAGCGAGCTAAAACAAAGTGAAGAAATCGTTACCAACAAAGTGACTAAGCTCTCCAAACTTGAAGAAGAGAAGAAGATACTTGAATCCCATCTAAACTTCTCCAAAAAAATCCGAAGAAACTGCTATCAACAACATCGGGCAAGTGAGGAAAGAGCTTAGGGCAGCACTCAACGAGCTGGAGCAAGCCAAAGTTGAAGCGGTCGAGAAGGAAAAGAAGCTAAGGGAAGAGCTGTCGAAGCCTAGCGAGGAGTAGAGGCAATTGGTAATTACTAAGTATAAAAGCTCTAAAGATTTCCAAGCATTTGTAGAGGAGGAAGCTTATCCCTTCTACCTCCAAGGGGTGCATCACTTCCTAAGGCAGCTAGCTTACAGCGGGATGAATATCCGACCTGAGTTGCTCTCTGAATGGGGGACTAACACCACATTCTGCTCCTCTTCCCGCCCGGGCCATGCCTTGGTACCCTATACAAAGGACAAACTGGAATCCTTGGCCCAATCAGACGCACAAAATGGGCTCGGGCCTGGACTCCTCCTGAATCCGCCGAAGTGACGGTAACAGATTTGATGACCCAAATCTGGATGGCCAAATCGCAAGAAGATACAACCTTGGCTGGTCATTCGACTGGCGATGATGGAGATGTGGTTGTTATCGTGGACGGGAAGGAGGCCAATGGTGAAGAAAAAGCTGCCGCCCCAACTGCACCACTGAAAATTCCCAGATTCCTAAATTGTTTTCCACAAGTCTTGTAACCTTAACATTTTGTTTGTACAAACAATTTCAACCTTTTATCTTGTAATTTCCAAGCTTTCCTTTTTAACAATATTGCTTGTGTCTATAGAATAATTTCCAATACTTTCCAAATGCAATCTTCTTAATCGAGCAAGCATTTACCGAGTTTGACGAAGAGAGAAACGCATTGCCCTCGAACACTAACCCCTTCAATTGAGCAAAGAAAACTCTGCCCACCGAAAAAGGCATAATCGAGAAAATAAGCTCGAACACCAACCTTTTTTCATGAACATAAATTTCTTTCTAGTGAAAAAGAGAATAATCGAGATAACAATTGCACACCACTCGAACACCAACTTTTTAATCGAGCAGGTAAAATACTCATGCGCATTAAAAACCATAATCGAGATAACATTAAACACAACAGCTGAGAGAAAAGAAATGACGCCCAAAACATTCATTTATTTCCCCCCCCCAACTTACAATCAAGCAAAAGGGAAGACAAACCGCTTACACATTTCCCATCAACGATAATATTTCTTCAAATGATATGCGTGCCACGGATGTTTCAACTCGCTGCCCTCCTTTGTTCGCAACATATAGGTCCCTTCCCTGACTACTTTGACAACTTGAAAAGGACCTTCCAAATTAGGAGAAAGCTTTCCCCATTCTACTCGATGGCATGTTGCTTCAATTTTACGGAGAACCCAATCGCCCACAGCAAATGACTGACCCCGAACTCGCTTGTCGTGGTGGGATTTTGCTCGCTGTTTGTAGTTAGCCATTCTCAGTTTAGATTCTACCCTCCTTTCTTCCAATAGATCAAGATCTGCTGCCCGAGCTATAACATTATGTTCTGGTTCATAATGACACTCTATGATTAGGCAAGTACATTTCCACCAGTGCCATAGCTTCTGACCCATAAGCGAGGGAAAGAGGTGTTTCGCTCGTAGGCCCCCTGACCGATGTTCTGACTGCCCACAAGGCTGATGGTAGTTCATCTACCCATTTCCCCGCCTTATCCTCCAAGTTTCTTTTAAGGACATGTAAAATCTGCTTGTTCGCTGCTTCTGCCTGTCCGTTTCCTCGAGGGTATGCCACAGATGACTGCCAATGTTTTACTCGCATCTGCTCGCACGCCTTTGTAAATTTTTCTAAAAACTGAGTGCCGTAATCGGAAACTATAACACGACCTACCTCAAAATGACACCAGATATGCTCATGTACAAAGTCGATCACATTGACCTCACTGATAGTGGCTAAAGGCTTAGCTTCTAACCCCTTGGTGAAGTAATCCACAGCGACAATTGCATACTTAAACTTCGATCGAGTTAATGGGAAAGGACCAATTAGGTCTATTCCCCACATATCAAATGGCCACGATGTCACCACCGAAGTCTGTTCGGTAGAAGGTAACCGAGGTATATCAGCGTAATGCTGACACTTATCACATCGCTGAATATACATTTCTGCATCTCGCATCAAAGTAATCCAATAGAAGCCTGCAGCAAAAACCTTTTCTGCCAATGACAGCGCCCCCTACATTTTCCTTCATGAATCTCCCCAAGAATCCCTTCGGTCATTTATGGCCGCACACATTTGAGTAGAGGCCTAGTGTATGATCGCATGTAGAGGATATTATCCAAGATGGTATACCAGCATGCTCGTCTTGCTTCCGATTTATCCTCGGGCAAAAGTCCTTGCTCGATGTAACCCTTTATGTCATCGATCCAACATTTTGTTCCTGGCTTGATATCCATGATCACTTTCTTTTCTATTGCCGGAACTTCCAAATACTCTATCATAAAACCTGGATGCAAAAACTAAATTTCTTCCTCGGCCATCTTTGAAAGATAATCCACGCGCATGTTATCCTCGCGATTAATCCGTACCAACTCTTAATAATCGAAATCCCTCAGAATTTCTTTCACCATCGCGCAATAACAAACCAGAACTGGATGATGGACGGCATAGTCGCCCTTGACCTGATTCACTACCAACTGCGAATCACAATAAATCACGATCTCGCGCACACCGATGTCTTATGCGAGTTCCAGCCCCGCGATCAAAGCCTCATATTCTACTTGATTATTAGGTGCTGGAAACTTGAAGCGTAAAGCCTTTTCAAATTTCGCATCCTGCTCGGGTGGAACCAATAAGAGACTTGCTCCTCTTCCTAGCTTGCTAGCTGACCCATCTACATGCAACTCCCAGCAATAACACGGACGAGATCGTTGAACGAGAACAGGATCGGAAGCAGCCTGTGGGGAAGTCTCGTCTTCGCTCGGATTATTGATACTTGTCTCTGCCACAAAATCCGCCAAAGCCTGTGCTTTGATAGCTCGCCGAGGCTGATAATCTATTTGAAATTCGGTCAACTCAATCAACCAGGTGAGTAAGCGACCAGAAGAATCCGGTTTATGCAGAATTTTCCTGAGAGGAGTGTCTGTGTATACAATGATTTGATGTGCAGAAAAATAAGCTTGAAGTTTTCGAGCAGCAACAACAAGCGAGTAAGCCAACTTTTCTGTATTAAAATAGCGCCCTTCCACTACTGCTGTGAGGGCCTTGGAAACATAATAAATAGGCTTTTGAAGATTACATTCTTCCCTAACTAGAAAAGCGGCCACAACCTGCTTTGTGGTCGCAAGGTACACAAACAAATTTTCACCCATCACCGGGTACTTAACAATAGAGGTTGCCCCAAATACTCCACCAATTGCTTGAAAGCCTCCTGACATTTTGTCGTCCACTTAAAACCCTTGTTTCCCCGAAGCACCTTGAAAAAAGGCAGGCACCTTTCCATCGACTTGGAAATGAAGCGACCAAGAGCGATAACTCTGTCGTTAAGTTGCTGGACATCCTTGATGCACCGGGGAGGCTTCATTGTGACCAACACTTTGATTTTTTCAGGATTGGCCTCAATCCCTCTCTCCTTCACCATGAACCCCAGAAACTTGCCCGTCTTCACACTGAACACACATTTATTCGGATTGAGCTTCATGTTATTCTTCCTGAGGTTGCCAAATGTCTCGTCCAGGTCGACGGCATGATCGTGTCCTTTAGATTTCACGACCATATCATCAATATAGGCTTCAACATTCATGCCAATCTGCGAGCTGAAGACCTTATTCACCATTCACTGATAAGTAGCTCATGCATTCTTTAAGCCGAAAAGCATAATCTTATAACAATAGAGATCTCCCGCTGCTCGAAATGTAATTAGTGCTTTATCCTTCTCGTTCATCTTCACCTGGTGGTATCCTGAATACGCGTCGATGAAGCTCAGGAATTCAAAGCCCGCTATAGCGTCAACTAGCTTGTCGATGCGAGGAAGAGGATAGCAGTCTTTCGGGCATGCTTTATTAAGGTCAGTGAAATCCACACACATCCTCCACTTCTCGTTTGACTTTTTGACCATAACTACATTGGCCAACCAAGTGGGGTAGTGAATTTCATCGATTATATCCGTACTGAGCAGCTTCTCCACCTCTTCCTTGATTGCCTTGTCTTTTTCTGTGGCGTACAATCTAGGTCGTTGCTGAACTGGCCTAAAAGTTGGATCCACACTAAGGCAATGTACTGCCACATCCTCCCTGACACCTTGCATGTCTTCAGGTCGTCATACGAACACATCTAAGCTGCTATGGAGTTACTTGACCAAATTAGCCCGAGCTTCAACCGAAAGTGCCCTTCTAATCTTTATCTTCTGCTCGAGATAGGCTGAATTGATCACCACTTCCTCAAGCTCGTCCTGGGTCATAAACTCAGGCTCATCCCACATCTGCAACGTGTGGCATTCCACCTTTTCTTCCTCCTAAACTTGGGTTTCTGCCTTATCCAATTGATCCAATTCCATATCTATAGCTTGCTCGACTTGTCCCCCCAACCCCATCATCGGCAAAAGACAATTGTTCTCCCCTAGCAAACACTGCTCGCCCTGAGCCGAACTCTCACCGATCGTAACAATCAATAAAGGTTCCACAGTTACGTGAGACTTCTCTTTATTACTGATAGTGACCTTCTGATCGCCATCCTCAAGAGTCAGCTTCTGCTTTTTCCTTTGACTATCCCGAACATACTCCAGCACTGCCCGCGGCTGACTCTTCAGGACCCTCACCCCTTAATCTGTATAAAACTTTGCCCGCTGGTGGGGAATAGAAGGGACCATCTGAAATTTTGTCATGCTGGGAACCTTTAACATTATGTTATAGGGGGATTTCAGGTCGATCACAATGAAGGTAACCTTCTCTGCTCTGGTGCGATTGCCCTCACCAACAAAGACTTCTAGCTCGATTATGCCTTTGACGTGCAACTTGTGATTGGTGAAGCCTTCCAGAGTTCCCGCATAAGGTTTGGGCATTCATCCTTCAACTCTAAACCCTATAAACAGGAATATTACATCACATCCCTGCACGCTCCTGTGTTCACCAAAATCATGTGCACCACCCAGCCATCAACCAAAGTTGAAACAATCAAGGACTGCTCCCCAGCCATGCTACTCGCCAGCTCGCTACGAGTAAACTGTATGGACTCCTCCCCTGCCTGCAAAGTGGTCGGGCAATCCACCACCTTTGACAAGGAATAAATCTGCTTGCCCAGCTGGGTAAGTGTAGGTTCCTCATCCATGATCACATTTATTACCCCCCGGATTGGGGGTACATCTATGCAAGGGGCATTCCCCCTATTATTCCCATCTTTCTTGAACCGGTCCAACCGGCATTCATTTATCACCTTTTATATGGCCTTCTTCAACGGCCAACATTCCTCTGTGGTTTGCCCATAATCATCACGATATGCACACCATTTAGATTGATCCCTGGAATCTGCTGTCTCAGGATTCATGCTCGGTGCCTGGGGAAGCTCATCTCTGACCTCATACATTATATCCTCCCGTAATGTGTTAAGCGGGGTTAGATCACCTTCCCGAGAAAACTCCCTTGGGCGGTCAAACTGCGACTTATTTCTGTTATAACCACTGCCTGCACCCTGGCCGCTACTCTTGGCATTGCCTCCGGCACCCCTAATCTCGGTGCTTTCCTTCTTCTTTTCTTTCTTCGCGGTCTCCCCCGCGCACCACTTCTGAGCCCGCATCAACATCTCTGCCTGCATCTTTGGCTCTCTCATACTCAACTCCGACCTCAGGACTCCTTCTCCCTCGAGCAGGCCCGTCTCAAAACACAAGGTAACCTCCTGCACCGAAAGACCAGGGACTTGCTCGAGCATCTTAGTAAACCGCTCCAAATAGCTTGAAGTCGACTCATGGGCTCCCTGTTTCACCTTAGACAAATCGGCCCTTGTCTTCGCAATGGCCCCCGAGGTCCCAAAATCGGCCAAAAACTTCGCCCGCAAATCAGCCCAATTATTAATAGATCTTCGAGGAAGAGCTCTCATCCAAGTCAATGCCTTCCCCTGCAACGATCCCACAAAAGCTCAGATCTTCAATGCCTTATCTGAGGTCACCAGACCGATCTGTGATACAAAAGACATCAGCTAGTCCCGTGCCTTGGTCATCCCTATGTACTCCTTAATGTTGGGGAAGATGAGACCTTGAGCTGGAGGAGCATTCTCAATCTAGGGGGCCAGAGGGCTAGCTGAAGTGCCCAAAAAATTTCCGTCCAGGGCCTTGCCCTGCTCCCATGCTTCCATACGCCGCTTCAGCTCCTCAAACTCCTACGTATTAATGGTTGCAGGCAAACCACCCACGGGCTAAGGCTGTGTCCCAGGCACAACAGGGGCCTATGGGGGTATTATAGCTCCCATAGCCTGAGCTATGCCCACAGCCTGCGCCACCTGTGCCTGGGCTACATCTGCGACCTGACGTACTGGATCCGGAGCTACCCCTGCCCCGCTTTTTTGGCCGCCAAGGTGAGGTACCTCATGCCTGACTTTGGAATGGCATGAAGGCGACTCATGCCTATGGATTTGGGTCCTTCCAGGTGAAGGTGTCTGATGCCGACGAGCATGCGATCTCCTGGGAGATGGTGTACAATGGCGACGAGCATGCGACCGGCGTGGAGACGGTGAGAGAGGTCGTCGTACATGCGACCTTCGCGGAGAGGGTGACTTCTGGCGGCGACGAGACTGAGCTGATTCCTCTCCTACCCGTGGGCCCAAGCGAGAATGTACACTTGGAGCAACCCTGTGACTGCATCATCCCTCTTGCTGGCTACGCCCCTTGTTCGTCTCCCGTTCGCCGGGTTGCGAAGGAACTGGGACCAGATGCTGAGGATTCCTCCCTGACTTGGACACACTGATCGCCTGACTCGGCGCAGACGTGGCCGGGTGCGGTTCCAATTCAATGGGCAACAACAGTTTGCCCATAGCGATTAACTGCTGGTTCAGCTGATACATCTGACCCAAATATATCGCTCTCTAATACAGAGCTTCCTCCCGGAATTCATTTGCCAAGCCACCCACGGCCACAACACTCCGGGTTAAAGAATCCAAGCCTCGCCTTTGATTCAACTGATGGCGGGCATCATAGGGAGGAAGAGGAGGAAGGATGTTATCAGCCTAAACTTCAACACTAGGTGTGGCTGTGTGTCCATCTTGCAATTGATTCCCACCGTTAACACCATTCGCCGCCATTTCTGAAACTGATAAAGTCGTCAGAAAATAAAACTGCACTAGCAAAATCGTTCCTGGCAACGGAACCAACTGATGCGCCCAAAATATTCCTCGGGCACACTGGGCTTAACGAACTGGATATCTGATTTTCAATCTATCCAAAACCTTCAAGGCCCAAACCTGTAATGCAAACAACAACTGTGAACTAGGCAGGGGCTTTCCCTGCAAATGTGCTCCGGCGTGTGAATTAGCAAACACTCAGTTAAGTAAGCAATTTGACAGAGTATAGCCTAGGTAAAAATCATGTACCTCCCTCCTTCATTTTGAGGGGTTTATATAGCCTTACTGGAGAACTGAGTTAACCGCTCATTGAATGTCTGTGCGTATGAAACGAGCACATTGAAGGCCACATTCAACTGAACAGTCACTTCTTGAACGTGATGGCGGGTTTCCCGGAGGTAACCACCCACGTCCTAGACAACCGTTACTGAGTTACCGAGCATGGCGAACATGCTCGCTCAAACCTTGCTTGATGCATAGTGGGCCTTGCTCTTATACTGAGCCTTGCTCGCTGCATACTGGGTCTTATATCATGAAGAATGTACGTGCTTTGCTCGTGGCCGAGGAGGATGTGCTGTGCATGTGACCGATGCTTGGGTCTTTTGGGCCAGACAGCTCATAGATAAAGGTTTATGATTTTTTTTTTGTTGATATTTGAATTTATCGTCTCCTATGCATAAAGTAGTTAAATGAATGTGTCTGATATCTTCTGTTTGTCTTACGTGCAGGTGGAATAATGGATAAAAGTCATTGAAAATAATAATAATATTCTTTATACATTTGAAATCTCTTTTTTATTTTTTATTTCAATATTTAATTATTGGTTTTATATGAAATAAATGAATTATAATTAATTATTTTATTATTTTTGAGTCATTTCGTCTCGAGCATAAATCTATACCGACACTGTGGCATATGCACAAACACAAAAGGTAGTGTATATATATAACACGTCCTTGTCTTTGCGGGTCGTTTTGAGCCAAAAATGATTCAGAATGATGCTTCTCTTTGCGACGGAGCGTTTCGATAAATATTTTATATATTTGTGGAAAAGCAAAGTTGTCATTGTCTACAAATGTTCAAATTGCAAAAACAGCTTTTAAAAGTGATTTATGAGACACATTTTAATTTATTTTTTAAAAATACTCTATCCTTCTTAAAACTTACATTTCATAACTTGTTTTTCTTTAAAACACTTTACCAAAGAAGGTGCAACAAGAAATCGATTTTTTTTCTCTCATCCATCATTCCAACCATCTGCGAGTTAAATTATTAATATTTATGCTTCGTAATCATAAGCACAAAGGTTTCGTGGTGTAGTTGGTTATCACGTCAGTCTAACACACTGAAGGTCTCCGGTTCGAACCCGGGCGAAGCCAATTTATATATTTTTCGTTTTTGCACTTCTCCTCTGTCTACTGTCTACAACTAAGGAGACTCTTATCCCATCTCTTCTTCGAACCAAAGTCCTCATAATTCCAATACATTTCTGAGTTTACGGTTCGAACCTGGGCGAAGCCATTCTACTTTTATTTTTTTTGTGTTTGCACTTCTCCTCTGTCTACAACTAAGGAGACTTTGATCCCATCTCTCTTTGTAAACTCAGAATTGAACTAACGAAAGTTTGATTCCATCTCTTCTTGTAGGTTGAATTCAAGTTTCTTAAACATGACAGGTATATAATATATATCAATCAATCACAAAGCAAGATACTCATAAAGATTGTTCTAGCTGAACTTAGGGGATACATCACCATGATGCTTTTCAGCTCTGGATTAGCGTTGGGCTTTTGGACATGGGGATACATCTTGAAATATAACTTTGCATCAGATAAGATTATAAAATATTTTTTGGCAATGTCATGGTAGGGTGAAGTTTGGTAGCCAGAATGAAAACCGGATATGATTAATAAGCCGAGTTTGATACGCAATTAATAACACAAGTTACCCAAATAAAATCATTATCCCCTCGCTAATTATATCAAGGGAGAGGGTGGCATTATTAGACCCCTCATTAAATTTTTTTGGAACTAACATTTTTTTATTTCAAAACTACCCCCAAAAATACAACCGAGGATTAATAATAGTGCTTATTCATGCTTGATATACAATTTCTTATCATTGTCCCTCTAACTTGATTCAAAAGCCAAACCACAAGATTATATCTCAATGATAAAATGAAGTTATAAAAACAATAACTAGAAAAGAGATGGTAATATTGTCATCTGGAATCAGTTTATACATGTATATTGTATGAAGACGTCCCACAAACTTTCTATCACTACAACAGGAGGGCTTTGTGTATCAAAAAGAAAACATTGAATTTACACAAAAGGGTACCAAAGATTTGAGCATATCGACAGTAAATTCACGAAATATAAGAGAGAAAAGAATGATAATAACACCGATGATGAGAAAGAATGAAAGTAGCTCCACAACTATGCATAGGACTCTCTTGATCAGTTATCGCACTTCCATCTAGAGGTAGGCACACAACTTAAGTAATGGCACCAGCTGCAATGATCATTTCCATTTTCTCCTCGAAAAAGCATTACCAATCCCACTGTAAATCTGCAATATTGGACAGAGAAAGTGAGCTATTATTAGCGTTAAAGCAGGTGAGTTTAGTGCAAGTTACAGGCGACACAAACATACAGTTGGCTCAATTGCTATACCAATTATATGAACTCTAAGAAAGTCAATTGATGTTTAGATCATATTGGTCATTAGAAAATGAGATAAATTTGTCTCACATGGTTTGGATACATACGACCTGCACTCGTTAGTAAATGCGAGTGTATCAATATCCAACAGGCTAGAAATAGGGGAAGGGGAGAACCAAAACTAACATGGGCATCCGTTATTTAAAAACATATATGAATAAGTGTGGTGTGTGTTTGGAAAAAAAAAAAACATTGAGTTGAGTTGAGTTGGATTGTATGGCAATATTCCCAAACTTGACCCATGCGCGAATTGGGCTCCTCATTATGGGCCAAGTTTTAAAGTGTTCTGAAACCCAAAGGTGGGTGTGGGAAATTGTCTAACCAGTCCGGATAGGTACATATGACTGTTCTGTCCATGAAGTTATAATATATTATGAGCATATTTCCATATATATTGGTAATAATAGGGTAGGGCTTCCATTAGATGTCTCTATAGCGTAATCAAATTCCACATCTGGTAGTTGGACCTTCAAATTTTCAAACAAAAAAAGAAAAGGGTTCGACCTTTCATCTTTTGTGCTAATTTGATTCACAGGTCAGACAGGTTTGGATGGCATGAACGCGACCCAAACACGAGCCATTCCATCCCTATTGATCGTAGCAATAAAAATTATAGGGTCCCATATGGTCAAGTTTAAATGTGTGGTACCCATTAAGCTTATTTACTTGGAAACTGTAGGAACGCTGAACAAATGCACTTGTGCCTTGTGCAGTCAGAATGACTAGGACATTATTATTTTTTATTCTTTTTGGGGATCATTAGTGGTTCCCCACTTACCCTCATAGTGACTCGAACCAACAGCCTATTAGTTGTAGGCAAAGCGTCTTTACCGCTCAAGCTTCGTTGTCTGACATGGACATGTAATTGCTTGAGCTTTGAGATATTCTCTAAGCTACTCTATTGCAAATCAAGATTGTGGTGATAAGGCAGACTTACCCAGCAATCAGTAAAATGAGGGAAGCCACCCAGAACACATATTGGTAGACGGTGTGCTTGGACTTGACACGAGCATCAGCGGGAAGATTTCGCCTCTCGTACCACCCAAACTGGGGGCGTAGTAGCAGTACAAAACCAAGGAGAAAACCAGACAAAAATCCTCCAATATGTGCAAAGTTGTCAACATGAGGAAGAATTCCAACAGCTAAGTTGATCAAGATGATGACAACAAGAGTAAAAAGAGCTGCAGCCTACACGACAAGGAAAAATTGAGAATAAATATATATAGTTACTAATTCAAATTAGTCAAGTCAGACCGAGCTGGCTCGTTTATGTCAGCAAGCTCGAAACTGTGTTCAAGCTTGGCTCATTTGCTACACAAGCTCAACTCAAATCGAGTAATGAGCTCGAGCCAGTGAGCTTTGTTTACTATCTGTGTGGTGGGAACTGAGAGGTGTGGGTGGGGGTGGAAATTTCTCAGAAAAATCAAATACTGTACTCACCTTATTGGCATAAATAGTCCAGTTGGTGATAAGCTCCGATAGCATAGCTCCAAGAAGTCCAAATAATGCACCAGAAGCACCAACAGAGATGTTGCGCTGTATGAAAAGGGAAGAGAGTATGCTCCCACCAAGTCCCGCCAACAGGTAGATTAGCCCCACCCGGACTGCCATAAAAATTGTCGAAACAAAAATGTAAGCATGGCAATCATTATAATAATTATTAAATAGAAAAATCGTGAGGCATAATTATCACAAGTGTAGATGGAAAAAAGAGAACATACTAAATCCAAATTGTTGTTCAAGGCGGATCCCAATGAACACCAAGCTCAACATGTTTGCAAGTAGATGAATAACACCAGCATGCAACCAGATACACGAGATTAATCTCCATCCTTGATTGCGGTGCACTATTTTGTCCCACTCAAGACCTCCCAGCTTCTCTAATCTACAAAAGAAAAAGAGAATGAGTTAGAAACAAGTACATACTTAAAAATATCAATATACTTGGATAATTCATTACAAATCTCATGTATCCTGAAACAACTCACAGTTTTCAACAGATAATTACATCCATAGGATATTTTAGTCATTTCCAGTAAACCTATGTATTTGACATGAAATGGAATGGCCAGTTGGCTATTATGATAACAAGTTAGAAACTAGTCAACATGATCTCCTGCATAGAATAGTGATTTCTGAAGTTGTACAGACTACAGAGATCATCATAACAAATTCACTTGACTAGAGTTGAATCAAAAGGTACAATTTTACATGAAGCATTTTACCAATGAATTTTATTTTTCTTGATTGGTACGTATGATCCTTGTTGGTATGGGGATTGGAACCAAAGAAATTAAGAAATAGGGGGTAGTTTCTATTTGAATACCATATCTTTCACTTTAGGAGAAGTCGTGAAATTCTAAGGAAACCACATTCCTAATCTATGAATCAAAAACTTAAGCCAAATGAAAAACAAGTGTAATGACTGCCAAATGGGCATGTGTAAACACGAGAACTTCATAATGAACTTCAAATCAGGTCAAGAAAAGGATAATTTTAAAATCTGCTACCCTTCCAAGCTAGATGAGTAATCATAACAAATGCAAATCATCAACAATAACAAATACCATAACAATTTGAGTCGAATTATAGAACCCCAAATGAAAAACAAGGGCAACATCGTGAGATGGGTATGCGCAAAAAAAAGAATTAAAAAAAAATCTTCTAATTAGGATTCAAATACCAAAAATTTATAAAAACTCACTCACAACTTAATCAGCAAACCACACTTAACCCAAAGCATAAATACCAACAAACAACAAAATTACTTTATTAGTCGAACAAAACGGAAATGAACAACAAGAGCACCAACTGTGAGAAAGACACGGAAAAAGGAAAGGGATAAACAAAAGTTTCCTCTAATTATGATTCAAACTGGAAAATTTCGCAAAATCTAAAGCACCCACATGCTTAATCAGTATTAAGTAGAACCTTAATTGGAGAACAAGAGGAAATCAATTGTGAATTAAGTAGAAAAATCAAACTTTCTCGAAATTTTTAAGATTCTAACATAGAAAATTAACAAAATCGAAATCACCCAAAAGCTTAATCAGTAAACTAAAAAAAAAAAAAAAAAACTAAATCATGATATACAACAGAATAAATCAAAATGGGTGAGCAAGTCAAAGAATTTACGTGGAAGAAGAAGGCCCGAAAAGTGGATTCTCCTTGAGAGGCTCAAACGAAAGTCTTCCAAGAAATCTAGCCACACAGCGCCCTTCAAACCGAGAATTGTGCTTGGGACAATCATTAACAATCATGATAACAACAAACATAGCAACATTGGCTACAACAATCATTGGAACCAACCACGAAGTCCATTGAGTTTCCGAGGAACTGTCAGAATAGTAGGCAGATGAGTAATACGTTGGCGGGTAGTTGCTTGCTCTGTTCTTTGTGGCTCCATGGCTCTCTGGATCTCCATTTCGCCTCATTTTTTCTCTTGATTTTTTTTATTGATTTCCCAAATTGATCTTGAATTTTGACAGTATTTATTGGACAAAAGGAGAGGAGTGGCTTGGAAGGGAGGAAGGGGAAAACTTGAAATGGATGCAACAGCGGACCGAGAGAGAGAGAGAGAGACTTCGAAGAGGGTCGCAAAAATTCAACTGCCGGATTGGTAATCAATGGGGGGAATGCAAGTGGTGTGATATTCAGTTGCTTGTTTGGTTATGTTAGATTGTTTGGGAGTATGTCTATTTGTTTATGTTAGATTGTTAGGTGGCCCGTATACACGATATGGAAGGTGACCTGCGGGTTTCCAACCGTTTTATGTTTTCGCCTTGTCAGATTATTAGGACTCTTACCAGCGCCGTTGACACGGTGCCAATATATTTCAAATATTTTAAATTATAAAATTTATAATTTTTTTTTAAATTTATTTGTATATAAAATTACGTGTATAAAATTGATGGATTTAGTAGAAAAGGATTAGCGGTCACCAATCATGAATAATAGGAAGAGTTGGAAAGAAAAAGGGATAGTTACTTAACCGCCGTTCACACATATGAACTCTATGATCTCAGTAAATGAATCAATTTTAACCGTTCTTTATCTTTTGTTAATTATAAGCATGCGATTATGAATTATATTGTATTATAGATAGATATACCCTTTGCTCTGTGTATGTGTAGCGACCGATCAAAATCTAAAATATCGTGATTGAATTCAAAGTGACTCACCAATATTGGTTAGACAATTTGTATAATTTCTATTTTACTTTTTACACATATTCTAGCAATCAATAGTCTTTGTTTTGCATAGGAAGCATTCTTTTAAACTAATCTTTTATTTTTTAGTGAATATACAATTATGTGATGTGACAGATTACGTAATATGGTGGTATTAAGATTTCTTTTTCTTCTCTTCAAAACAAAAATAAAAAATCTTTTTCCGTAATGTGTTTGATTTACACGAAAGTTACGAAAAGATACGGGGAAAACAAAAAAGTAAGTATACTTTCTCTTTTCATTTCACTCCTATGTGACTACATTCAAATGTAACCTTTATTGTCATATAATTCATTTCTTTTTTGATAAATAGTTTCGTTTGAAAGTTAATTTTTTTAATAAAATAATATTTTTAATAGTTTATTAGTAACAAAATAGCATTTTTATATCTTAATTTTTAAAATTGACTCTTTAAATAAATATTTCAAAATAAAATAATGAACTCCTTCCCCGAAACGAAGGAAATATATGTGAGTTGACCCAGATCTAAATTTATATGACGGAGATCTACCTTATAGCTTAGCCTACCAACATACGATACGTCAGATAAAGAAAATTTATCTTACAGAAATATCCATAAGACGATATTCCTTGAGTTTTTTTGGTAAAGATTTGGGGGTGTGAAATTAGGATGATGCGAGACGCAAACAAAGACTTAATGGAGTTAGAGTTGAATTATTATTGTGTTACTTCATTTTATTATTTAGGGATTTACTTTTGCCATATAAATATTGATATGATTTTCCATTGAGAAAATAGTTGATTAATGCATATTATTTCCCTTTGGAGTCTTAAACACAAGAAGGAATTAAGGTTAAATCAAGGAAACATATGTCCATACGTTAATACGAACAAGAACTTTTTCTTTACGTACATCTACATTGTATCATTTTTCTAATTCTTAATATTATTCTTAACTAAATATTAAAAAAACAACAATGGGAAACTAATTATTAGAGGAAAGAAAACCAAAAAATTCTTAGTTAAGAATAAATCTGGTTAGGAAGAAGAAACGACGCAGGGAAGGAGAGTGGCTGCCACCACCCACATCAAGGGAGTGTGTGCAGCTCACATGCCAATGAGGAGAGTTGAGGCTGTCTTTTTCGTGGGCCACTCTTTTGTCGTTGCCTTTTCCTTTTCCTTTTTTCTGATTTTTTTATTTTACCTTTTGATATAAAAATACAAAAAGTAGTTTATATAAACCGGATAATTTGGTTAGTGGAAAGAGAGGAAAATTTTTAA
Source organism: Codonopsis lanceolata (assembly GCA_013146195.2). Lineage (NCBI taxonomy): Eukaryota > Viridiplantae > Streptophyta > Magnoliopsida > Asterales > Campanulaceae > Codonopsis > Codonopsis lanceolata. The sequence goes on along the minus strand of CM028378.1, from coordinate 106,814,556 downwards.
ATGTGTATGTGACAGTGGGATCCAATTAAGAATTTAGGAGAAGAATTACAACAATGTGGATGCTCTAATTTGCATCATACTAGGAATGTCAACGGGACAGTTCGGGGCAATTATATATTATATTATCTATATTCCTCAATTTCAGTTTGATGCTCCATAATCACCCCATTCCCTAGCGGGTAATCAAGTTGTCCTACCATATCAATTCATCACGGGTAACGATTAATCGGGGATTACCCACAGAGAATTGGTCTAATTAACAATTTAGTTAAAACACTTTAAAGATTAAAAAAACTTTCAAAAGCATACTATATAATCGAGTTAATAAAACTTGATAAATGATATTATTTTTACGTATAATTCATCATAATATTGTCTATAAAAACTAAATAGTCTAATTATGTTGTGCACGTAAGCCACAACACAAATTCATCAAATACTAAAAAAAACTTTATTAAATTACAATAATAAAATTATAGGTAACAATCTAACATCTAATTAAAAAACTTTCAGTTTAAATTTATTCAATACCTACAAAATTACATATACAAAGTGTCTATTACATACATAAATTGAATCACGGATGGTTCAGAAAATCACAGAAGAATTATTTAACAATGAAATATTCAACATATGGATGCAATCATAATTTCGTAATAATATATAATATTAGCAGTAAACATTGATGCAAATAAAAGTTTCTTTGACTATGTTTTACAATAATATATAAAGTTAGTTTTAGTTCGATATTATAGATGTATAAATGGATGCCGAGAGAAAATATGTAAATTTGTATATTAACATATTTAATTTCATACATTATAGATGAAGCATTATTTAGTGTTTTAAATGAAAAATGTTTTAGACATATATAAATCGATGCTTGTCTACTTGAGAAAATTATTGAATCCAGTACAATCAATTTGGCTGAGGTTGATCAATATTTCAAAATAGGAGGTAATGTTATCTTTCATGGTAGATGAGAAACAAACTCATTACATGGATCGAAGTATCTATTAATTCAAGCACACTCTTTTCAAACATTTTTACCTCAAACTTGTTTATCAACATAACAAATATTGTGTGTGTGGGAGAGAGAAACGAATATTATTGAGATGTCAGTTGTGTTTTATTGATAGATCAATTGTTATCGATGTTTATAAATTTGTTTGATTGATAGAAATTTCCTACTGATTGTCGGAGATGCAGACTTTAAAGTGATAAAGAGGAGTAAGCGATTAAGCGCATAATGCAACAAATTTGCATGATTGAGAATAACGTTAGGGGTTTTTGTTTTCTATATAAAATGTACTCACACACACACAAAGATACATGTGTGTGTGTATATATACGTACTTAGGTTTGTTGGTAAATATATTTGTATGAATAAAGATTACGTTTATATTATTAGCAGTTCGGGTAACGGTTCAGAGAATGGGGCAAGTAATGGAGCGGTTACTTCTAATACCAAAGTCTAACTATTTCCCCAATTTTTCATTTTGGTTATTTCCATTACCCGCCCCATATCCAAGTAAATTAGTTAATAACCGTTAATTTTGATTCAGTTCAATTCGAATATCTACGATTCGATTCGAAATTATCATCCCTACATCATACGACTATGCAATTTACAGGTGATATGAAGCCACCTTATTATTTTAAGAGTAAAGATATGTGCACTTAAAATGTGTACTCAAAACACACTTAACATGTTATAATTGGTTAGAACATTAATAGATATAGGATCCACAAATTATTTAACCAACAATAACATGTCAAAATTGTTTTGAGTGCATTGAGTACAAGCAACATTGCTCTTTATTTAATGATTCCAAGGATTTCTTTTAGTCAAATAACTTGTTGAAAAGAAAAAAAAAACTTTTCTAAAGGAAAAAAAAATCAACACTCAAGGTCCTCATGCTTAATCATTTTATTAATTTAAAAAATTAACGAATGCAATTAAACCAAAAAAAATTAACAACTAAAAATAATTAAGCTTGATTCATGAATCATGAGTGTCAATGTGTCATCGCTAGTAGGTGGCAGCACTTAGTCACTCGCTGGCATTACCAGCCGACGGTGGCGACATTGCTGAATGCTAGTGAGCCCTCCCCCCCTCCTCCTCCTCTTATTGGCGACATTCATGAATTCATTAGAAAAATATGCAGCAACTTAAAAAATATTATATCCATTCAAAGTAATGAATTTATTATATTATTTTGAGATGTTTCACTTTAAAAATTTATTTCTAAAATTATGCATATGATTTACATAACATTTCATGTTTACCCTTTACTTGTATTGTAATTACATTACTTGTATTTAAATATTTTTGTAATTATAACTAACTCAATAATATTGATATATCTCTCTTAATAATTTAATTTTCAAATGAATATTTTTTGGATGGAACGGATGAAGTATATTTTTAACAATCTAAAAATAGTTTAGAATGCATATCTTGAGTTATTGATGTCCATATGCCCACCTAAAAAAAACGCTTTAACGAGACAAAAGTCCAATCAAAAGTTTGCCCATAAATTAATTAAAAAATAAATGTTAGTATATCTTAACTTCCTTTTTTGTCTTCGTTTCCATTGAATAAACAAGAATCTAAAAAGATATCATAACCTACACTTCTTCACTAATTCTGTAATTCTATGCATTGCGGCCACTGTCTCAAACGCCGCGTCCAGTGTCCACACTCCACCTCCTCAATCAATTATTTATCTTCTTTTTTTCAATCCATTAGTTATTCTTTGTCACTTTTAGTGACATTTGGTTCATATAACCACTAAGAGTCATCAAATTAAAATAATTTCATATACTTCAACCGTTTCAGGCAAAAAGTCCATTATATTATTTTTGGATATTTCACTTTAAAAGACCACTTTCAAAAATTATGCTTACAATTTTTATAACATTTCATTTTTACCCTTCACTTGTGTTGTAAATGCTTCGTTTATGCTTAACTATTTTTGTAATTATAACTGACTTTAATAATCGACTTTTTCATCATGTTTGTAGTTTTTTGAGATTTAGAAGGAAAAAATGTGTAATAGCCAAATCAATAAAAGAGGTGATGTCATTTAAGCCAAATAAGCAACAACAAAATAAACGATTCCGTCAATATATATATATATATATATATATATATATATATATATATATATATATATATATAGGTTTGTTAAGATCAATAATGTACATTGGTCTGTTTTAAGAAGCATAGTGACTCAATAAAAAAAAAAACAAGTTAGGGACGAATTTGGAAAAAGAATGGTAGTGCCAGTAGGAGACTAATAAGTGACGTATTCTCCCTTTCACAAACTCTTGGAAAATGCCAACTGTAAAGTTCCAAATTAATTGAGTCATAACAAATGGCAAAATCAAAGTGGGTACGAACACAAAGATGTGACAAAAAAAAAAACATGTTCCTTTGATTAGATTAGGGCAACGCGGTTTCTTGCCAGTACCACGAATGTGAAATTCCATCTTTTTATACTACTTATCTAAAATAGTACTATCTTGTTTGATCCAATGCATAAATTAAGAAAATATTCATTGATTTCATTAATTTTTAAGATTATCATATGAGAATTGGGCTCGTCAATTAAAATGAAAATCAAATTAATGGTAAAATGATAAATATAAATAAGAAAAAATGGACTCTTTCTTGGAAGCGGAGGGACTAGGGAGTAGTTTTTTCTCTTTCCAAAAGAAATCTTGAATAGATAGTCCACCATCAAACATTTTTCTTGTTGAGCATCACTTTTCAAGGTATGTATGAGAAAGGATTCTTTTTGGGATAAGGATATTAAAAAGTATGATTGATCTAACGGGAGGAATTGATCTACGGCTCTACCGACTATCAACTGGGTAAATGATGCATTCTGTCCACGTGGCTTGCATATCCGTTGGGGTTGGGGCTCTGTTACCCATTCTGTATGTGGTCGACCAGGCTTGATTTAGCCATTTGCGTGTTTTGGGTGTTCAACACACTCGAGCCTTCATTCATCCATATTGGGTGTGCTAGTGTCCAGTCTTTGGGCGTACTACAAACCTGCAGCTTAACTTGAGTTCCATCCATCCGGTGTGTGTTTGGACTGCAACTCCAACTTCATACATCCCACGTATATGTGCATACACACATCAGCTTGAGCTTCATCCATCCGTTTTACACACATCAAATTGAGCCTCAACCATCCGTTTTATGCACATCAACTTGAGCTTGACCATCCGTTGTACATGTCAGGCATGTGTTCAGCAACCTGAGCTTCATCTGGCTAGAGTATGCCAAGTGTAAGTGCCCTGCAATCCGTGCTTCATCTGGCTAGTGCACACGAGCATGTTTGAGTGTGTGCGAGTGTAATTTCACACTTAAGCTTCATACATCTAATATGTCTAGGTCAAAGAAATGACCCAGTGAACAGCACACAAGCTGGTTTGCTATATGAGAACCATATAAAACTGAAATTCACTTTTCATTAGATAAAAAGCACTACAATTTTGATAGGCACATCATCTATCAAGTAGAAAGGTGTTATATTTCCCCAGAAGCCAATAAAATGATACACTCACAGAACAAAAATCTGAAAATCTCCAACTTAAACCAAAAGCTAAGTACTCAAAATATAGAACTCCATCCAAGAACTGAAGGCTATCATGTTTGTACAAGACATTTCGTAAAACAAAAAAAATTATCATCATTTCCTAACTCCACAATGAAATCGGGGAGAGAGAGAGACGAACAGAATTATCGCTTTCCACCTCCACCACCAAGCTTAACACCCTTGGGGGCAGCACCCTTGGGAATGGTACCCTTGCTTGACTTCTGTTTGGCCGTCACCTCTGCCTTCTTTGCCTTCTTTTCATCCTTGGTCTTCTTGATTCTCTCCTTGATTTCACTGAGGATATCAAATATTACCAGTCATGATGTCCAGAACAAGCATGTGAAAACCACCTTCACAAATAATGCATGATAGTAACAAGTATTACCGTAGAGCAGCCTCACGAGCGGCATCTCTGACTTCTGGCTTCTCAGTTCTTTTCTTTTGGATAACCTCTAAGGTAGCACCCACAATGGACCTTGAATAAGGTTTCTTGGTGGCTCTGCGTCTCTTCTTCACGGCTTCAGTAGCAATATCCTATGGGCAAGATTCATACATCATCATAACAAACCCTCAACTAATGCCAGTAAACAAGGAAATGGAAGAAGGCAAGTTTTAAAATACATATGGAAACAGAATAAGGCAAGTTAAAAATAAATAAAAATTAATAAGGACGGTCAAAAATGTACCTTCTTGTGTTGCTTTCTGTACATTGCAGTCCAGGTAAGCTTTGATGGCTTCAGGCGGTTGTGGAAGTACCTCTTGCATTTTGAGTTGGCAAAAAGGAAGACCTTTCCATGGAAAAACAAGACAGAAGTGTTTAGTCAAACCACAGCCCTTGCAGGAAAAAAACTGCAAAGGCCCTTTCACTGGCAAGCCAGCCAAAAGGGGAAAATGTGAAATTAAATATAGATAGGTAGGAGATGATTCGATGAACCATAGCCCACCACCACGAGTAAAGATGAAATCAACAAGAAATTAAAACAAAGGTTTACCTGAGAGTCTGATCGGATAAATCTTATACCTCTCCCAGGGTATATCTTGGCACCACTGAAGCGGCAAAGTTCGGTCCTGCGAAGGTAAATATTAAAGTACATTAGCCTTCTAAAAATGATGGTAATTACAAGGTACGATACCACGATTTCATGAAACATGCATATTTTGATAGGTAAGTGTGACCCCTTGAACTATACCCCATTATTAATGCCTTTGTAGCACGTAAGTCACAACACCGCAAAAAATGATAGAACAGGCATTTGCTATAATCAGTCAACTATCCAGAGCACCAAATATGAAATCAGGTTTCACGACAACAATTCCTAATCAAGGGGCTCGGCACTAGACCATTGGTTTGGACCAGTTAAAGGGAGTTGTTTCCCGCATCTTGACAAGTTGTGGAAACTAAAAAAAAGAGAGAGAGAACCCAATAACAAAAATCAGACGATTTTACACATGCAGATCTAAAGCTTTCCATCCATCGGACCCCTAATCAAGAACCATGAACACATTCACTAATTTTCCAAAACTTCGTTCCATAAACTTTTTGTAAGAAATTACTGCAGGGCATACTATCACGTGCCCAAGAAGCACTTGTTAAGCACCTATTTATAGAAAAGTTTAAATTGGAAATTAGAATTAATCCATGGAAGAATGTTCTCAAGTGCAAAATCCTTCTATAAATCGATGTTCAACAGGTGCCGCATGAACACTTGTTACCATTTTCCAATCATTAGTAAGAAGACTCCCTGGCGTTGTAGGAAACTTGTAGTGACAAAAAAAATCGTTTCGGTGTTTAACAGGTGCCATGAATAAGAAGTCCCCCACGGAGGTGTATGAAACTTATAGTAACAAAAAATTCTGTTGTCATCACTAATCACGGTAACATAACCCATCCCAATAATCTACATCTTTAACCATCTAGTGATTACTCCTACAAGATATTAAGATCGCCACAGTATTCACTATTCACAGTAATCGGATATTTCCATCCCAATCCAAAACATTTCCCATAATATAATCTTAAAAAGTGCCATTCAGGATTTCCCATAACAAAATAGATCCTAGCAACGCCAACGAGTAGCCAGGGATATTTGTTAAGGACCAAATTTTGGAGATATTTGCATTGGGAACAATCACCAATACATTATGAAATACTTACAAAGTGCATACATAGGTAAATGTTTCTACTTAGAAAAATGCTTCCGGGCAGGTACTTATTAAGGGCCTAAACATCCTATAGATATATTTAGCAGGTTTTACCGGTTCCACATTTCAATTACTCAATTCATCCCCAAATGTAAATGAAAAAAATAATAAATAATAATAAAATCCCATAGATTAATCCAACAAATTGAGGACGATTTCCTCAATTTATATTTTTGACATCTGCAAGGTTTAAGGGTCCATATATTTCAATATAGATAAATGCAACAACTTGAACACACATTTGAATAGCAAACAATTGAACACAAGTTCAAGAAATTGGACAATGAATTAAATAAATGTAAAGAAGGAAACACGGGCATTGGAGTTATCGACGTACTTGAGAACCATGACGACGGCGGCAACTGCTTGTCTGAGATTCGCCGCTCTGTCCTTCTTTCCGCCTCTGGTGTTGCCGAAACCCTAATGACCCAGATGGCCAATTTAACTATAGGGAAAACTCTTGCTCCGTAAGGGGTGAATGCACAGGGTCGTCGACGCGCTACATTAGGTTTACGAATTATAGGCGCGATGGGCTTTGGCCCGTTGGTTATAAATTACAATGGACTAAAAAAATGAGGGCTCGTCCACTTTCCGAAAAATTTAATAGTTTACCCTTTATTTTTTTTATCGGAAAAAATCACTTTTGAATGCAAAAAGAATACGTTAACCTTGATGAGTATGAAATACAGGTATCCCTTTGAATTGTGGTGCATAAGTTTGTACATCGCAGTGCAAAACATATTCTTTAAATTTTATTTTTGTACTGTGGTATATAAATATATAAATTGCGATAAAAAATGCATATTTACTTCAATTTATGTATCAACAGCCAGAAAATTATATGAGCTGCGTCTGCTGCGGTATATAAATATATATATATATATATATATATATATATCGCGATACAAAATACATGTTTACTTCAATTTTTTATTTAAATTTATGAAATTTAAACACCGATGAATCGCGATATATAAATATATGAAACGTGATAAGAAATACATGTCTTACTTCAATTTCTATATAAAAAATCATGAATGTTAACACTGATGAACCGTAATAAATGCATATGTGAACCGTGATACAAAATACTCCCTCCGTCCCTAAATTTTCGTTCTCCTTTCCTTTTTCGTCCGTCCCAAAATAATTGTCCAGTTTGAAACTTACCTTTTTAGAACATCACTTTTACCACTTTATACTTACTTTTTCACTCTACTTTAATTATGGACCACATACATTTGTGCTTTAAAGGAAACTACACATTAAACCAATATAAATAATCAAGTCAATTGTTTTTTCTTAAACTGTGCGCCGAGTCAACCAAGACGATTATTAAGGGACGGAGGGAGTATATGTTTTACTTTCAATTTCTATATTAAAAAACATCAAAATACATCGAAATTAATAATTGAAATCTGCCAAGAAATACATCAAAATGAAAATTTATGAATATCGTTCAAAATTAGATCAGTAAAAGGTTGCATAGAGAGATCGAAGTCTGGTCATACCCCAGATAAATCTTCATTGTGATAAATCTTCAAAGATCAGCTCCACGTGGTTGTTTATCATCAAGTTGCTTCTCAAGTTTTATCATCAAGTTCATAAAGATGAAGGAAGAAGAGAATGTTTTTTTTATCTAAGATTTGTATGCATCCAAGAATCATAAAGCTTGAGAAGAAACTTGATGATAAATAACATCTAGAATTTTAAATAAAACATTTGGAGTGAGACAAAATAACAATAGATAAGTTTGAGAAGAAATGACATTAGATATTTAAAGACGAAATAAGGAAGAAGAAAGGTGGTTGTTGTTAATTTTTGGCTGTTGATATATGTGCTAGGTAGTTTGCTTCTTTTAATGCTAGTTGTTGATATTTTATTTATTTATATATCTCGATTCACATAATGTTACACCACAGTTCACATATTTATATACTGCGATTCACATAATTTTCTGATTGTTGATAGTTTTACACCGCGGTATATAAATATATGAATCGCGGTGCATCTCGTCTTTATTCATAGCACGGCTCTTGCTCATTAAGGATATTGCAGTCTTTTCGCGTTCAAAGTGATCTTTTCTGCTTGAAAAAAAAACACTAGACATTAGAGGTTATAAACTTTTAAAAAGTGGATCGACTCAAATTTCACCCATAATAGAGCTTCGTGGGCTTTGGGTATGAATATATCCAGCAGGTTAACGTAAGGTGAATTTGTTAGTTGGTCCACTTTACTAAATTTTTAACCGTTCAATTTTTTATTTTTTTTAGAGATAATTGTGGCTCATTCCCCTTCCCTAAAATTGTAATCGTTAAAGTGCCTTGGTTTTTTTTTTAAACCGACAAAATGAACTTTCATAAAATTCTCCCAATTATAGCCTAATTCGTCTTCTTCAAAACAGAAGTCTTTATCTTCTGTTATCGGCCATGAATCACATATCGAACTTGAAAAAAAATCGTTCTTTTCACATGCATGCTTTAATTGCCTAGATATCAAATAGATCCGGAATTGGAAAATCTCTTTTTTACTGTAAATTTTGTGCTCTTGAAAAAGAGTTTCGGCTATTTTTTTGCAAAAAAATACCCTCATGTTCGTGTTCTCAAACTCGAAGAAAATCTTTTTTTTTTTGCAAAAATATTGTTGATCAACGAAGCTTTAAAGGTGTTAGTTGTCAGTTTTGAAACTGATGCACTAGTAGAAATTAAAAGGTTGAGGACTCTTCCGTCGACATGACATAACTTTTGATTCCGGATGAATCACGGAACTCACCACATATCAAATTAAAGCTCTCGATGAGATCTAATTTACACACTGGGGTTACCGCATGATGTCTTCGTTATAAGACCAACAAACTATGTCTTAGCATTGTTTTGGGCTTCAGAAGTTTTTTCGATGCCCAATTTCTGCATTACGATACCCAAATTTGAGCTTTGATTTTTGCATTTCGATGTCCATTTTTTAACAAATTTCAATTGTGCATAGAGATGTCCAATGTTTTCATTGCGATGCCCAAATTTGGGCAGTGGATTTTTGCATTTCGATGCCCAAAATTTGAAGATTTCAATTGTGCATAATGATGCCCAATTTTTTTGTTTACGATGCCCAAATTTGGGTAGTGGCTTTTTGCACTTCGATGCCCAACTTTTGACATATTTCAATTGTGCATTGCGATGCCCAATGTTTTCATTGTGATGCCCAAATTTGGACAGTGAGTTTTTGCATTTTGATGCCCAAAAATTGACATATTTCAATTGTGCATAGCGATGCCCAATGTTTTCATTGCGATGCCCAAAGGGCAGTGACTTTTTACATTTCGATGCCCAAAATTTGACATATTTCAATTGTGCATAGCGATGCCCAATGTTTTCAATACGATGCCCAAATTTGGACAATGACTTTTGTCCACTCGTCTTTCCTTCATTAAAGGTATCTTTGTCATTTTTCCCAAAAAGTGTACTTTAGCGGTTTAAAACAAATATAGGGGACCTAGACTGTTATAATTTGATCAAAAGAGACCGACCTACTTATCACCCTTTTTAAGATGAAATTCGAGTATGTTTCTTTTGAAAATTTTGTAACCCCTCCACCCTCTCATTCCTTTTTTCAACCGCCAAATGTCATTTTCGAAATAAATGTTCCTATAATACCCAAATTCAAAAAAATGTGGTAAATTGCTTCTTCTTCTCCCTTCTATTTCTTCTCCTTCGTCATTGAATTCGCTGGCCCAAACATTCAAAACAAGTATGAAGAGGAAAAAGATTAGGGATTTGGGTGGCCGAGAATAATGATGGTACTACTTCTCGTCACCCTAACTTCTCACCCTTTTACTTATTCATACCAAGTTGTTGTTCTTCTTCTTTTCCATTGTCTTTGTGTTATTTAACATATATTTACTTATGTGTTTTGTGTTGTTATGCATGTAAACTGTTTGATGAAATGTCTGAATAAATTTCCGTTGTTTGACTCCTCTTTGAATCTGGATGCATCTATTTTGGATCACTATACACTATTTGTAAATCGTGATACATCAATTTGGATTTGGGATGCATAAAAAATGCATATAAATTTGAATCATTTGTTAATTGTGTAGTGGAAAAAAGGTAGATGAATGTCTCTTTTCGCAACAATTTTTGCATCGAGATGCATTAATTTTTCACCGTGAAGCAAAGTTAAATTAGGTAATTTAAATTGATGCATCGCGATGCAAAATTGGATTAGGTATTTAAAATTATTCCATTTAAATTGATGCATCATGATGCATTTTCGTAGCGCGTCTCGGACTCATTAAGGGTATCGTCATCTTTTTGCCCCCAAAAATATCTTTTTCTGGTTGAAAAAAAACACGAGACTGGAAGAGTTATAAACTTTGGAAAGTGAACCGGCCTGCAATTATTTTTTAAAAAAAACTGCATTATATAATTCTTCCGTAAATACCCCTCCGCCTTAAGATGATAAACATATTAGAAGAATAACAAGGCACTCGATCGTTGATTAATCGTCTTCATGATTCCCCCTTCCCTCATTTTCATCGGTCTGACTTAAATTAAAACCTTACACCATTTCATGGCTTCACAAACTCAACAAGAACAATACTAATTTTTGCACCGTGATACAAAATGCATGTTTACTTCAATTTATGTATCAACAGCTAGAAAAATATATGAACCGCGATTTATAAATATGTGAACCGCGATATAAAATACATGTCTTACTTCAATTTCTATATAAAAAATAATGAATGTTAACACTGATGAACCGCGATAAATGCATATGTGAACCGCGATACAAAATATATGTTTTACTTTCAATTTTTGTATTAAAATACATCGAAACAGATCGAAATTAATAATTGAAATCTGCCGAGAAATACATCAAAATGAAAATTTATGAATATCGTTTAAGATGGAATCAGTAAAAGGCTGCATAAAGAGATCGAAGTCTGGTCATGTCCCATATAAATCTTCATTATGAGAAATCTTTATAGATCAGCTCTATGTGGTTGTTTATCATCAAGTTGTTTATCAAGTTTTATCGTCAAGTTCATAAAGATGAAGTACGGAGGGGATGCCTTTTTTATCTAAGATTTGTATGCATCCAAGAATCATAAAGTTTAAGAAGAAACTTGATAATAAACAACAGCTGGAATTTTAAATAAATCATATGGAGTGAGACGAAATAACAGTAGATAAGTTTGAGAATAAAGGACATTAGATATTTAAAGACGAAATAAGGACGAAGAAAGGTTGTTGTCATTAATTTTTGGCTGTTGAAATATGTGCTGGGTAGTTTGTTTCTTTTAATGCTGGTTGTTGATATTTTGTTCATTTATATATCGCGGTTCACATAATGTTGCACCGCGGTTCACGTAATTTTCTGATTGTTGATAGTTTTGCACCACAATATATAAATATGTGAACCGCGGTACATCCCGTATTTATTCATTGCGCGGCTCTTGCTCATTAATGGTATTGCAGTCTTTTTGCATTCAAAAGTGGTTTTTTCCAATTGGAAACAAATATACTAAACTGGAGATGTTAGAAACTTCAAAAAAATGGACCGTCCCGAATTTCACCGATAATAGAGCTTCGTGGGCTTTGGGTATGACTATATCCAACAAGTTAACGTAAGGTGAAATTGTTAGTCGGTCCACTTTACTAAATTTTAACCGTTCAAGTAGTTCTTTTTTTTTAGAGATAATTGCGACTCATTCCCCTTACCTGAAATTGTAATCGCTAAAGTGCCTTGTTTTTTTTTAAACCGACAAAAGGAACTGTCATAAAATTCTTCCAACTATACCCTCATTTGTCTTTTTCAAAATAGATGTCTTTATCTTCTGTCATCGGCCATGAATCACAGCTCCAACTCGAAGAAAATCTTTCTTTTCACATGCATGCTTTAATTGTCTAGATATCAAATAGATCCGGAATTGGAAAATCTCTTTTTACTGTACTTTTTGTGTTCTTGAAAAAGAGCTTCATCTATTTTTGCAGAAAATACCCTCATGTTCGTGTTCTCGAACTCGAAAAAAATATTTTTTTTTGCAGAAATCTCATTGATGAATTAAGCTTTAAAGGTGTTAGTTGTCAGTTTTGAAACTGATGCACAGTAGAAATCAAAAGATTGAAGACAGGGAGCAGGGGGCCACTGATGAGCTCGACCCAAATCCTGGTCACGAGCCAAGCACATGTGCCACCACGTGATAAGCACATGCATGTTAGAGATCAAGAAAGAGGTCACCCGGGCAGGATAACCACGGGGTGAACACTTTACATCTATCCCCGAGCAGGAGTCTATCTATCAATCAGCGAGCAGGGAACAGGGCTGCTCGAATGGAACCTGATATCTATCCCGAGCTTAACTGGGAAATAACTCCCGACCCCGAGATTTAAGCCATCACTCTGCCAGTTATGCGGTCAACCCGCATTTATGATCATAAAGGCCTATGATTTCGTCATAGCGATAATTCAGCCCGAATTTCACTCCCATAAGGGCTATATATACCTAACAATGTTTCATTTCAAAGGTACGCTCACTTTTACACACTGAAACTCTGTCACTTTGCTTTCTACAAAGCTAAAGACTTACTCTCACGCCTGAGGGGTTTCGCGAGGCCCTGCCTTGCATTCCTACTAAGGTTTTCTTCTTTTGACAGGTTTCTACAAGATCATACCTTCGCATAAGCCCAGATATCCTACAAACCGCAAGGAACGGCCCAAGACCAAATTGTGTAGCATCATGATTTACATTTTCAATTTTGGATTTTAGTCTTTGATTTTATGCTGATGATTTTAGGTGAGTTTTCGTATTTTAGCCGTCGTTTCATGATGTTAACTGATGAAAATATTTGTAGGTGTGATAGTTGGAAATCCACAAAATTACTAGGATAAACTATATCCTTGCTATTTTGTCCCACTGCTTAAAAATATCAGGAAAATGGGCCATTGTTTAGATGTTTTGATGTGCAAATATCAATCATGTAAATATACTCTAGATACTTTTTTTAACAAGTTGTATATAATTCTTGATCTTTGGATGCACGGTTGAAAGATAATGTTCTGCTCAAAATTCTGTTTTAGGCAAAATAAGATGGGTGACACCCAAATTTTCAAATAGTTGCTTGTGTTGAAGTTGTATAATCTATCTAAAAATCTACTCCGTCGTGTATTCCTTTTTGCCATTGGTGATAGCCTGATAGAATATATGCAGACTGTTTGAAATTCTGGTTCTAGTTACTAGTATACATTCTGGAACAAAGATCTTCATTTTCTATTTAGTTTGTTCCAAGAAAAACCACCATTGAAAATTGAGCTCATATGCTCCCCTGACCTACTGAGTTTGCACGATTCGCGGGTAGTGTTCTGCCCCTTAAAACTTCTATTGTTTGCAAATCAGTCTTAATTAATATTTAGAGCACAATGTTAATTGAGAAAACTGTTCGGCAGAGGAGAGAAAAGATAAGTAACTTTGCCTCTCTTTTTTTTTTTTGATAAGTAACTTTGTCTTAGCTATGGAAATTTATTGTCCCTGAAATGTAGTTCACCTCCATCTCATTGATCTTGTTCAGTTATATTCACTAAATAGACTAAGCGTACTCCACTCTGTTTGAGTATGGCAAACTAAGTCATGTCAAAGAATTGCTTAAAACGACATAAAGATTGATGTAAAATAGTTTCCTGGCTGGTTATTTCCAAATCCCCTTCCTATAGCACTCCATACCATTGATGTTGGATATTAGTTACTTTCAAATTGTACTAATGTTGTTAATGAATGTTAGAATATAGTTTTATGCATATTTAGGGTTATATTGTATATTATTATATTTGTAGGGACCTTGATGTAACTTGTGTTTATATATATATATATATATATATATATATATATATATATATATATATATATATATATATATATATATATATATTGGTGGCCGAACTGATTTACAGTTAACGGCTTCATCAAAATTGCTTGCGTCTTTTCTTTGATAACATGGTATCAGAGCTTTGGTTTGGCAAGGTCGTGGGTTCGAATCATCCCGCTTACATTTGTTACCCAAAATATTGTGAGTGCATGTTGTCACTCTGTTTGGTTTGTGATGTCTTTGGTGAGGCATGTTTGTGTATCTCTCCACGTGTGGACGGGTCACACGTGAGGGGGAGTGTTAAGCTTGATATACATTGTTAAGCCACTATCTAACAGCTTAAGATTTTAAATGAGTTGATCACTTAACATGGTATCAGAGCAGTGGGTCATCCTGGATGGCGGGTAGCTATGGAAGAAGAGAATAGTGCTTTTATGCATAATCAGACTTGAGATTTGGTTTCTCTACCTACCGGTAAACATGCTATTGGGTGTATACGATTAAGGTAAATCCAGATGGCACTTTGGCTCGTCTTAAGGCTCATCTTTTTTCAAAAGGATATGCTCAAACATATGGTGTAGATTATTTTGATACATTTTCTCTGGTTGCTAAACTTGCTTCTGTTCGCTTAGTTATATCACTTGTTGCATCTTATCATTGGTCACTTCATCAGCTTGATGTGAAGAATGCTTTTCTTCATGGTGATTTACAGGAAGAGGTATATGGAGCAACCACCAGGGTTTGTTGCTCAAGGGGATTTATCTGGTATGGTTTGCAAATTAAAGTGGTCGTTGTATGGTTTGAAACAGTCTCCACGTGCGTGGTTTGATAGATTCAGTGATGTGGTGATAGAGTTTGGTCTTATGAGATTTCATAGTGATCATTCTGTATTTTATCGACAGAGTAGTGCATGTATTGTTTTATTAGTTGTGTATGTGGATGATATTGTTATTACTAGTAGTGACAACGCAGGCATTAGTACACTTAAGGAGTTTCTTCAAATGAAATTTCAAACTAAGGATTTAGGTAGTTTGAAATATTTCTTGGGTATTGAGGTTGCTCGTTGCAAGCAAGGTATCTTATTGTCTCAAAGGAAGTATGTGTTTGATTTGTTGGGTGAGACAGGGATGTTAAAAGTAAAACCTTCGGTTAGTCCTATGGAGCCAAGCCTAAAACTGAGGACTGAAGATGGTGAAGAATTTGCAGAGCCAGATAGATATCGTCGACTTGTTGGTAAATTGAATTACCTAGCTGTAACCAGGCCAAATATTGCTTTTGCAGTTAGTGTTGTAAGTCAGTTTATGTCCTCACCACGAACTACTCATTGGGATGCTGCTATGAGGATTCTAAGATATCTTAAACAGACTCTAGGGCAAGGTGTACTATATCGTGATCATGGACATATGAGGATTGAAGGGTTTGCAGATGTTGATTGGGCAGGTTCTCCAGATAAGAGATCTACTTTAGGATATTGTGTAGTTGTTGGAGGTAATTTGGTATCTTGGAAGAGTAAGAAACAGCCGGTGGTGTCAAGATCTAGTGCGGAGTCTGAATATAGGGCTATGGCTAATGCCACGTGTGAACTTGTGTGGATTCGTCAGCTTCTTGGTGAGATTGGTATTGGTAACTCATTACCTATGCAGTTATGGTGTGATAACCAGGCAGCCATTCATATTGCCTCAAATCCAGTGTTCCATGAACGAACAAAACACATAGAGATTGATTGTCATTTTGTTTGAGGGAAACTTCAAGAAAAAGTGATTGTCACGAGTTATGTTAGAACCGGAGATCAACTCGCGGATGTATTTACTAAATCATTGAATGGGAATAGAATTGGTTATATTTGTAACAAGTCGAGCATGCATGATATTTATGCTCCAGCTTGAGGAGGAGTGTTAGAATATAGTTTTATGTATATTTAGGGTTATATTGTATATTATTATATTTGTAGGAACCTTGATGTAACTTATGTTTTATTGGTGACTGAACTGATTTACAGTTAACGGCTTCATCAAAATTGCTCGCGTCTTTTCTTTGATAACAATGAAGAAGCTAAGAGCCTAAGATTATGTTGAGTAAGCCTTACCCTAGGTTTATCCCGGTGACATGGTGCACTAGAACCGTGCAAAAGCTCAAGAATTTTTACATCTTGATATTCATGATTGGTCAGTCTAAGAAGAAAATTATAGAATGTTTTACTACACAAGCAGTGTCTCATTCTTTTGACTAGCCGATTGGGATGTACAACTTCCTATTCTGTAGGTACTGCTCGTTCCTTGATGGATGAATATATTTCTAGTAGATGCGTAAGACAGAGTTTTCAGGTGGGGTGATTTGATTTTGGCTAGTGAATTGGATAGATAATTATGATATGATTTTGGAGGCCTAAGAGGAAGATATTGATCTGATCTGACTAAAGTTACGAACTCCTTAATCCATAATTTATGCCATGCAATAATTGTTTCTTGTATTGATTAAGGACTCAACTCCTTAATTGAAGTATCTTGTTATTTGATTTTATTGGATAAAATTGTAGCTTTTTATGAGTTGAATGAGGCTCTGGCTCCAGTTACTATGTCATAGTTATTCTCAAATATGAACAAATTCTTCTTTTACCCTAACTTTACTATTGAAAATGAACTAGCCAAGTTGATATCACACGGCCTTAACTTTTGACTTAATAAATGGATTGTATTTTTCTATAGGTAAAACCACAATCTCTTAATTTACTTTACTTTTATGTTTGTATGATCAATGGTCAATACTACTATAGTATTGTATGATCAATGGTCAATACTACTATAGTATTGATCAATGACTTTCCAAATTTAGTGAACATTCCAAATCATCATCAACTTAATCATCTAACGGCTCAAACACTTCAATTATATGTTGTAATATCATTTGTCATAATATAATTGAAAAATTACATTAAATTTTCTATAAATTTATGTTTTGGGTTGAGAATTAACAAGTATTCAACCCGACTCATCCGCATTTCAACTCATTTTATATTTGGGTTCTATGGGTTCTTCAAATTACCCATTTTCAATTGTCATGCCTAGTTGAATATGATAATAAAAATTGCTTAAATCTTCAATTTATTAAATGCATTCTAAATTAAATTTCAGAGTATGGCTGGTAGCTCGGTAGATGTTAATGTCTTAGTTACAAAGAAAAATGGTGAAAAACAAAAACAACGAAAAGTGATTGTGGAAAATTACTTCAGTTGCAATTTCTATTTGGTGGCATGAGTTGCACATGGTGAAGACTCCTTCTAGAGATTTGAGTAGTGCTAGGGAGTTCTTTTTTAGGAGACTTTACTATGGGACGGATGCAATTTGTAAAGCACAATTACGGCTTAACAAAGATACTTTCAATATTTTATATAAAAAAATTTGGCGAACAGGGAGAACTTCGTCCAACAAAACATGTTACTATTGAAGAAGCAGTGGCAATGTTTTTATATATCCTTGGGCATAGACTAAAGATTCGAGTCGTAGGCTTCAATTTTATGCATTCCATAGAGACAATTAGTCATCATTTCAAAGCAGTTTTAAAGGTTGTAATCAAATTGCAAAAAGAGTATTTGGTCTAGCCCAATCAAGAACTTGAAGGCTTTGAAGATGAAAAATGGGTATGGTTTGAAAATTGCCTTGGAGCTTTAGATGAGACTTATTTGACTTTAATCGTTTCAGTTGAAGAGCAAGGAAGATATAGGAATAGAAAAATTTTCATAGCAACAAATGAGTTAGGAGTTTGTTCTCGTGATATCAAGTTTATTTATTTTTTACCAGGTTGGGAAGGTTCAAATGCTAATGGTAGGATTCTTCGAGATGCATTGATAAGGTAGTATCCTTTAATCGTCCCTAATGGTGTGTAGTGATTCTTTATACAAGAGAAGTATAATAATTTATTTTTTCTTTTGTATTCTTATGAAAAATTGTATGCATCTTATTGTGTAGGAAAATACTTACTCGTTGATGCGGGATACACAAATTGCTCAGGATTTTTAGCTCCATATAGAGGAACACGATATCATTTGAATGAGTGGACGACATGTGAAAATAATTCGAGAACATATAAAGAATTGTTTAATCTTCGACATTCTAATGCGAGGAATGTGATTGAAAGGGCATTTGGTTTGCTAAAGAAAAGGTGGGTCAATCTATTGGTTGGTCAAAAACTAAAAATCTTTAAAAGTGTTTCAATGCATTGAGCTATTTGCGTTTAAAACGCCCAATTTGTAGCGAAAATATGCTACGTCAACTAATCTGCTTATGAAAAATAGCGTTGAAATAATTTTCCAAACGGCTTTTGAAAATAAAAACGCTATGTTTTGAAAAAGCTACGTTTTCAAAACGCTGCACCAAACGAGCCCTAAGAGATGCCTCGTCGTTTAAAAAAAAAATTTAAAAACCCATCCAAATGACACATAAATAAACCAGAACATATTTTGCATGGGTCGTTTTAAATGAAATAAACAAAAGGCAACAACGAAAAGTTTGATTTTTCATAAATGTTCATATTTTTTATTTGTGATATCCTAGCTAATATTACTAAAAGCTTCTAGTTTACAATTTTGTTTTTATCATTCTTCTCAATATACTCCTTCTTTTAATAATATCATTATTGAACATCATAGAAAAAAAGCTAAGTGTAATGTGTACATAATTAATGAGAGGATAGTGTGTAAGAGCAGCTACAATGTATACAAATTGCTTTCTTCTTGCTAAGAAGGAGATTTACACATCAAGGAAAGTTCTTATGATTGTCATGTAGAGAGAGAGGGTTTTTCCTTCTTAGTGAAGAAGAAAAAGGCTAGCTAAGAAGAAAGGAGACTACAAGGGGATGTGTAGTGCACGCCTTCCTCAAACAAGGCGCATGCACCACACACGTGACACATGAGCGTGAGAGGCGTGGCAGGTGGGTCTCAACGGCTGACTTTGTCTCAATTTTGATTTTTTTTTTCTGATTTGTGTCGTTGGGGGTGGTGGGGGTTTTAACCGTTACATTTGTTTTTTTATTTATTTTTATTTTTTAAAACTTATTTTTATATAATTCTAATTATTGAATTATTTTAACGTAATTTTTAAGTATTTATATTTATGTAATTTTATCATTTTATGTATTTTTTTTCAATTTTAACGTTTTATGTAATGTTCTATTTATGTTATTTTACGAGTTATGTATAATATGTGTTTTATAGATAATCTATTAATTAAATTATAAATTATATAATTTATTAATTAAATTATATAATTTATGAGTACTTTATTATTTTTAAATTAATTTATAAATTAATTTATTTATACGGAATATTTAAATATGAAATATATTAAAGTTAAATAAATTTATTTGTTGAGAAGTATAGATTTAAGATTAAAGTGTAAAGTTAGTGAGGTGATACCGAGACTCAGCTAAGAAGACGTATAAGAATAAATAACATTGAAGATGTTCTAATGGGTATTATCATCACAACATATTTTACAACTCATCATTAATTACATTTCTTAATCCTTGTGTTTTATTAACTTGGAACATTTATTCAGGACGGAGGAAATATGAGCTAGGGGTTTTTCATCAATATCGTACTCCCTTCATTTAGTTCTGATATTTTCTTTTGGGTGAAATACCTCATTCCCTCTCAAAAAAAAAAAAAAAATTAAAGCGTATCACCTTAACTAAAGGCTCGTCTATCGCGGCTAAAGGCTTATAATTGATAACAAAGTCTGATGATTGAATAACTTATGAGTGATCAACTAATAGACTATTTGTTGTAATTGTTGAAAAATAGCTGCTAAGTTGTTATGATTATTTGTTAAATAAATTACAAATGATTCATTTAATACAAATCAACCATAATAACCTAAATTTCCAAATTAACTACTCCCTTCATTGAGGAAACAAATGGATCTCAACTTTATCTTAAAAAGTCAATGAGGTAATATTTAATAAATATTTATTTTTTAATCATACTTGAACAAAAAATAAGTGTATTTGTTTTCAATACCATTCCTATGATTATCCTAAAAAATATTTACAATTACACCAACAAATAAATTATTTATTGTATTTCTCATCTCATATTAAATGTTGAATTAAATAATAACAAATATAGAATTTTATATTTTATTTGTGACCAAATTATAACGGTGGTAGGGGCAAATTGGTCCCACATTAAATGACAAAACATTATATTAATCCTTAAATGTTTTATTTTTATTTTTATTTTAAAAAATTCTTAAAATTAATATTTCATTTGTTTATTTTTATGCATATATAAGAAAAGCGTAAAATAAGAATAATGAAAAGTTCATTGACATGTATACTTGTCTTTGTGTTTTGAAGAAGCAAAGAAGCTTCAAATTATGGCTCTTTGACTTAAGCTTTTCAATGCCTAAAGAGTGTTGTACCTTACTTATTGGTTTTCAGCTTATAAGTTAAAAGTTAAAACAAACACTCTAAAATCTAAATATGACTTATTTTAAGTTAAAAAAAAAAAACCGCTCCAAAAAACTGCAAAAAAAACAAACGAGCACCAAATGTTTAACAAATCTCTACTCCTCTAAAACAGAAATGACTTGATAAATTAACGGGTTAATACTTATCCCAACACACAAGAATCTTAAACATTTCCCACAGAATGATCAAGCTCAAAAGGGGTGTCTTTCTTCCTATCTACTTAGTCTTATGCTGCTTTAGCCGTTTCGCGAACTACTGCAAGCTTAGCAAGTAGACCACATAGCTGAAGATACGAACCAACTCCATCACAGATTCTCATGTGAGCGAATCCAGTTTCCTGCCAAAAAGAAAAAGGCAAACAAGACTGGGATTGAACAAGTAAATTATGGTCATATAAATGACAGAGCTCGTGCTTTACTTCAGCCCAAGTCAAAAATATACTACTATAAATCATACTCTATATGCAGAAATTATATACTTCTTGAGGACACATAATATGTAAACCAATCAGTGCATTAGTTAGCAAGTGCAAGCGCATCAATATCATTTGGACTATAAATAGGTGCAGTGGCGGATCCAGGAATATTGTTGACCGGTGTCCAAAATTTTAACTACTCCCTCCGTCCCAAAATATATAACGCTTTAGGGCTTTTCACATAGATCAAGGAAACATGTTGTAAATACTAAAATTCGGACATTAATTAGGTGTCTTGATATTGCCCAAAGAGCCAAACAACAATAAATATTGGAGAATTTGAGAAAAAAGGGAAAAGTTCCTTGAAAATTACAAAATGTCATCTATTTTGGAACAAAAAAATTATCATATTTTAAATGGCAAGTCCAATAATGGAGGCAAAATTTGATACATATTGGTTATTATTCATTGGTATCAAATGCTCAAATGATCATCTCTCATAGGTATCAAATGAAGGGTATTAAAATTAGGTGCCAGAGTATCAAATTTGATACCTTCCTTATACTTAATTTTGATATCTACTTTAACCATTGGAGATCTAATACTCTTACATAGGTATCAAAATTTAGTTTTGACCCCTACCATTGGACTTGAAATTAGAAATTATACTCATACGTTGAAAAGGACATCATCACCAACATTCATTAACATGTCTTTTGATATAACATACAAGAGAATCATTTAAAAATTGATCGGACATTCGAGTAAATACGTCTTGACAATATTTTTACAAAGAATTTGGGAGGGGCAATGAAAGGGGCAATTGTCAAATATCACAAACTTACTCTAACTTTTTTATTGGGCGGTGTCCACGGACACCCCTGAAACCCATGTGGATCCGCCCCTAAATAGGTGAAGGGGAAGATCAAAACTAACATGTACACCCGTAATAAATAAATACTCCCTCCATCCCAAAATACTTGTCTTGTTTGAAACTTTCCTTTATAGGACAACACTTTTACATTTTCATCGCACATTAATTATGGGTCTCATGAACATGAGCTTTAAGGGAAACTACACATCAAACCATTATTAATAATCAAGTCAATTGTTTTTTCTTAATCCGTGTGCCGGGCCAAACAGCACAATAATTTCCGGACGGAGGAAGTATCAGAATGAATGTGGTGTGTGAGATGACCTTGCTTTCGACCGAATTGGACGGCAAAAAAAGATTCATGTTTCCGACAACAAGTGATTGGAAAAGGACTGAGGTGAGTGGTAGAGTATATGCTTATTGAGATTTCTGAGTTTATGAGGCGAGCTAAGTTGGGCTCATTTGTGCCTCAAGCTTAAAATCATGTTTGAGCTCTACTCGAACCTACAAGAGTCAAGTCGATCCGAGTTGAACTTTTAAAGAATCATCTCTGTTTATTAAACAGCTCTGGATATAGGGCTAAAAGATGTACCTTCATGAATTCTAACTTCAAATACTCTGCCATGTCATAGTTCTTTATAATTCGAAAAAGAGTTGTGATAATGTCAGTTGGGGAGTAGCCCAGATCATAGAGCTGCTTTAGACCAGAGCAAGCATCATCAAATTTTCCTTCGAGGACGTGGCGCACCATATTCTTCACGTGCAAGGGATGTGGTTGATCACATACCTGAAAATAAACCAAAACCACCAAGAAATTCTTAAAGAAATGAAATGATGATAAGAACAGACAGTTTTATGGTCAAATTTGTAACCTTGAAAACATTTTCTTGGTTGACGAAGCGAAATCCACTGAATGTGGCTTGTAAATTATTCAGTCCCTGACGCATGTCACCGTCAGCAGTGAAAATGATTGCTTCAAGTCCCTCTGGAATATAAGGAACCTTTTTCAGGTTCATAGAAAAGAGAAACCAATGTCAATACTAGTAATGTTGTCAGAGAAGTATGAGATTCTATAATGGGAAGCCTGAATACAACTCAGATAACTAGTCATTTGTAAGTTTGGACCAAGTCACAGAATCTATGACAATCTTTGAAAGAGACCAAGAGTTAACTGCAACCCGCAAATTTAAAGCGCTTGCTAGAAAAACTACAGAGTATCAATGTGTTCAACCACTGAACATTTCTTATTCTTCAAGAGCTTTATTATGTAGATTGGGCAGAGAATGAGGTTTCTGGATACGGAAGAAGCTTTGTAAGGATATCTGTGGCCATTCAACTTTTACACCATGATAATGATGATGGAAGGGTGCCTTGCTTTGGTTTGACAAATGGCACACTCTTGGCCTTCGAAAGACAAATTTTTGGAGCCAGTTATAGAAGCTGATCCTAGCTGCATGTGTATATGCATTTGGTTGGCATGGCATGCCACTATCTTAAAGGTGGAAGCTGGGAGCAGGGGTGGAGTCAGTAGCATGAGCCCGGGCTCATGATCAGATTGGGCCAAAAAAATTAATTTTATTTGTCTAAATACAAGGGTTGTGTTTGATACACGGTTCATGTTATGTTTCATGATTTTGTTCATGGTTTCCACTTTCTCTCTCCTTGGTCTCAATATTTTTCTCTTTATCTTTCTTTACTTTTTGATTAATCATTACAAAATCACAAACTCTAATGGTTTTCACTTTCTCTCCTGTTGGTCACAGTATTTTTCTCTTTACCTTTAGTACTTTTACATTAATCATACAAAATCACAAATCGCAATGCGAACCATATATCCAAACAGGGCTATGGTTTAAAATGTTGAATGACAAAATTTGAAGAGTCGAAGTATAAAAGAAAACGAAATATGAGAGAGAGAGAGAGTAGGGATATTGTGAGAACTAAGAGAGGACATTCAACTCAAGTTCTCCAACCATGAAGCGTGGCTTAGTGGTAAGACACTTTACCTACGCCTAACAGGTTGTGGGTTTGAGTCGCTGAAGGGGTAAATGGAGAACTACTATTGATCCTCTTTAATGAAAAAGAAAAAAAAAAAACACAAGTTCTCCATTACGCCAGCAAACAGGAAAGGTTACAACAAGTGAAGGCGAAAGAGCAACAAATCACAGTTGACACGGTTGTGGATCACATTATCACATATCCAGTCATTGCTTCTAGCAAAAACGTATTATCTTCAAACAAACAAAAAAAGGCATTATCTTCAAAAACTTATGTGGATATGCTTCTATTTTGATAATTATTTGTAGGCTAGCGGTGACCAAAACTGGCTTGAGTACTTCAAGAATACTGAAAAGTTTGTAATCGAGCTATTGCAGATGAGGTCAAGAAGCTGGAAAAAGTTTCATAGGACATTTGAGCGATTTGATTCTATGGCAAATCTGGGGTATAGATGAAGGTATACTAATCTGATTGTGTATACCCATATACCCTTGTGGTTTGGTGCATTTCATTTAGGTTGATAATCAAACTAACTCACCATGATTCAAGAGCAACCCAAAGCAATGGGGGGAGGGGGGAAGGGGTCAGAACAAACTAAAATAAGGACTAGCTAGTGTTTTGTCATGGATGAGATTTTCCTTAATAACACAAGTAAGAAAATTGTACCTTCTCTGCTTCAACAACCACCATCAGACGGCTGAGGATCTCTTCATCAGATAACCTTGAAAACCGGACAAGGGCACATCTACTCTGAATAGGTTCAATTATTTTGGCAGATGTGTTGCAAGCAAGAGCAAAACGGGTCGAGTTTGAATATATCTCCATCGTCCTTCTCAATGCTTGCTGTGCTCCTGATGTCATGCTAAATTATATTTGACATAGCACATGAGTCCCAAACCAACAGAGGCTAAATAAACTTAAAATAAAATATTAACAAAACAGAAAAAAGTTTACATAACATGTCAAAGTGGTAAAAAAAAGGGATCAAACAGTGCTTGTTAAATATCTCACTGAAAAGGAAAAAACTTCCCATGTCAAAATAAATAAAATAAAATTACATCACCTACCTATCGGCTTCATCCAGAATTATAATCTTGTGCCGTCCAGGGGGTAGCGTTACTTTCTTCTGGGCAAACATCTTAATTTTGTTTCTCACAACATCAATTCCCCTAAAATTACAAGAAACAAGTAGTGCAACTAAGAAAGTTTGCAAAAAAGTTCGGAAAAGGTTGTATAAGAGCCACTTAATGGTTCACTTACCTGTCATCGGACGCATTTAGCTCTAATACACCCTCCTTATAGTTTGGTCCAAGGAGCTCGTGGGCAAGAGCTAATATACTTGTGGTTTTACCAGTTCCAGGAGGACCCTACAAATGAGAAGCAAAAAGCATACTAATGAGAGCAAAGAACATCATAGTTGGAGTCCTACCAAAATTGGTAGGCAGAATTCTTCTGCATAATATGACGAAGAATTGCAAGCAAGCTTGTACCTCGAACAGAGATAGATAACATCAGACACAACGAGGATCCCGTGTCTTAAAAATGACAATAACTGAACTTTCTAGGCAATGAAAATCATATGATTCACATTCAAATCGGACAACTCAACAGGGTCTGGTTGACTTCAACTATATAGGCAATGTAAGGACTCTTTATTTCACTCACCACACCCATATCGAACAATGAACATGATCTGCACAGACACAGGTGTGTGATGTGTGCCAGATCCCTTAAGTTGTAAATGGACTCTCCAGCTTATGATTTCATTCAAGTTTTCTAGGAATTTTAAATAATCGGCTATCAAACTCTCAACTCTATAATTTTATTTTATTTTGGATAGGTAAGTGTGACCCCTTGTTAGTATGGGGATTGGAACTAAAAACTTCAAGGTGTTTGCCTGAGTGCCCCATCTCTCCCACACCTTGTTGGTATGGGGATTGGAACCAAGAACCTCAAGGTTTTGCCTGAGTGCCCCATCTCTTCCACACCTTGTTGGTATGGGAATTGGAACCAAGAACCTCAACTCTATAATTTATTATCAAAACATATCAGATGGAATATAAAATACAAACCCATTATCAGTGTCCACGTATCCAAAAATTCAAGCTTTTCTCGGATCCGACTTCTATCCTTGCAACATAGAATACAGGTGAATCAGCTAAGCATTGTAACCAAAGAATTTTTTTTCCAAACTGTGCTCCACAAGACCACTTCATGAAGGATCTTCAGGTCTTAAAACTAATCAACCCAACTTTCTCTCTCCATTTTATTATATTCGCACTTCCTAAGACACAAGTACCATACCATTCTCAGTATTGTCTATGACTTTGAAACTATCACTCTGTCAGTCTGCCACTATTCAAGCTCCATTCGGAGAGTAATATGTCATTAACCAGTCTCCATTCATAAATATTTTACATACTTATAAGGCCTATACTTTTATTTATGATAAATAACTTATAAGAACTAGACTTGTTGAATATATACCAAGTTCAAATCTCATGCAAGCATTGACCTACATTACTCGACATGACCATTTCTATACATTACTCTCCATGGGCAAATATTATCCACTTAGCTACTTTCTCCATTTCTATTTATTGCTCTAAGAATCAAGTAAAGAGTCGAAGGATGGATCAGGTTGCTCGAATGGTTTGCCGATAAGCTGAGGCGATGCGACGCCGATAGGGATGAATGAAGAGGAAGTAGTTAGCAGTTATGCAAAATCAGGATTTAGGAGAATCACGACCAGCAGTGTGTACTCTGGCAAGATTGAGGCGGAATCAAGGAGGCTCGATTTTTTGAGACAAATTTGATAACCGAAACCAGAATGAGTCAAAGGATGGGTTAGGTTGTTCGAATGGTATGCCAATGAGCTCGGGGGAAGCAGCGCCAATAGGACTGAGTGAAGAGGAAATATTAATGCAAAGTCAGGACTTTGAAGAAACACAACCAGCAGTGGCCAGTGGGTACTCCGTCAAGAGAGGCTACAGTCAAAAAAATTCGGGAGGAAGAGTCTGGGAATGATGTGAACCTGGCGAAGGATTTAGTGACAGAGATGGAAGGAACAAATATTGAAGTGCCGATAGACCTTACACCCCTTTCAGTAATTCAGCCTTCTGAGGAAGGTGAGCTGAAATCTCTGATGTTTAAGGAAACGGAGGAGGATATCTCAAAGTGGGTAAAGAAAAGAGCAAAAGGATGTGTCAGGTTTCTGGGAGTTTCTCGTGTGGGATTTGAAGACAAAATTTTGGACTTTTTAATGGATATTGAAAAGCAACAAAGATCAGCAGGGGCAATCGGCAGCAAGCAACAGAACAAATCAAGGATTAAAGGACAGAGAGAATTAAAGCAGCTCTGCTGCAACTTAAACTTTGAGCTGTTCGGGGGCTGCAAAGGGGAGGGAAGCAGAAGAAAAAAACTTATGGAAATTCGCATATTATCTTGGAATGTGAGGGGTTTGAATGATTCACGGAAAAGACAAGTTATAGCAGCTGCGTTGAGAAGGTGGAAACCACATGTAGTGTGTCTTCAAGAAACCAAGATGGCAAAAATTGACAGAAGGGCTATTAATACTTTAGGAGGAAATAGATGGATGGATTGGGAGTACTTAGCAGGTATTGGGAGTGCTGGAGGAATTTTGGTAAAGTGGGATAAGAGGAAATTTTCAAAGGTGGATTCTTCTTTGGGGAATTTCTCAGTTTCATGTTTGCTTAAAAGGGTGGAGGATGATAAAAATTGGATTTTCTCTGGAGTCTATGGACCGTGTGCAGATGATAACCGTCATACTTTGTGGGAGGAGCTAAAATCAGTAAAAGACAAGTGGAGAGTTTCATGGTGCGTTGGAGGAGATTTTAATGTAGTCCATTTCCCTCACGAAAGTCTGGGTTCACGAGTGATTACTAAAGCGATGTTGGAGTTTAGTGATGTTATGAGTTTGGTAGATCTGCAATTATCAGGTGGTGATTATACGTGGTTCCAAAACAGCAGTAATGTGCAGTGCTCTAGATTGGACAGATTTTTTGTCACAGCATATTGGTATGATTGCTTCAGTAATTCAGTTCAGTCATGTCTTCCTAGAGTGGCATCTGACCATGTGCCGATTCTTCTCGAGTGCGGAGGAGTTTCCAAAACGAAATCTCCATTTAGGTTCGAAAATATGAGGTTGAAGAAGCAGGGATTTATGGATTGGTTCAAAGATAAATGATTCTCTTATGTGGTTGATGGAGATCCGTGCTTCAAGCTGGCAAGGAAATCAAAGGCGCTGAAAAATGACTTACAAGTTTGGAATAGGGACATTTTTGGGAGGCTGGAAAGTCGTATCATCACAACTATGGACAGAATTAATAATCTGGATAGGAAAGCTGGGGCGGAAAGGCTTAATAGCGAGGAAGAATTACAGGGAATGGAACTCAATAAGGAGATAAGAAAACTCCTACTACAGGAAGAAATCAGCTGGAGGCAGAAATCTCAAATTCAGTGGTTGAAGGAAGGAGATAGAAACACAAAAAACGGGTGCTCATAGGGCTGTAAATCAAGTCCGATCTGTTAATATAATAAAGCAATGGACAAGGATTGTAAGGTCAGTTTGGTTCGGTGATACAGATGAATGATGGCAGAGCAACCTGGTGTCCCACTTTCCAAAGAAACATGCAGGATTGGGAGGTAGATTCCTTGGCTCATTTATTCGACAAACTGTATTTTCAGAAAATCAACCAGCATGAGGATATGTTAGCGTGGGAGGGATCAGCAAGCAGAAAGTTTAAAGTAAAATCTTATTATAAGTTTATAACCTCTTGACTGGAAGAGGTAGGGATCAGTTTCCTTGGAAAACAATTGGGAGGTCTAAGGCAGTAAGGCTCCGAATAGAGTGGCCTTCTTTGCTTGGGAAGCGGTGCTTGAAGCCATTATGACAAGGGAAAATTTGAGGGAAAGGAACATAACCTATGTTAATTGCTGCTTTTTGTGTAAAAGATGAAGATAACGTCAATCATTCGCTTCTTTGGTGTCAGGGTCGGAATTATGGAATTTTCTGTTAAGTCTCTTTGGAGTTTCTTAGGTAAGGCCGAGATGGACTAAGGAGCTTTTTAGGTGCTGGTCTTTCTATGCTCGGAAGAGGAAAATTTTGGTATGGAAAACTGCTCTTTTGGGAATTTGCTGGACAATTTGGAAGGAGTGTAATCGTAGAGTGTTTGATAATGAAGAAGGATCCACAGCTAACATGAAGAACGTGCTGATTCGCACTATCTATTTTTGGTGCTCAGAGACTTTCTCACTTAGTTCTGATCACTATGATGCTGATTTTGTTAATAATTTTATAATTTCGTAATTTGGGTTAGGGTATACTTCTAGTGTACACAGGACGCGTCACCTATTTTGACGCCTTTTGGGTATATAATACAATATTTACTTATCAAAAAAGAAAAGAGCCTACCTTTTGTTCATCTGTCATGTACAAATTCAACTAACACAAGTTTGAGCACCACCTATAAAACAAATCTAGACCAGTCAAGTACATCGTTTCAGCAAAAACTCTAGACTGTTCAAATCCTTTGTGAAGAGGTAGAATGATTCTGGTCACCAAACTTTGGATAGATTTTACCAAATGCATGTGATTGGTTGAATTTTCTCTAGGTCTACACCACTAAGAATGGGATCCAATGTTTTTAACCAGCCACGTGTATTTGCTAAAATTTTGGTAACCATGGCATTATTGGAGAAGACAATCACTTCTCCTGGGAACAACATTACACAATCTCTATTTCTTCATTTCAGCCACCAATTCGTCAAATATCAAAACCACCAATAAGCTCTAATGTTCTAGTCCCTCTATCTGGGAAAAAAAATAAAAAAGTAGCCTTCAATAAGTCAAACTTTGTAACTTTTGCTTCTTTATATTTCCCCTAAATTGCAACTTTAATTGTATATTCTTTTGCATGGCAGGTGGGATAAACATCATAATTCCAAAAGGAAAGGAAAAAAAAAAACAAAAGAAATGAAGGTTTGATCCTTACATTTTTAACCTGCGACTCTTTTATGGGGACAAACTAAAATGGAAAGTGTGACACTTTTTTGGGGGAATGGAGGAAGTAGCTTGAACGAGAAACACAACAATCTTCTTATGAGAAACTCGTGTCAATAACAATCCAAAATGTAACATTTCCAGTGTTCCATGCAAAGAGCCCACTTATGACATTTCTTGGTCAACTTCATTAAATATTGACCAAATTTTTTATTTTATTTTATTTTATTAGGATAAGTAGACCGAAATTTTATAGTAGTATCAGTTTACTTGATGAATGTTCAATGTAATTTTCAATGATTGAAATTTTATCATCTGAAATGGAATGAATGTTTATGAAATAATACGGTTTGGAAATTCGGAAAAGTATAGAGGGTTTGCTTACGGCCAAGATGAGGTTGGGCATGTTGCCATCACGAGCGATAACTTGAAGCCGTGAGACGGCGTCCTCGTTGCCGACGATGTCTGCTACTTTAGTAGGTCTGAACTTCTCCACCCACGGAATTTCATAGCCGTGTCTAGCCAATGATGAAGACGATGAAGCCATAGTCGCTGTCGGAAATCGCAGTCGCAAAGGAATGTTTGCTTGATTTGGACGAACAACAAAACCTTCCAAGAACAAGAACCCTTCGATTTGGAGGGAAAATTGGGAATTTAGCAAGAGTGGCGCTATTTGCACCCAGTCTTCCACTAAATGAGTCCCTTAATCTCTAAACTTCCTATTTTGCCCCTAGTAGAGATGGAGCTGTGATGGTGTATTTAATATTTAGGGAATGAGGGTAAAATAGAATTTTTAGAGATTAAATGGGTTTGCAAATAGCGCCGCTCATTTAGCAATCTCCCCCCCCCCCCAAACTCCTTTTCCTTTATACCCTTTGAATTTCTGATACTTGCAAGAGCAGCGCATCCTTTAAAAAAAAATGATGCCAAAAATTTGTGTAGGAAGTCGGAGCGCCAAATAGGATGAAAAATTAAGTTGGTTTGGATTTGGCCACGAGCAACCCATTTGTAAAAATTGTGGGTTACCTATATTGAACTATTGAAGGGTAAAAGTGAAATATTTAAATATAAAATTGACACATTTAAAGGATAAAAAACACATTTTCTTACATTATGACTTACATTGATAAACTAAAAGTGACACATTTAAATGCAACCGTGACACATTTAAAAGTAAAAGTGACGTATTTAAATGCAAAAAAAACACATTTTTCTATATAGTGACTTACACATTGAAAAACTATTAATTACACATTTATAAGCAAAAGTGACACATTTAAAGATAACAAAACACACTTTCATACATAATAATTTATATATTGATGGACTAAAAGTGATATATTTATAGGCAAAAATGACACATTAAGGACAAAAGTGACATATTTAATAGCAAAGGTAGCACATTCAAATTCATAAAGTTTACGGTTTTCATATATAAAATCTGAGGGTTGACTCCATAATTTCAAAAAATCAAGGGGTGGCGCTGCATGTTTTTAATTTTTAACTCATTTAAGATGGATGGATATGTCTTACACATTAACATCCGTAAGACCGTCTTACATGAAACATACTCTTGTTTGAATACATGTTTGGGTGAGTCTATTTTCATTGTTTTATTTGTTTATCCACTATATTTATTAATGAATGGGGTTATTCATTCCACGATTTACTCATTACTCATTACACCTCATTTCTCCATTTATCCCACCAATTTTACAAATTTTCCACGTTACTCACTACACACCACATAATATACATATTCAACCCGTTTACACACATTAGTCTGTGCAATCAGGTCTTACCGCACAACTAAGTGTGCATCCAGCTCTGGCTTCATACTAGTTAAGGGAATATATTGTCATTTTACACAATGTCATTTTTACAATTAGTTTTGACCGGGTGTATGAAATAGATTTTGGGATGTGAATAGCTTTACTCTTATCAAAAATTAATTGTGCTAATCAATGTTTTGATACGATTACCCTTTAACTCCAAAACCAAAATAATTTTCCAAAGTTCATTAATTAATTTTGCATTTTCTTATTTCCATATAAATTAAATTCAATCATGCACACACTTATGATTTTATATTCCTAGCCACGGTCGAAAAATCGGTTAGGTGCTTTAGGCGCTCACCTAAGTGACTTAGGTGCGCTAGGCGGCCAACTGATTTTGCATATTTTTAAATTTTTAAAAATATTTGGCCCAAAATAATCTCATTTTGGGTTTTTTTTATATTAATAGCAAAT
Organism: Codonopsis lanceolata; assembly: GCA_013146195.2. Classification (NCBI taxonomy): domain Eukaryota; kingdom Viridiplantae; phylum Streptophyta; class Magnoliopsida; order Asterales; family Campanulaceae; genus Codonopsis; species Codonopsis lanceolata. The sequence continues at coordinate 106,781,860 of CM028378.1, read as the reverse complement.
ATCAATTTCAAATTATTAAATTATTGTTATATATTTATAATTTGTTAATGGCTCTATGGACAATTGAACTATTGATTATTTTTGTAATATTTTGAACCTTTGAATAATATTAAATTTCTTATTTTACTTTTAAAATTTAACATTATAATGTAATCATTATTTATATATTATTAGGTGACATTTTTATTTGTATATTAAAAAAAATAATGTTTAATAATTAAGTTATAATAACAAAATATTAAAAACTAAATATTGTGTCTTATTTCTAAGCTCAACCCAGGCGCTATATAGCGCCTAGCCCACCTAACGATTTTTAGAACACTTATTTTAAAGTTGCAACGATGTTGCCTTTTGGCTAGGATCATTGAGCATATGAGAATCTAATAATCTATCCCTAATAATATGTGTGTCAATTCCGAGCCACCAAGTCGAATCGAACCAAATTGATCGGTCCGGTTTCATGGCTTATATGGTTTGATTTTTTTTATTTTTTTTTAATTGAGTGGTTCGATTCTGCTCATGGAGTCAAACCGAACCAAACGGAACCATCATTTAAAGTTGAACCACGGAGTTGAACCACCAAACCAGTAATCTTTTAGAATTATATCATTAGTATTTTTATACTATATAAATATAAAGGCTAATTGGTTTCACAACTCATTGTATTCTCACTTAGTTGCTCTCAGTTGCCATCCAAACATCCAATTCTCCTCACCCTTATTCATTCTCACTTGCCATCCAATCCTCATCACCCTTATTTGTGTTGTCCTCTCACGTCTCCTCTACTATCTTGTCATCTTTTACGTATGATCAACTTCTTCTACTAGTAATTTTTTTCCCAACTAAAGTGTTGTGTGTTTAGTGTTTACATTTGAATCTCTCTCTCTCTCTCTCTCACACACACACACACACACAAATGATTTGAAGTTTGGCTTCTTTTTTTAAGGCAATAAGTATGTTTATCAAGTATTTATATTTTCTTTCTTTTATTTTTATGGGAGTTGATGGGAATCCAGATATGGTTTGGTTCGGCTCAAGATTTTAAACTGATTTATATGTAATATAATGAAAATTATAAATTAATATATTTGTTTTAAAATTTATTTGTAATATTTTACACTACAATTAAAATTATAAACATGATTAATTTATTTTATTTATAAAAACAAAATTGAAAATGCAACTCATTCATTAAAATAATAAACTAATTAATTTATTTATAAAACAATATACAAATGAATTAATTTGTTTGAAAAAATATAAAAATAAAAAGTAATGTAAATAAAGGTGGATGATATGGTATTTGGGACCCATGTAAGAATGGAGGAATAATGAAAATCATTTAGAAGACAAATTTTTAGATAATAAATTTTTAAAAATGTGTAGATGGCAGTGAGACCAATGGAATTGAGTTAGGAATTTTGACCAATAGAGATGATCTCGTGATGTTTCTAATATGTTTTTGGGTGGGTCCGCAAATATATCTTTCCCTTTAAGCTAACCTGGAAACAGTCTTGGTGAATCACATGTTTCGGTGACAACGAGTTGGTTGTTGTGGGTTCGTGTCGTAAACTATCATGGAAGGTATCTAAAGTGTTTTGATCGGTGGAATTCTATTATCTTAAGGTAAGAGAGACTATGTAGTACTATCAGTTTTATCACGTAGTTGTCTTTGTTATTGAAATGTGCTTGTTATTATTGGTATTGATTTGGTATTGAAATAGTTTACATGTTAATTAGCAATGTATTTTCTTGAGAAGTTGTTATTTGAGCACCATCTGATAGAGTAATTTAGTTATATGAGATGATTTAGTGATATTAATAAGGGGAACGATTGTGGAACAGTGATTACAAATATTGGGTTTTGGGCTCAAGATATTGAACACCGACGTTTGATTTGGTTATTGAAATGTTACTTGACCTAAAACTGATTAGAATGTTGAATTGTAACTTGTGATCAGTTGTTATTTGATAGACCCGATATCGTTTTTTGGGTAATAATTTGTGGTCCATATCTATATGTTAATGGACTTTGGTAATTGTATCGCATGTCTTGTTCGTGGTGTTGTGTATCTCCTTTTTTGGGCTTACAAGCTCATCCCGCAATAGTTTCAGGTTATGCAATTGAGATTTGATCGGAGGTTCAAGACAACAGCTATGTGCTCGGGTATTAGTCAGATTGCTCGGTTTTGATAGAGAACAATTATTTTTAAGAAAATTACATTTTTAGTAATCTATTAGTAATAAAATGACATTTTTATGTCTTAATTTTTGAAAGTAGACTATTTTAAGTGAAACATCTCAAAATAGAATAGTGGACTCTTTGCCCAAAACGAATGGATTATTTATTTGTTTGTTTTGCTGTGAGTTTTCGTACTTTTGATTTGAGTAATTTTCATTTGAGTTTTGGGAACAACTGGCAGACCCGGGATCACTAGATCAGGGTCGTTACATTCAGAGTCAGACTTAGTTATGGTGATATGAGGGGCATGGGCCCCTAGTGTGCACTTTACTTTTTCACCATTTGTATTTAGAGTGTGGTGATTCAGTTCTATTTTTGATGAAAAAGTAAAGATAACAAGATGATACATAGAAAATCAGATGGGAGAATTGCATAAAAAATCCTGACTTATTTTAGTAGTTCCAAATTGAACCTCGACTTTTTTTATATAGATTCATTGAAACCCAGCCCATTTTTTGTTTCAATTACAACCTTCCGTCTATAAACATACCAAATGACTAACGGTGGGGTGAGTAGGATGACAACGTGGCATCCTACGTGGACTTGGCGGCAACAAAAGAGACACAACTTTTCCAAAAACTTATTTCCGCCAAATTTAATCAATTATAAACCTTGTACAATTTTATGAATTTCATAATGAACCCTATGCTGGTACATGGCAAAAATTGCATATATAAACTCACCTCCTCATCATCTGTCTAAACATAAACCCACTTCCATTTCTATATCAAAAACAAGAGACATTTGCACAATCATGAGTAGAGAAGTTTGATGCCATAAGTTGTGAAAGATATGTGATAAGTTTATTTTATTTATTTTTTGGTTAAAATTCAGTATTTGTATTTAAGTTTAATCAGCTTTCCTTTTTGTGTTTTTTTCTTGCAAACACAATGGGCATGTGTGTTTTTTCTTTGGTATGATCCACCTCAAAAATCAGTGGAAAGTAACAAATGTCTTTGGATTTGTTTGGTGTCATCATACTTGTTCAACCTACTCTCCATCTTAATCATAATCGGGCAAGACTAAGCTATAATGTAATTAATGGAACGTATGAAAGGAGTGTATTTTGTATGTTTTTTATGTTCATGTAGAAATAAATGTAATGTTTTAATTGTATTATGAATGAAATGTTTAATGATAATTTTGTTTTGTTCCATTGGTGGAAATGAATGTGCAATATTTTATCCATTTTATGTCTTACTTTGATGCCACACAAAACAACAATGTGTATGCCACAGTTAATAAAAAAAATACTGACACAGTTGATCAAAAAACAATGTGTATTACCATCATATAATACCATTACCATTATATATCAATACAAGGCATGCCACAGTTCGATTAAAAAACTATACATATTTTACTTGTGTGTCTCCGCATGACATCAAAAAACTATACATATTTTTCTCTTTAAACCACAGTCCAAAAGTACATTTCTTCATTACATGAGAGAACAAAAGAACTCAAAAACCATGCATTCATCAAAAAATCAATGGTAAGCAATAATCATTCACTACCTAAAAACATTTATATAACATATAATACAATACCAAATATACCCATCATGTTCATTAATTCTTGTCAGACCAAAGTTGATTATCTAAAGCAATCACTGCAATAAATACAAAATTCATCTAAATCATTCAGACATCATAAATATACACTAATAATAACCGGTAACTAATTGGTCTATAAAAAGAGTTACCTAATTATTCATCAAGGACGATTTGTTCACTAGATTTGAATCCAAAAGATTTTGATAACCTTTCATTTAGTAGTCTGGATGACCACCTAGGTGTTTGTGTTGGAGTTGGAGAGACTTTTGGATTTCTTGGAGCCCTTTCAGGTTGTGTTGGTGGCGGTGGTGGAGGTGGTGGTGGTGTATCATTAACTTGGCTTGATGTGATTGGATCAGGCTCTTGGTTTTGTAATGGTTCATACACTTGGTCATCATGTGGCACATTCAAGAAATCATTCAATTCCTCATCTTGTAGAGCATTGAGAATATCTTGAAGTTCCTTTTGGACATCAAACACATTTTTAGGCTGGGATTTGTTGCCTTCATTGTTGGAATGTGAGATGTTTCCTTCATTGTTGGACTAGGGTAAGTTGCTTTCAGTGATGGACTGTGATATGTTGCTTTCAGTACTGGACTGGGATTTGTTGCATTCATTGGTTGGACATTTTCTTTTGTTATGCCCAGTTTGTTTACAAATGGAGCAAGTGACATTGTTTTTCTTCTTACTTTCAAGGTCAGCAGGTTTAGTTGGACATTTTCTTGTACTATGTCCAAGTGACTATCAGTAAGAACAAGTTGTTATCCCACCTCTTCTACCTAACTTCTGAATTCCAACAGGTCTTCTTTCTTGGTTCTCATCATTACCATCTAACCTCCTTAGCTTATTAGGTCTCCTAGCTTAATTTCTTCATTTTATTAACATGACCAATGATAGGTGGTAGCCCAGTCTTTGTCCACATCTCTGGTTCATGAATTGCATCAATTGGTTATTGCAAGCCTTTATGTAGAATTCTCTCTTGTACCAATGTGCCACAAAATCTTCTGGTTGCAAGCTAGTATAAGACAAGGCAGAGATGGCATGACTATATGGTATTCCACTTAACTCCCATCTTCTACAAGAACATGTCAACAACATATTGTATCCCCCTACTTAAAACCTCACAAGTGTGAGCTGCATGTCCAGGTAGGTACACAATGGGTTGACTTTATCTTTATCTTTTCAACAATGACATGAATCTTAGGACATGACAACCCTTTATCTCTCTGCAGCTTATCCCTCAACACATGTGTTATTTTCATTAATATACCCCTAATCCTTTCCAGCTTAGTGATTATGGGATTATCCATTGCTTATAAGAATGATGCATTAAAACTCTCACACAAATTGTTTAGGAGAATATCACACTGTGGTCATGTGTTGAAATGTGACCTAGACCATTATTGAGGTGGTTTAGCATCAAGCCACTTAAATGCCTCTTAATATGTTGCTTTTAAAACATCCAAGCATTTCTCAAACATGGTAGGGTTTGAAACCCTTGCACAATCCCATAATATGTCTTTCAATATCAAGCCTTTGTGTAGCATCTTAAAGTTGTCGTACAAATGTCTAATGCAAAACCTATGCTCTGGGTTTGGACATATTAATTCAAGTTCTGAACCAATCCCTAGAAACACATTGAAAGATATCAAAGAATTAAACAATTGTTGTCAAACTAAAATATTAGAAACACATAAGAAAAATAAAAAATATTGTTTTATACCTTCTGTTTATCTGACATAAAAGTCCAATGGTAAGAGTTCCCCATGTTGATATCATTCTTCAACAATTAAAGAAACCAAACCCATGACTGTTTGTTCTCACTTTCCACAACAGCATACACAAATGGATAAGTACAATTATTCTCATATATGCCCACAGTAGTTAGCAATATAGAATATACCCCCAGTAGGACCCTTCATGTGACGACCCGACCCGGACCCCGAGATGGAATCACAAGTCAAGTCGTCCAAATAGGACAACAATACATACACATACTCAATTATAGAAAACGACGTGACACAACATTTCAGATGAAGCGCGACTCGGCACCAAAAGGCCAAAAATTTTAAAACTTTTAAACCTGATATAACAATTAAAGACAAGTATATCAATTCATCGGCGACTTTACTACGGAACCCAACACTACGCAGCTTCATGCTAATATATCTCGACGGCTACAACATGCCGAGAACAACATAATTAAATAAGAGCTAAAGTAATGCCCAGCGGAAGTTTTAAAAACAAATGAACATAATACATTATACAAGGCTATCAAGCGCTCTACAGACATGCGCCGGACTCAAAAATAGGATACATGAACTACAAGTATAGACATAAATCCAAATAAACCAAGTTCCCAAGAGAAGTCTAAATGACTTGCTAATCCCAACGTCCTTACAAAATAGAACAAAAGAAGGACATCTAAAAACCACAACCTCGTCAAAGCGATCACGGACAAGCGAGAACTCCCGCTACACCTCAACGAGCGGTACGATCGGCTCTGATCTAAAAGAAAAGGGAGGGGTAAGAGAAGTCATAAAGACTTTGTGAGTTAACAATTATGCATGTCATGGCATTATGCAACATACATAGCAAGATATCATCTTTAATATCAAGTCACTCAAAGCATTCATTTAATAAACACTTAAATCACATATCCATGGTAGCACGTTGTTTCACATAAGTGCTATAAAGTAAATCACATATAAGGAGGATATGTTATGGAACCGGTGCCGCTACGTAGCTCCTGCAATACACAGCGTTAACATTCGTGCCAATGATACCCGTGATGAGTGTATCAAAGTACCGAGCTCTCTACTGTACCGAGCTTCTACTCGGTTACCAAGCTCTCTACTTGGTAATTAGACTTGCCAATGTGCTCTCTTGGTTGCAGCCGGGCTACTTCCCCACGTGGCCAACGGTGGAGGCGTGTGATAAAAACCCGGTATAACAACCCATCACTATCACGAGTCCCATAACTTCGTGGCGATTGCATTGTCACACCAACGACTCAATCAAATATGCCAGCTGGACTCATGCAATGCCAAGTAGATGTTTACTCGTCATGTAATCTCAAATAAGGAATAAGTTCGACAAGAGCGAACTTATTCAACAAGTAGTTGTTTACTCATTTAAGGAATCACACAAGAATTCGACAAGAGCGAATTCAACATGACAAATAGATACATTATTCTACAACATGCTCTCAATCATGCATTTACTTCACACGATCACATAAACCGCATAAGAACTCAATCGAGTCTTAAAAGCACACAAACATCAAGGCATAAGCATCAATCCATCTCAAAGTATCGTAAGCTAATTCATTAGTCTAACGAACTACATTCGTCGTAGGGATTGATTTTGGAGTCGTTATTGTTCATAACTCCCTAATTTCAACTCCGGTGAGTTTTACTACATTTCAACCAAGAAGAGTATTGATATTATATGTATCACATTGCCCTCTCCTAAGTTCTCCGTTCATTTAGAACTTGATAACTAAGTCGTTCATGTTCTTAAACTAGCCTTAAACACAATCTCGAGTTTCAAACCCTAGTTTCGGCGATTTTGATAAACCTTGAATTGAACTAAATTCTTTCACAAGAGTTATTCCCAAGCCTAATACAAACAACATTCATGCTTTAATAAATGTCAAAATCATAACTTCATAGAGATTTCATAAAATCATACACATATTTTATATGTTGAATTGGAAGCTTTGTCTTCACAAAAGGTGTTCATAATCAACCCTAGAACAACTATAATGAAGGGGTCATGCTATATTATTGAACATGAAAATTCTGGGAATTGTCACTCACTTTAGTCCTATGATTAATGGATGAAAGGTTGATTAGAGAGAGGATTTTTGTAGAGAAGATCGAGAGCTTCGATTTGGTTGTCTCGGTTCGACGATCGGACCACCGGATCTCCGGGAAATGGTCCTTCAAGTTTGTGTGACCTCCATGGACGAATTTGAGCTCAAGTCTCTGAAGTTCAGCTTGTTTAATGATCAACAATGGCTGAAGGCTGAATAAATGACTTATATACCTCCCTAGAAGACCCCAATCCATGTGATGGATGTTAAATGGCCTCTCATTGGCCAAGGCATGTGAGCCATTGATAAGCAAATGATCAAAGGCTCAAAAGGGGTGTAAACAAGTCAACAAAGGTGGCTGAGACTCACTAAGGTTGGCCAAGGGCAAGGGTGCAAGGGTCAATAACCAAAACTTTTAAAAAATCTCCAAATGCTGAAAATAGGACAATGCGGTCGCATTGTTTTCCATGCGACCGAGGTCATTTCAGTGCACTTTTGTTGGTGCTCTTAGCATCTCATGCGAGCCACTGATCCAAGAGCCATGCGGCCGCGAGGTCCAACACTAAAGCATGATCTTAAGTGACCCTAAATGATCTCAAACTTATTGGCAATAATCCTAAGGTCTAACCCAACTCAAAACAAGTCGGAAACACTCCCGAAACACGTCCGAAACAAGTTAAAACATGGCTGGAACCACTCGACAATTGGCCAACGAATCAAACACGAATCAATCCCAACTTAATCTAGGATAGAATGAACATGTATTAGGCTTGTTTAATCATGGTTATGGCTTGTATTCAAGGCCTAGAACTCAACCGAACTTCTCCCGAGACGAAATGAAGGCAATACAAGCAATGATGACAAACTACAAAACACAAACGAAGCAACGAATCTTCTAAACTCCCAACCAAGCATGAAACAACTAAGATGAACATTCTAAGTCATAATGCAAGGTACTAAGACTCTCATGAGTCTTATTAAGGTGCTAACACGTTAATACGAACACCCGAAACAACAACAACAAGGCATGCAACGCATGGAAGACCATTACTCTCTTAAGGCCTTAAACAATTCAAAGCAAGCAAGATATGAATGAAATGATGTCTCAAATATGTCAAGACATATTGTAAACATGTTATAATGATGTCAAACATGAAATGGGGTTTGGGTTCTCACACTTCAAGTAGCAACCATCCAATCTAATGATTGGTCTACATCCTTGTAAAAAATCCTTCTTTAATGGTGCGAGACAAATATAAAGCCTTTTGAATCTATTATTGTCATATGTCAGCAACTCTACAGTTGAACCAGGGCTCCTTCTCCTTAGTTCATGGCAATAATCATTCAGCTTCCTATATTGCTCCTCCTATGAACCTTGGATCAACTGAAGTGCAAGCTGTTTAGCTCTAAAACATTTAGATTTAGACACTTTTGCTTGGTGCTCAGACAAAATATAATTTTGCAATGCATGTAATGGCATATGAAGATTTGATCTGATTCTCTCCAAATACTTCTTAGTAATCCAACTTGATGTGACACTTTTATTATCCAAAGACCTATAGCAATTACTATGGGTTGGATTGTATATCTTCACCTGAAACTGGTTCTTAGCTTGAACCTTGGATACATACACCATCCATTCACACCCTTCCCTGTATATAGCCCTCACCCTATTCTTTTCGTTTTTGGCATACCTTATTTGTTTCCCCCACTTGATAAAGTGTTGTCTAACAACATCCTTAAACTTTTGAATTGAACCAAATGTCATTCAAATTTGAATCTTAGGGTCAGACATATCAGCATCTTTGTTGAACTCAACAAATGTTATAATCTTCTCCCTAGTTTCTTCATCACTTCCATCCATGCTATCTAATTCATCATTAGTAGCATCATATTTATCCATAAAGTCCTCATCATTTACTTCCACCCCATTTCTTTCATCATCAGTAGCAACCCCTTTCCCGTTTTCATTTGTATTTTTGTTTACCCCACCTCATTCAGCATCCTTATCAACATTATCATCAAGCAAGTTATCATCCTCAAGATCATAGTCACTATCAATGAAATTATCTCCCAACTCAATTGCCCTATCACTATCATCAGTATTCGACACATCATTATCATTATCAACATTAACATCAATCAAATTATCATTAGCGTTTGATACATCCCCTGTATTGACTTGGCCCCCATCTAGATCCATACCAAGACCTAAATCAAAGTCTAGATCAATCCCAACATTATGTATGATAAAGTACAAAGACAATATCTTGTTTCCAAACTCCAAATTGAACAACTCATTATCTTCTTTTAACTGCCTGAATTAATCCCCATTTTCACCACCTATTTTGTTGTAAAATTCAACTAACTATGGATCATATCCTAAAGTTTCAGTAATATCTTCCAATTCAATTAGTGACCATTCGTCTCTTTCACAGTTGTCAAAATAATTAACATTTCCCCCAACATACTTACCCGACTTGAAGTGACCACCATGATGCACTTTTATAGTAAACAATGACCCATTTATATTGAAAAGTATAAAATAAAAAATAAAATTCAAACAATTCAAACATTTTAATATATACCATTGCACACATACCATTGCAATGGACCACATACCATTGCAGTGGACCACTGTAATACCCCGCCTATTTTAATTAAAAATATTAAATTGTTTTGATTAAAAAAATTAAATTTTGTTTTGGACCTATTTAGTAACTAATTAAATTGGGTTGGGCTTGGCCCACTTTTAACTAGACTTTAATTCCAATACTTTAATAATATTACTTAATTTATTTTGGGTCCATTTAACTTTAGATTTTCAGTTAGAGTTTTGTATAAATAGAGTGAGAGGGGAGAAACCGTACACTTTTGAGAAATAAAGAATCTGGTGCGGCAGTCGAGTAGGGGAGAATAGCCGGCGGAATATCTTGGAAGAAAGTCCATAATTCAACTTTCAAAATGTATGATGAATAGTGTTTTTGATTAATAAATAGTGTATATTGATAAGTAGTATACTGGTGTTTTGATTAAATAGTGTACCTTTTTCTCATAGGCGTGTGTGTGTCTTTGAGATTTGTGTATAAACAGTTCAAGTATTACTTTGCATGTTAGTGATTGAGTTTTGATTAAAATAATAGATTCGGACTATGAGAATAGTGTTGGAAGTTTTGATTTAAAAATAATAATAAAATTAATTAAAGTCAGAATGAATTGTATCACTGACATGCAGGGAAGGTATATACATATATAAATTGGAGTGTGTCCTTTAGTGTGTGTGCAAAGAGTAGATAATAATACCTACCTAGTAAAATATTATATTACCTAATACCTATATATATAGGTCTATTAATTTGACATTTGAAACTATTACGTGTGTGTGTTCTGTGTATGTGATGTGTGTGTGTCAGTGGGGGTTTAAATTATATATTATATATATTATACGTACAAGTAATAAAACCATACATGTGCTGGGAAAGTATTTTGTGTGTGTGTGTGTGCATGTATGAGTGTGTGTTTTACTTTTAAAATAATAATAATAATAACAATAACAATAAATTATTTAATAAAGTATTACTATAATTATTGCTATTTAAATTCAATAGGTTTTGGCTAGTACATTTTTAGTTTAATAATCGTGGTATATTTTGAACTTAGACTTGGACAAGGAAGGTTAGGACGATCATACGTGTTGTGAACCTTTTTGTTAAAGCATTTTGAGGTAAGGGATTACGTTTCCTTAAGGTTCTTTGCAAAAGTATATAAATACTTTTAATGTTAGTCTTCCGCTAATTTTTAAATTATTCGTTCTTTCAATTGTCATGTCTGACCTCGTGTCCATAGTTTCTTTGACTTCGTCGTTAGCCGTTGTTGAATGTCTTCATTATGAATTTGTTATCGCAAATTTTCGTGCTTAAACTTGTCCACATGAAATACTTTTTATTATCGAAAAAATATATTTTGTATTTGTCAACTTATCGGCATACTCCTTTGTATTGAAAATAATGATTTGTAATACAAGTATTGTTTTGATAGTGATACATTTATAGTATCATCTAAGTTGTAAAAAAATAATTATGATCACTAAGTATGAACAACCCGTCACGTGGATTACGTGATAAACAATTAAATTAATTAAATTACACCACTTGACCGTGAGTGCGGTAATCTGGATATACCTTAATATTGTACCCTTCGGGGAATTTGTGTATCCTTCGGGGTATTTGTGTACCCTTTTGAGGGATTCGTGTACCCTACGGGGATTTACGTACCTTTCAAGAGATTTGATTCTTGATCAATAGACTCTTACGTGATCTTAATAAATATTTTTGATCTTCGGTTATTACTAGCTGATATGAGACAGTCAGTAATGACAAACTTATTTGATCCATATTGTTTAGTTTTAACTCTCCATTTAAAAAAGGGATTTTTAATCTTTCGTTAACTATCTTTTGATTTTGCAAGTTATCAAATGTATAAACTTTGTTCTACATACAACATGATTATTCTTTGAATCACCCCTCCTTAGAAATCGGAGGGGCGACGTATGATTTTACTGAGCTTTGTTCGCTCACCTTTCACATCACACTTCTTCCAGGTCGGAATTAAGGACTAAGCTTGAGATAGAGGATACCAGTGAAGGAATCAAGATTTTTAGGGCATATTTATATGTTTTTGGAATTTAATAGAGACATAGTTAATTTAGTAGACTTTTGTTTCGTGATTTTGGATGAATGTATTTTTAAATTGGAGACTTTTGTAATTCTAGTTGGATGTCGTTTGACTAATCTTTATTTAAGTTTGAATTTGTAGTGACGTGGCCAGATGTGAGTTCAAAAGGGTCGGACCCAAGTTTGGGGCGTTACAACCACAACCTGAAGAAGACCACATATAATATATAAAGGAGAAACTGAAAAAAGTAACACTCCTTTGTTTACATTTGCCCCACTTGATCAGAACAAAGTAAAACATACAATAAAAACATAAACCGAAAAAACCAATAAATGCCAATAAAATCAGAAAACACAAAGCACACTTCTTTGTTTATATTGTTGACAGACGACAAAAGAGGAGACAAAAAGCACAAACTAAATTAAATAACGTATATGCTTGTTGAAGACATTTTATTAACTTATGAATCACATACAAATAATTATAAACATATGAGAACACTAAATCATTGAGATGTAAATATAATTTGTAGGGTTCGCATACATACCATAATCAGGTAATAGATACTCGTTGAATAGCCTCAAAGACCGCATTGCTTTGATTGTTTGATTGGTAGTGTTACAAACTAGGTAATCCTTAAGCACGAAGGATAAATTTATGGGCTAATTAAGCATATCGATCAAAGCCCTAATTTCTCCTCTCGCCCGGTAAAGCCCTAATTTTGCTTGATTTTGACCTTGATGCAATTCTCCCCAAATTATGACTGAACCATAATCAGGTGTGAAATTCACGTGATTCTTTTGTCATCGCCAAGTCCACGTAGGATGCAACGTTGGCATCCTACTCACCCCACCATTAATCATTTGGTTTGTTTATAGACGGAAGGTTGTAATTGAAACAGAAAAAATAGGCTGGGTTTTAATGAGTCTATTAAAAAAGTTATGGTTCAAATTGGAACTATTAAAATAGGTCAGAGTTTTTAACGTGATTCTCCCAATATCATATCATTTTGTGAACTAAATTTGGTACTCATTAGGCACCCATGATGGGGAGTTTTTACATAGCTCTCTGTGGGTGAAAAAGCTTGCCGAAAAGATGGAAGTATTTTTTTAAAAGAGCAACTATTTATTCAAATAACAACTTTTTCTTTCATGGTGAGTCATAATGTGGTGTTTTTTTCTACGAAAAGTAAAAAATGGTTTAGATAAAGTGAGATTCATAAATTAAAAAATGGTTGATTTTTTTTTTAATAATGGAGAGAGATTTGAGGTTTTTGTATTTGGAGTTGGCAATGATGTGACATGTGCGAACCGCAAAAGAGCTTTTGAAAAACCTTCCTACATTGTGGGTGCTCTTAGGTGTTTTTTAAATTACTCGAAGAAAAAGTAGTAACAATGGTGAAAAAAAAGGTGATTTTTTTTGGTAGTGCCCTAAAAAAGCAATGATGAACACCCCCTCCAATGACTACATTTGAATGTAAAAAAAGAAGATGAATACACCCGATGACTACATTTGATTTCAAGGTAAAGAAATGTGTGAATTTACTAAGAGCATGAACAATGGTAGATCTTATATAAGATTAAATGGAGAGTTAGTAAACAATGGAGGTTCTTGGAAGAGCATATAGGGAACTTAAGTGGGCAAAAGTAGATCGGAGAGCTTGTTAAGCTCATTTGGCTTAACAAAACAAACAAGACCAAAATGCTACCGTTTCGACTTCAAAGAAGCTGAAACGACGACACTTTCACATTGCACAACCAACAATTGAAACAAAGCTACTAAGTATTGACACACATTGCCAAAAGTTTTCCACATTTTCCCCTTTCCGGTTTTTGCTCATTTTGACCCAAATTTATTTTTTATTTGTGTAAAATAAAGTACATATGTTTCTTTATAATTAAAGATTTTGTTTGTTTCATTTGGACAATATAGTCATTTTCTATGATTTTTTTCAAAATTTTCTCTTCATTTTCCTCTTTTCTCAATTGTCATCTCTTCAAATCATTAAGTTTTTCAAAAGCTTCCCACCATTGTGTAGCATGTTAGTAGCTTAGCTTTTAATTTTTATTCATTTTTATCAAAATAAATATTTAAACTCCATAATCCTCTCCACCGTTGTTCTTGCTCTAAGGAGTAAAAGGTTAAACTCAAAAGGCATTTATTTTAAGCTTGACCACTCAATCTCAAATAGGAAATTGTTGGGTTGTGTCTAAAAGTTATTTTAAGATTATTTTTTTATAGATTCATCGCACAATTTTAATACTCCCTCGAGTAAAGAGTCTACTATTTCATTTAAAAATTCCACTTTAAAAATTAAGGCATAAAATGTCATTTTATCACCAATGGTCTACTAAAAATGTCATTTAAAAAAAACTTGACTTTCAAATGAGAACTTTTTACTCGGAACGAAGGGAATATGATTTAGCACTACGAAAACTTTAAGAACAATTGATTTGAAGTAAAAACTTAGGTAAGATGATCTTACAATTTTTTATGTAAGATATATTCTATTGATCCGACCTACCTGTGGTAGTAAGTTGACTTATGAAAAAGTGATGTTTCATCTTATTGTTTAAGATCCAGTAAGACGGTCTGTATATAACTACTCTTGCTTTGTAGCTTTCATGTTAATCAAACACATCCAAGAAGTGAGTTTGACTACACCAATTCAATGGCATGGAATTGGAATTGGAGCGTTAAAAACTAATTCCAATGTTTTGGAACACAATTAAATTTTGCAATTGGAATTGAATTGCAAATCAAAATGTCTCAATTACATAAAACTAATTATATACTAAAACCTAATAATTTGAATTCAAAATTTTATTCCTTTTTTTTCCTCTATTACTTTACATAATAACTCACCATTCTTTAACCACCACCACCACAACTTCCGACCACCACCGCTCGCCAGCCACCAACTCTATCCGCCTCCAACTGCCTCCATGCCGGCAACCACCTCCGCCACCGTTGATAGCCTCCTCCAGCACCGTCAATTGCCTCTTCCGACCACCACACCCTTACCACCAACTTTGGCATCCACCACAATTAATTACCACCATTATATGATATTTATTTTAAAAATATAGAAGGTTTTAATATTTGTTGTTTTACCATTTGAAATCACTAT
Source organism: Codonopsis lanceolata (assembly GCA_013146195.2). Lineage (NCBI taxonomy): Eukaryota > Viridiplantae > Streptophyta > Magnoliopsida > Asterales > Campanulaceae > Codonopsis > Codonopsis lanceolata. The sequence goes on along the minus strand of CM028378.1, from coordinate 106,766,441 downwards.
CAACCACTACCACTAGGCTAGACTAGATATTTGAAAAACTATTTCAATCTTATTTTAAGTACAATATACAATTACAAATTGAATTTCACACATTATCCAAACCATAAAATTGCTATGATTTTAATAGTAAATTCCACATTATTTAAATTCTATAAAATTTAAATATTTATAGAATTCAAAAACGATAAATTGGTAGATATTGTCAACTTGTTGTAATTTGCATATAGTTTATCATAGTGATGTTTTTAAGTAAATTATCTTTCTACTCGGACGGACTCACTTGTCTTTAATCACTTTGTTTGTGAAGGTTGATCGACATCCACAATTTAAAGTTTTAAACTATCAAGGTGCCTGGCTATAGTCATTCTCCTTTCAATTTTATTTTATTATTAATTTTTTTTGTATAGTTTCATTCACTTAAATAGTTACAAATATAAGCTCTGTAAGTCCAGATGGCAACAGTTAAGGCTAGAGGGGGGGTGAATAGCCTTTAAAAACTACGAGGGTTGATTTGTAAGACTTGTAAAATTGACAACGGAAAACTAGTTTTATCAGTCAGCTGAAAATTGGTCAGCTAGCTGACACTTTTGAAAATAATTAGGCTGATGAAAGTTGGTCAGCTAGCTGACACAACTGTTTTTCAAAAGAAGTTGTTTTTAAAGTTGATCACTGAATGTATGGAGAAAACTGAAATACAAATTAACTGAACAATTAAGCAAACAATTGTTGTTAACTGACTGACACTTAATTAGTTAAAAAACTTCTTAAGTGTTGAGTCAGTTTGCAAAGATATAAGAAGCGGCTGACAAATCAGTTGAAGTGGTTCACAGATAAACTGCTACGTCCACTACCAAGTTGGTCAGACTTGGATTTTTGAAGTGCACTAATTTTATTAAAAATCTATTTGATCTATAATGGATCAGTGTACAACAAAAGACCGGTGTTTGTGGAGAGTGATTGAGAAACAATCAAACTCGTGAGACAAACTGACTGATTTCTAATTATTTTGAAATGGATCACTCAGTGTTTGCCTAAACAATAACTAGAAAGAAATATTCAAAGAAACGTATCTAGCTAATATTTTTCTAAGAAGACAAAGTCACAGAGAAATTTCTTGAAAGTATATCGGCTTTTGACTTTTGTAAAAATTGTCGTCTTCTTCAAGAATGCTTCCAGAGGGTATTTATAAATAGTCTTCAAGAGTAACCCGTTAGGAACACATTTTGAATTTGAAAATGTGTTTGGCAGATACAAGATCTCAAAAGATCCTGGGAAATATTATCTAGCAGAATATCTACCAAAAACACAAAGTAGGAAAGTGTCAGTACAAGTATATGATCAATCAAATAAGGAAAGGTAAACTGACACTAAACACGTTAAGGTCAGGTGAAGAGAATAGCTAACAAAATAATTTCGGGCTGACCAAATATAATTTTAATTTCTTGGCTGACAATCAAGTGGAATGTTTTTAAGCAAATCTAATTTTATGCAAGATTCAACAAGCTCCTAAGGGGGTGATCCAGTGATAGAGATGAGGCTTCCCAAAATGTGAGGTCTCAAGTTCGATCTCTTCCCTCCCATATCCAAAATGATCAAATTGATTTTGAAAAATGTCAAATGCAACCATTTATTTTTAGACAAAATGAGTATCTATATTACAATACACATCTCAAAACACGTGTGTAATTGGTAAAAACTAATTAGAGGTTAGGATTTACTTTTTTTTAATCAAATTCCTACGGCCTAGATTTACTCACAATCCCAAGCATGTGAATTCCACCAACAGCTTCTTCCAACTACTTCCTCCAATTTGGGTTTGGAGTGGGAAAATAGACCGACTGCTTCTTCCAACTGCTTCCTCCAATTTGGGTTTGGAGTGGGAAAATGGATCTACAAAACCAAAAACCCACCCTCCGATTTCTCAATCTTTCTCTTCTTGTCACGCTCCGTGTAGCGTTCGGCACTTCCCCGAGCCCCATCAATCTTTCAATTTGTGGGGAGTTTTTGAGTTTTCCAGCAAACATCAACCCTTTTGTTTTGTGTTCTTCTGCTTTCTTCCATGCTTATTTTCCTTTCTTTTTGTAATTTTTTTGTATTTGAAAAACCTAATTTTTATTTATCTTTTTCGGTTCCATCTGCAAACACCTCCGATTTCTCAAGCACTTCTTTTCATGTCAAGCTCCTCGGCACTTCTCTAAGCCTCATCAATCTTTCAGTTTGTGGTGTAGACATAATGAAATCGAACGAACCTTTTGTTGCAAAGATCGAGAGTGGCTCTAATCCAAAATTCGTAGAGAAAAGGACTGGTCAATGGGGAAAGGAAAATGTGTGAGGCGATGTTTAGCCTGCTAATGTGCGGCTCTAATCCAGTTTGTTTTATGTTCCTCAAGTTTCTTTACCCACACTTGTTGGGTAGAACCCTATACAATCTTACAGATTATATTGAAAATAATATTAAATAACAAAAACCGTTGTGCAGCAGGTTGCTTCGAACCAAGTCTTCTGGTGACTTATTGGGAAGTCTGCTGGTGGCTAAGCAAGGTCTGCTGGTGACTTGCTGCAAAGTCTACTGGTGGTTTTGGATCAAGTCTTCTAGTGAAGGTCTTCTGATGACTTACTAAGTCTGCTTGTGAAGGTCTTCTGGTGACTTACTAAGTCTGCTGGTGAAGGTCTTCTGGTGACTTACTAAGTCTGCTGGTGGAGTCTTCTGGTGAAGGTCTGCTGGCAGAAGCACTGAAGGTCTACCGGTGGAAGTATTGCAGTTCTATCGGTAAGGTCTAATGTCTGCTGGTAGAAGGAAAACGTACTAAGGCCTGTGTAACACACAGTTTCCTTGAAATGTTATTCGTCCCACTCCCTGTAAGTGCATGGAGTTCTTACTTAGGACGAACGTCTCCCGGATCTAGCAGGCATGGGATGACTTTACTTAAGGTCCGTGGCGAATTTATGCCAGAAATCAATCACCAAACAGAGGCCAAACAAAAAAGACGATCAATATGCAATGCAAGTGTATCCTCTGTTGTGGAGAATGGTTCCTTTAAATAGGCCAAAAAATCAACAAGAAAAATGTGCAAAAGGCGGGTTTGTCTAGGTAGCACAATTTGGTCCGACATTCGTGTTCGCGTGTGCAGGCACACGAGTACGCCAGTCCAAGCCAAATTGGACATTGATTTGCACCCCCCCTGCGGGCGCGGGAAGGATAGTTCTTTCTAAACAAGCTTACCCAACCACAAGGGAGCCTTTGTATATAAACCCTTCAAGCCTTTCACATTTTCCCAATGTGGGATAACCCACTTCCAACATTTCAAATGTCCTACTTTAAACCTCTATAACTTATTCATCTGATATCCGAATTGGACAAATAAATATAGTATTCTTATGTACTCACGGAGAAGAACATAATTCCACAATTACCACAGTCATTACATAAATGACTCACAAATAAATTAGTGCCTCAAAGCCCCAATTTACTTCACTTAAAAACACTAATTTTCCAACAACACTATCATAGCTACTATAGGACAGTTAATAGGCTTTAATCCTTCTTCATCTTTTCCAGCTTTTGGCTTTTTGCTATCCACATTACACATTACCAACAATTTTTACTCATAAACGAATGTACCCTTTTAAATTTCCTCGGCCACACCTTATTGATCAATATGTGTTCCAAGCTACCCTTCAACATTAGATTTTCGTTGTTTGGTGAAAGTTTCTTCATCTTTTATAATAGTAATAATCACAACATCAATTGTCTACAAGAAACATTTTTTGTTATTTAGAAAAAAATACCCATTTTGTCCTAAAATTATTATCTTGGTTCACCTACCACACGAATTAAAAAAAATTGATTTGATTATTAAAAAATATTTGATTTTATAATAGTAATAACCACAACATCAATTGTCCACGGAATTTTTTTTGTTATTTAGAAAAAAAAAACTCAATTTGTCCTAAATTTATGTACATGTTAGTTATAATTAAAGTATGAAAAAAAAAGTAAACGTAAAATGGTAAAAGTGATGAATTTATCAAATTTTCATTTGAAAATAGTTTGTTTGTTTTGAAAAAGTTATACATTTAAAAAATCTAAAAATCTTGGTATAGTATTATTGATTTAGGTAAATACTTAGGTAACGTCTTAAGAGTATTTTTGGTAAAACGGATCTTCTTTATTTGACCCACCGTGTGTTGGTGAATTAAATCATGAGAAAGTGAGATTTAGAATTAAGATCCGTAAGACGGTCTTAAAAGAAACATACTCATAAATTTAAGTCTGATTCATGATGTCACAAACGTAGCAGCAAATAAATGTGTTTTTTCATTAATTTTTGGGTTTTGTTCTCTTTCGTTGTGTAGTTTACATTGATCCGACACCAATAAAATTATAAGCATATATTGGAATATTCATATACTGACTTTTCCATGCTTCAATCAAGTCATGCTAACGTCGTGCCATAGGCACTAACACAAAATCTAGTTTATCTACAATCATTAAAGAAAACATGTTTAATAAATAATTTGGTCCCTGAACTTAACAACTGTTCCTGTTTGTGTTCTCATACTTGAACCCTTCTTGTTTTGGTCTCTAAACTGCACATTTGACCATACACTTCGTCCCTCAAGTAACGGATGTCAGTTGGGATGTTAAATATTACATGAAATGATTCAAATACCCTTAGATTCAGGTTAAAATTAAATGCTGAGTTGGAATTATAAATCAAATTTATAAAGGAAAAAAAGTTAAAATTAAATAAAATGGTTGAAGCCTCCACCTTCCCCACCGATCACCTATTCCACCTACGTCATCTACCCCCTCTCTCTCTCAGGCACTCTTGGCCCTTGCTCTCTTGTATTGCTGAATCATCCCCCAATTCTCCAAAAGAAAGATTAGCCAGAAAGACAAATCGAAAAGTGAGACTCAAGGTCATTGCCAAAGAGTAGAAGATGATCTGGGAATTGGAGCATGATGGTGCAAGATGAGGATCAAATGTTCAATCATGATAAGTACCCCCAAAAATCGGAAAGGAAAAGACAAAGGAAACCGTAAGCCCATTGGAAAAAGCGGCAATTACTGGGTTATTATTAGTTTTGTTGTTAACTTGTTATTGCGGGATTTGAATTCTTTTGCATTGGCTGCTTTAGGTGGGCGGATGCGTGGAAAATCGTTTAATTCCTCTTGTTCTTCGTAGGAATCATCGTATTCCAGTCAGAGTTATTCCACCGAGAGGTTGATTCAAAGGTTGTCTTATTCAGTGTTGTTTTATGCGCCCAACCCATTTAGGGGTGGGGTGGGTTTTTTGTGGGTCTAGCAGTGGGAGTTGGGTCAAATTTCATTTTTGTGATGGATGGTTTTGCCGCGTTTATTTTGGTGTATGGGTTCTCGTCTCATCAGCCTGTTGAAAACAAGTGTTCTCAAACTCCACATGAAAAGCAGAGGAATCATCAAACCAAACCAAGCCGAGAACGCCGCAACAAGTGTTCCTCCTTTGCCTAAGGTATTTAGTATTTTTTCAGAGATATGAACATAATTATCAAGTTGTGTTCCATCCAAAATTTATGAACCTTGTTGCCAAACTAAACCAAGTAACGTGAAGAAATGAATAAAGAAGGAAGATGGTGGGTCTAACTATTTTAGTTTGAAAATCGCAAACAAACTTGATTGTTTCACGAATAATTGACCGACACTTTCAACTCGGGGTTGGGTTTAATTATTTTAGTCCAAAATTAGTGATATGGGAATTTATTTGAGTCATCTGTAGAAATGGGTTTGAGTTATCAGTGGAAATGGGTAGCCAAGTGGGGAAGGAGGAGGTTGCTGGGTCGTGGAGGGTGGTGGGTGTGGGGTTGGATTGAAAAAAATAAATCGAATTGTTTAGTACAATAATATTTTTTGTATTTAGTTTTAATTTTATAAATGTTAACATAAAATTTGTTAAAACTAATTACTTTCTCTCCCCAAAGAAAAAAATAAAATTTTAATTTTTAAAAATCCATATTGAACTGATAAATATTTCATATTAAAACAATTTTGTTTGTATTATTTTCCCTTTTATATTTAGTGTAGCCAAAAAACAAATTCCAACTCAGCATCTAATTCCAAATGAAACCCCACTTAGCTTTTACCAAGAGTATTTGAGTCATTTCATACAATATTTAACGTCCTAATTGACGGTCGTTACACGAGGGACTAAGTGTAAGGGTGAGCATAAGTTTTCTGGAACCGGACCGAACCAATGGAACCGGACCAGACCAGTCAAAAATGGATCGGACCAATACTTTGGATTGATCCTGGATCTAAATTTTTACAGAACCGGACAATTGGGTCGGTCCCTAGTTCCAGAAACCAAAAACGCAGAACCGGACCAATGTGTATTTATTATTATTTTATTATATATAATATACAAATATAGTATAATTAATATATATATATATATATATATATATATATATATATATATTGATAAGAAGATAATAAAAGGGATACAACTTACAACCTAAAGAAAATATATAATAAAAGGGATACAACTTACGACCTAAAGAAAATATATAATAATTTGATTCAATATTCAACCAAGTTTCCTTATTTGATTAAAGAGAAAATAGAAGGGAAAACATTGTTCTTACCTATTAATTAATTTCTGCCTCTTTTGTGATTTCAAACATTATTAGTTTGAAGGATTGTTACCTGTAAATTAATTAAATTAATCATAAGGGGATCGGAGAGGAAGATGACTTGCAATAAATTTTCTTACAACTTTCTTTTTCATTTCTCTTTATTAATTTGAAAGTTATGATTTTTACCTTTAGTTTATTTTGACAAGAACAACGAACCCAACAAAATGTTGTATGAAGGAAGAACATGATTTGATTATTGATCATTGTTTTTTAGAAAATCTAGTTATCCTCTTGATTAAAGATACGCATCGTATTTGGTTACGGTTCGTATGTCTTCAATTGGTTTTTGGACCGGACCAATGTATTGGTTCTCAGACATATTGGGTTGGTCCTGGTTCTATATTTTTTAAGAACCGGACTATTGGTCTGGTACTGGTTCTCTCAGTTTTTCCAAAAAAGTGGACCGAACCGGACCAAGCTCACCCCTAACTAAGTGTATAGCCAAATGTGTAGTTTAGGTATCAAAACAAGAAGAGTTCAAGTATGGGAACATAAATAGGAACAATTATGAAGTTCAAGGACCAAATTATTTATTAAACCAAGAAAATAATTTCAACCAACAAAGGTCGGCCTGAGTGGAAGGATTGTGGTCGTTTTTTAGCATGCAAATTTTTTCTTAACACTTGATAGAGCTCCCCACTTCTAGTGATAATATTTTATGGATTACCGGATTAGTCGTGAAACTTGAGTATATTTTAGGAATCAAAATACAAATTAAAAAATAGATTTTAAAAATGATAGAGATGCAAAACTAAAAGTTTTACCTTTAAAATATTATTTTTGTCAAAGGAGGGAGAAAGAGAAACAATTAAACATATAATAAAATTTACGCAATTTTTTGAATAGGTCACTCGCTTTAGGATTTGTGTTTTCATTTTCTAATTTAAATCTAAATACAAGAGAGTGAAAAAAAAGTGTCACGCAAAAATTCAGAAACCAAAAAATCAAGCAAGTATGCAAACATACTCCTTCCGTTCCACCCAATGAGTATTTATTTGAAAAGATTAATTATCAGAATCCATGGAGGAAACCGAGCATGAAGAGGAGGTATCCGAGCTCAAAGGGTCCACGGTGTTTTCTACATGAATAGTGTTATCAACGACACTTTCCTCGGCCAAACATAACTCACATTAACACCTCTCCAGGCTGCGTCGCGAGGAATAGACTCAGCCTCATTAAGTCTTCCCTAGACTCGACGTAGAGGGTGACCTCAGCGGAAAGAGGATCCTCGGCATAAAGGGGAGCCTCGACACGAGTGCTAACCTCGGCATGAAGAGGAGCCTCGACATGAGGGCTAATTGCGACATTACGAGGGACCTCGGTATGAGAGAGACCCTCGGCGGAAAGGGACCGGTCAAAGGTACCCTCGGCCAAAGGGGCAACCTTGACTACGTTACTAGGAAGAGGAAGTAAAAGGCTTCTAGTTGACAGTGTATCCGGGTAACCCTATTCCAGTAATCTATCAACTCCATGGAGGAGCTACTTGACGATGAGGACGAGAACACATGAAAGGGAAACCTACGGGACATGCTTCAAAAAAAGAGAGGTTTGAAAACAATGTCGTGTGTAGAAGAAACCTGAATAGACGCCGAAAAAACCAACAAATGATGAAGATTCACCTGAAAAACAAAACAATGGGAATTAAACCTGGGAGATAAACCTCTAAGCAAACAATGTTTCAAAAACAAATAAGAAGCCTAGCCAAAGAGAAATCACCTGAGAAAGAAGGAAAGGCAAACCTACGGTGCAATCAAGAAGAGGCAACAGGAAAAGGCAGTCGGAAATAATCACCAAAAATCGCCTGAGCTAGCAGAAGAAGGAATCCGGAAAAAGTAGTAAAAGTAAAAGTAAATGGGAAAGAGGAAAAAGAGAAAAATCTTTATACCTCTTTGAAACGACGTCGCTAGACAATTGGGCACCCACTTCCATCAGGTCAGCCCGCGTGTTTTTTACATATGTCTCTCTATACGACGTCGTTTTTCCCCTAGATCTTTTTTATTTCGAAAAAGAGGGGCAGTAAAAGTTTTTGAAATTTGAAAATTGCCTAGAACATTTAATGCTGAGCCAACGTTGGGAAGAAAAAAAGTCTTTATGATATGACAATTATGGCCCGAAACCTAATCTCAACTTTATCGCCCCACCGAAGGGAGTTTGAGGTTTTTACTTCTCAGCTCCAAGTCGGTAGATATAGCTTATCGTGTTTTATTTTAATTATTTCCTTGCAAGTGGACAAGACTATTGTAGAACAGCTTGGGAAGCAAGTGTTGAACCATAGAGACAAGAAGAATACCGATGGCAAGAATATCGATAGCAATTTGTAAACTAAGGGAGGGTTTTATTTATTTTATTTAAACTAATTATTCTACTAAAACAGTAAATCTAGGCAGCAATCACAGTTGTAAAGATCTGATGGAAGAAGGAAATCTAGGATTAGGGTTTCACTTGCATCTACTCTATTGCTTATTTAGATAAAGTATCATTCAATAACTTGGGTTCGTTCACGAAAGATAGATATAGCCTGTCAAATTATTGTTCAGTCTCCATCTCCAAATAATTCATCCATTCTATATCCTAAGCACAAGAACATATGGAACCTAACTGTCACTTAGGTCATATATATGAGTCTGACCCTAACTTATCACTCTCATGCATCGATAGGTTCAATTTATCATGATGGTGAGCCAGTGTACGACATATGCATATGGTCGTGCAGGTATCTGCACCTCTAGACCTTTATTACTTGCGATTCCATTCATTTGGTCAAAGCTAGACAATAAAGGGATTGATAAACACCATGATCAACAAGAATTGAATTAATAAAAATATATATTAAGCCATAGATTCGATACAAGTTACCTCCCAACTCTTAGATTAATGGATGGTTAGTTCATCCTTGAAGATGAACTGCACAACGAGACGAAGGAATACATGAATCGATATTCAAAAACTGTAATTACACTGACTAAACTATGCAATACAAACTAAAATCTATGTTAGAGCTGTTTCGTAACACTTTCTGGACGTCCTCTGGCTTTGGCTACCGTCCTTTATTTATACCAAGGTGTTGTAGGGGAATAGAAGGTTCAATCCAAAAGACCCGTAAAGTCGGTTCTAGGGACCTTGCAGCCGCATGAAGATTTCACCTTGCGTCCGCAAAGGTCTTGGGCGGGCTCTTCAACTTTCTGCCTACCTTGCAGAGGCAAGGTCTTTTGGCCTTGTGACCGCAAGGCCTCCAGTTTGTCCTTTTTGTCTCTTTTCAACTGTTGCACTTTGCACCCTTCCTTGAATCTTCATTAAAAGCTTCATAAATCCCAAAAGTTCACCTAAAACCTTGAAACTCACAATATAGCTCAAAAACACATATCAGTAGCCAAAAGCCTCGTGGAATTGCTCATTTTAAGTCATAAAAGTACCCGATATGGACGTATAAAATACGTCTATCAAATACCCCCAAACTTAAACTTTGCTCGTCCACGAGTAAACAATACTTATAAATACAAAATTAAGCATACAAAAATTAAGAAAATATTTTTGGAGGGTGACACTATTTACACTCCTCTAGAAACCCACAAACTCAAGGAGACTCTAACGAGCGACTCGACTATGCAGATAAATACAAAAACGAATAAATACAAAAGCAGGTGAAAATTACTCTAAAAACAATAAAACAAAAATCTTTTTGGTTTTAACCTCAAGTCATAAGAGCATGGCATATCAAAGTAGTCTCAGTCAGATGCTCACTACATATGTGCAAACTAAATCACAGAACAAAGTGACTTATACTCAAGCTGCTACAGGTTTTAATTTCTCTATGTGTGTGTGCTAACCAGTCATGGAGAATATCTTAACTAAAACAGTTTTATTAAGCTAAGCACAACATTCATTCTAAAATTAGAATTTTTGAATAAAACCAATGCAACATAGAGTATGAGATCTGTCATCCAAACCCGGTCTATTACAGAAAGAGAAATCACCAAAGATTTCAAAAACTTATACATCCATCTCATGCACTTCCTATGTATGACATACAATGCTCTCCTGCCCCAATTACTTGCAATAGCTAAGATTATGCTAACACAGTGAGCTTGCGAATAATATGAATATGAAGTGGAGATCAATTTACATGCATTACAATCAAAATGACAAACACAAACATTGGCAAGAAGATCAATAGGTCTTTAATAGCTTGTAATGTAAGGCCTTGGTGTAGGGGGATATGATGGAAAGGGAATAGAATTCAAAGTGAGAAAGCAAGACTACCCTTAACCCCTATCATATTTTTTTCTCTTGAAAGCTATGTTTTCATTTGAATCTTCTTGCACTCTTCTTCTTCCGTTTCATTTTTCGTCGGTTTTTTTTTTTGAATGTAACATCGACGGGGAAGAAGAAGCCTTCGAAAAGTTTTTCTAACTGAAAATTGGTCCCTTAAAATTAAATTCCCACTCACATCCTACTCTCTCAAAGGATAGGCTAAAGTGTATAGGCTTTTCAGGTTAAGTTAATATTGGTAAAAGAAACGAAGTCGAATGGGGGTTCAATGTGTGCTTAGCACACTCCATTCTTTTTAATAAGGCTTAAAGGGGACACTAGGGATATTTTTAGTAAAGGTCGAGAAATATTTAGGCTCAAACGATCCAAAGATGGCCTATATCATATCTTAATGTCAAAATACTCATGCAGTTTTTAAGAAAGTAAGACATATAAAATATCATATCAATTATGAAAGTTATGGAATCGAAGATTTAGCATCACTGGATTTCATATAAGCATTCGCTAGAGCAGATGGTAGGGACAATCGAGACTAACATGTAGAGATGTTAAATTGGGTTGGCCCTAACGCTACAGGGTCAGCCCTATATGGTCGCGGGTTAAACGGGTCATTTAAACGGACCACTCAAATCGTGACCCTGACCCTAACCCTGTAGGTCTCGGTTTAATAGGGTCAGCCATATTAGACGATTAACAATAATACGAATATACGATCCAAAATAAAATAAAGTCATACGACTTAACTACTTAAGTCACAAAATTTAACACAAAACAATTAACAATTCAAGCACTCATTAGTCATGACTCATGAGTTCTGATCCAAACCACCACATCTATTATTAATTACTTTTAATTACTGAATCTAAAAACAAACCCAAATCAACCTTAAACATGGATGAGGAAGACTAAAAACAAAACCGGGATAAGCTTTGCCTGGATGGCTGGATCCAAACAAGCGCCTTCGGGAAAGAAAGAAATTGAAATTGACCAAACAACAGAAGAAAACAAGATCCATTAATTGATATCGGAGAGTAAAGTGACAAGAAAATCCAAAGTGGTTTAGTTACAAAATATATAGTGGGCGTACTGGCAAAATTGTCACTTTTCTGCTTTCTTCATTCCTTAAGAATTAAGATACAAAAAAAAAAAAAAAACAAAACAAAAAATATACCCCACCTGCAAGGTAATAATAACATGAATTAATTCACCATGTGTTTACACAATCAACAACATGGCTAATATGGAGAAAAATAAAAAAAAAATCCTCATGGATCATTCCCTCATATTGTAATATCTATGTTTAGTCAACAGTCACCAAAAAGATCAAAATGAAATAATAAATTCACTTCAATTTCCAATATATACCAGAAACATCATAGAAAAATTAACAAAAAATGATAAATCACTCTAATTTTGCAGTTATTCATTTCAATATTTTAGGTAGAATTAAACATGGGGTGCTTTTAAGGTGAATAAATTAAGACCAACATAATAATGTTTAAATAATTATTCTAGTTACCCATTTTATCTTTGAATTATGAAAATAACCTTTTATTTATACAAATATTCTTATTTTTATTTTTATACATAATCAATAAAAATGAAAATAAAAATAAACGGAGGGAGTATGATTACAATTTACCAACAGTAAAAACAAAAAAAAAAACCCATTCAACAAATGATAGTACAAATACCGAACTTCAGTCTACATATATCTTTCATCAAACAACAAGCAAGGACTAACCATCCATCCAGCCAACACACTCAAATGGTGAGTTCCCCACAAGCAGACTACAATTTGCTGACAAAAAAAAACACCATCCCAACTAAATATCACAAACTTGGTTATATCTGAAACAAAACCTATTGTGTGACGCCCCGCTCCTTCGTTATCTCGGTTGGCGTGCTATACTTGCACTTCTTCCTTTGTCGACTGTATGTTTGGTTTGCGAGAGGGTCTAGATATGTATGAGAGACCATATTAAGACCGAAACAACATTAAGAGACTCCATATAGTTGTTGACTTGCTAAAGTCGCCGGTCGTGACTCGACGATAGTCGGAGTGCGACGCGATTGTGGGTTTGCTTGCGTTTTGGGTTCGTGACCTCGGTTTGGGTCCTAGACCTCTTTAAGATGGTTTATTAACATGTTTAGATACCTTAGACTTCAAGTTGGAAGTGTTCCTTAAGTCTATCGATGATTTGGAAGTTTTGGAGATAGCGTTCGTCTCTATCGCGTAGTTCGGGAATCGAGTCGCGTAATCGTCTCTCCTTTGGGATTCTTATTCCCCTAGTTGTTATTCAACTTCCTAGAAGTATTTAAGCTTCTTCATTAGCCCTTAGACTTGCCTTAAAAGTCTCCTTTCATTTCTCGTTCGATTGTAAGTTCATTCGCGCTCCTGGCAGACGCACGTTGTTGCACCCCCTTCCCTTCGCTCCGAGTTGTTTCGGGAGTTCTTCGGGTGTGTTTTAGACTTTTTTTGAGTTGGTTTAGACCTTAGAATGGTTGCCCATAAGTTTGGGACCATTTAGAACATGTTTGGACCAAGTTTTGGAGGTTCAGGGGCCGAGGCGCCCGCCTGGCACATAGTGAGGCGCCCGCCTCAAGTACTGAGAGCATCTTTGTGCAGGACAGAGCCAGGCGGCCGCATGGAGAGGGGTGAGGCGCCCGCCTCAACCCCAGGTTGCTGTTACGGGATTTTTGCCCTGTTTTGAGTTTGGACGAATTATACCTATTCTACCCTCATTAAACCCCCTCTAAACCCTTCCTAACCACCCATACTTAACCCAAATCATGTCCTAACATTAGTTGGAAGTTAAATTAAGTTAGATTAGTGATTGATTAATCCTAATCTCCACTAATTGTACCAAGGAATTCCCTGTTTTGCCCTCATTGCTTGGGAAGTATATATAGCCCAATCTCTTCACAAAATCGAGAAATCTCTTCATTTCTTCTCTTCATCCATACATTTTAGAGAGAGAGACTCCATGGGAGATTCAAGCCCTAGCTTCTTCTCTCTCTTCGATCCTAGACGATCCACCCACCCGATTTCCTTCAAACTTGAATCTTGAAGCCCTCGGCGAGTAGAACAACTTCACCGATCGGATTTGTGTTCTCTTGAGTTTTCACTCAAGCTAGGTAAGTTACTCCCTTTTGATTTTGGTTCATTGGCCCTAAGGAAAACAACTTGTATGCTATTTGTGGGCAATGAACACTTGTTATGTTGTGTATGCCCAATTTGGGGATTTTTGGAAGTATGAATTTGTTAGGAGCATTTGTAGAGTGATTTTTATGATTGTTGAATATGTTATTACTCTTCATTTTGTGTTTCTAGGCTTATGAGCATACTAGAAATCATGTCTATATGCTATTTGGGTTTATTGTGGAATTATGCCTATGATTGGGGCTTTGGATGTATGAACTCACATGATATCATGAGTAGGAACATTTAAGTGGAATTATGAGATTTATGAAATGGGTTTTGATTTATGTTGGGATTTTGTTGTGAATTTTAGGGCTCGAGAATTTAAGCCCGAATTATCGGATATATTGTTGTTAAATAAAGTGGGTATTAGTGTTGACATGGATGAAAGGTTTAAGAATGAAACTTAGTGTTTAGACTCTACGGAGTCGTAATGGGTTCAATATTGTGTTAACGAACTCGGGTTGAAGTCTACGTCATTTGGGTTTCGTTGACTATGTCTATGATGAATTCTTGGATTTTAGGCTTGGGAAATAAGCCCGGATTAATTTTGGGATAATTTATATAAACTTGAATGATGTGCTAAGTTTGGGTTGTATGAAATGTGTATTTAATGAAATGCGATATTAAGACTCAATGGAGTCATATTAGGTTCAATAAGATGTTAATGAGCCTTATGTTGAAATCCTACGATGTTCGGGTTTGGTTGGTTTTGATCATGAGTACCCGAGCATCCCGAGTTGTGTCCCATTTGTGACTCCCACGACATAGAAGCTTATTGGGGATTTGATTAGGCGTGCTCGTTAGGGCACGGAACATTAGAGATCAATCTATGAACTCGTATTACTTTAAGAAATGATTAATTGAATGAGTTCCCTCTTAGGGAATTTGGTCGCGTGCACATGAGAGCACTTGCGAGGATATGACTACGGCTTAGTTTTGGTACCCTTGAGATTGGGTTGATAATGTCGAGTATGCATGACAATTGGGACTATGGTTGAGTCCGGTGTACCTTTGAGCAAAGCTTAAATGCTAAGTCTTGGTTTATAGTTGTTCTTAGACTAAATAATAGTCTTTGGTTTAATCCCGAATAGAGGGCTATAGTAGACCTCACATTGTGATTTCTTGAGCTTTTATGCTACGTTTGATTGGGTTGTGACTTGAGGGTTATGAATACCTCAATAGGTGGTTCTTGGACTAAACGGATAGGTTGGTTGGATTTCTTAAGTGTGTACAATATGTGTGTTGTTAATTTGGTGTGTAGAACTTTATGTCCTACATGATTTGATATGTCCGCTATGATCGGTCTTGGTTCTTGTTTGAGCATGAGAGTAATTATCTACTTGTGCATTTCATAAAAGCCCAGCTGGCATTATTTGGATTGGTTTTAAAGTCAGGGTAGGACGATACATCGCCTATACGAATCGTAAGATTCGTATTCGCTATGGATCGCCGTACCTGGGACCTCACACACCCTCCACTGTTGGCCCCAGTGGGGAAGTTAGCCCATCTCGTAACCAATAGAGCGAATGGATTATGCTAAGCTAGACTGAGAAAGGGCTGCCCTTGCGGTGTAGCCGCTCAGTGAAAGTCGATGTAATCACAGAGCATCGATGTGGCACGAACCAGTAACATTGTGTATTGCAGGAGCAACACAACGGAGCTATTTGGGTATCCTCTCTATCCCTTATGTGGCTTACTATGAGCACTTATATGAAAGATAATGTGCTATATGTTTTATGAAGTTTATGTTACTCGATGACTTAATACAGGTTTATTGTTGGTATATGATAAAGATGCCATGATTTTATACATGCTTGTGCATTATGCCATGCCACGACATGCTATGCCATACATTTGCATTTAGTAACTTACTGGGTCATTATGACTCATTTCGTGTGTTTGTTTTCCTTAGTTTTGCTGATCCCGCGGGATAGTGATTCCTAGAAGGTGGTCTTCCGGCTTTAAGCTTGGATTTAATATTATTATGTTTTGTATCTGTGAGAAACGAATGTAAAGTTATGTAGACTTTACTTGGGTAGATTATGTTAGTACTTTCTTATTGCATTATTTTGGTAGCCGACTCGTTTGGTCGAGCTGTTGTATCTTTTAGAAGTTATTCCCTTGTTATTTAGAGCATGCTTTAGCTCACTCATCCTAGTATTGTTGGTATTGTCATCTCCGACGACGTTAGTCGTGAGACTTGGGTTTAGTTGTTAGAATTTGAATATCTTATTCTTTTAGTTGATTTATTCCTCCGGCATGTTAGCCGTTGAGTTGTTGTTTATCAGGTTGGGTTCTTGTTGCTTCGCCGGCCTTAGGTTGCCGATGGTTTGTTGTACGTGCGCAATGTTGCGTCACGCGAGTCGTAGATTTGTCGAGAGATAGTCGTCTCTCAGCCTTGTATTCCTTAGTTTTATAATTATAGGCTTTGGTCCCACTTATGATTTACTTCCGCAGATATTAGTTTTTGGTTATTCGGTTTTGCCATTATGGCTTATCATTCCTGTTTAGAGTTTGTTGGTTCAACTCTGGACTCGCACCACTATGCTTAGCGGGTGCTTGTCCGTCTTTTAGCTTGTCTTGACGGCACGACCTTGGGATTCCGCATTGGAGTCCGGGTCGGGTCGTGACATATTGGCTATCGATCATCATGTATACCATATTAACACCCTTTTTGGTGTACCTTTAAAACCACCTATACTGCTCATGCTCTACAGAACTATCTACTTGAAACTAAAGCATTCCTTTACATCTCATTTGGTATTCATCTACAAGTCAAAACTTCTGATGAAATTTCGTGAGATACCTCCACAATCACTTCCCCAACAATGCCCAGTTCACACAGCACACTACCGAACACCCCAAAAAAATTAATCTTTTAACAAAAATTCCCAACAATCGACCAAGTAATTCAAACCCAGTTGAAAAAAATTAGAAAACCCGAAATCTTTTACTAACAGAAACATATTTTTTTCAAAAAAAACCAAATACATCTTGGGGCTACCAAATTTAGCATCACTAATTAATAATTTCTAAATTAGGGTTTAATTAAAAACTTACCTGTTGAATCTTGAAGATGAGATGACGATTGACGGCGAGATTGAAGACTGAATCTGTGAAGACGACGGCCCGGCCTCCGAGTGAAGCTGTGATTCCTGTGAAGACGACGACCTCCAGGCTCCAGTGAAGCTGTGAAGACCGAAGACGACTTCCTTTGCGGCTTTGCTGGTTCCTTTTGGGTTTTTGGAGTTTTTGTTTTGGGTGAAAAAGTGAAAACTTTGTCTCTGTCTTTTTTTTTAATCCGGCCAGGTTGTTTCCCCCAAAAAAATTTCTCAGCCCGCCCCAATTTGTCCACGACTCTGCAGGGTCGGCCCATTTAGCCCGTTTATTACACGGGTCGTGTCTTCCCGACCCTAACCCTTTCCGGTTTTCGGTTAATATGGTCGACCCTACAGTTTCCGGCCCTTTTAACATCTCTACTAATATGCAGACACGGTTCGAAAGTGTACTTGAGATATATTAGTAAGAAAAATCCAAGGGATCTAACTTATCATGCAATTGACCCTAAGTTACAATTCAATGCAACAATCATGTTAGGACGACTATTCATCATATTCTTGTGCATATCTTGTTGTTAAAATGAAATGTGTACTATAAACTTTATAAAAATGTTCAAATCAATCAATAATCATGAATGGTGTAAGTGCACAGAGATTTGGAGAAAATCAAGAATTTTGCAGAATCAAGTAAATTCCATAATGATCTATGGAAAAGTTATGTGGTTCATTGCATTAACTCTTCATCGACCGAAATTACCATACCAGGACTCGAGGATGACAATTTTGAATTAAAACATTTTTTTATTTTTTTTATTTTTGAAAATTTTTATAAAAAGAAATTGGAGATGGGCGATGACGATGACTCTTTTGATGGGTCCCTGAGAGAACCAAATATTATAGTATTATGGTCAGGGCAACATCTCCTAAAATAAGAAAATATAAAAAGCAAGAAAATAGAGCGAGGAGAAGAGACGATGGAGGGACAAAAATTTTTCCCTCACCCTAAAAACGTAGTCCAACTCAACTTTTCATTAGGCTGAGACCTGCAAAGGCCCTGGGCTTAGAATCCCCCCCCCCCAAACTTAAATTCTATTTTGTCCTCAAAATTGAGGAATATCATATAAGAGGGTAAATGGAAGAGAAATATCAAAAGGACATAGATGGTCCGCCTAACGAAAGAGGAAGAAACTTGGGCTTCGACTCATGGTGAGTCAGGAGGAAATAACGAAGGAGGACGAAACTCGGGGATCGTGCCAGGTGGCATCCCATAAAGTGTGGAGACATTTTACCCCACCTGGTTAACCCAACCAAAAATTTGAGTCTGGTCGGCATGCATTTGCGCCAACTACTGATTCATCATCTCATTTTGCAGCATGAGCTCCTCCTGCCTATTGGAGATCTCCTCCAAGGGATCCTCCTCCTCTGGTAGCTCCTCACATGGGCCTCTCTCACGTGATTGGCGAGGGTGCTCAAACAAAAGCGCTCTAGAAATGTCGGGGACTGCCCGAACTCTCTCCGAATCTGGAGTTCAAACGACTCCAGCCCCACTACAAAGTTCAGTAATCAACTCGGGAGCGAATCCCGCTTGTCTTACCTCTAATAAGGGTGCGTTTGGGCATTGATCGGACACCAACATCGCGTGACCCACCTGGCCAAAATGGTGTAGATCAAGACGACCTTATGCCAAGTCACCGTGTGCTGGTGACCGGAAGGCATAAGACGTGCACATATAAATTTGAACACGACGTTGGCCGTATTCGTGAGATGGGTCTCGTCCATGGTGCGGGGGCCGAACGGTGGACCTTGATGGTGGTTCCAAACCGCGTCAGGTGTTGCAATTGCCGCATTTAACACCGAGAGAGGAACAAGGTCGGCGATGTGGATATTGTACTGGTCAGTATCACTCGCAAGGTTGGGGATGCCAAAGTAACGGTTAATGCTATGGGGCGAAAAATCGACATCCCTACCCCTAACAGCTGTATGGTCAACTACCTCACCAGTAATAGAAATAGGCCCGTTGACATAGAATTCGCAGACTAAGGCCACCACACCCGGGGTCGCACAAAGATTGCCCCACCTTCGACGTTTGAAGTGGGCAAGGAGAGCAAAGTCTTGAGCCTTAAATCCCCTTTCAGGGACTATCCTCTTGGAGAGCTTCCTAGTGTAGCTCTCCGATGCCTCAAAGGATACGAATCAATAGGGGTCATAATGTTCCTCCTCCTCTTGGGAGCGGGACGAGGATGGGCCGGTATTTCTACGCTTAGGGGCCATTCTATTTAAGCACAAAATAAAATATACTCTCTAGGAAAATTAAAATTTATCAACCTAACTAAAGCATGCAAATTAAAATAATCAAAATAATTCCAACACCCTAACATGCAAAAATTTGACGAATCAAAATTTTAAATGGAGAGGGGATAGAGGATACATGGATTACAAGCTTTAACTCAATGGAGGTTGACCGAATTCCGAAGCTTTTCTGGCCGGAATCAATGGTGGCAGCAACTTTTTCTTCAAAGCTTTGATGAAGGGGGATGGAGAATGGAGTGATGATTGAGCTTTTGAAGGAGAAGAAACTTGGCGCTTGAATCCGTGGTCGAAATGTAGGGAGCTTCACCAGAATTTTAAGAGAGAGCGAGAGATTGCCGGAATTGCTGAGTGCTGAGGGAGAAACTAAATTATGTGAACTGTTGTTGCTGCCTTGATCCGACTTATAAAGAGGGCTAACGGCCTGCTGCGCAGGCGTTTAGGCTCATGGTCCCTTAAGTACCCGATCAAAGCGGAGCAACGCAGTTGATGAGGTAGGCTTCACGCATGACATTATTAGGGCCTTGCGGCCGCAAGGTATTTAGGCCTTGCGTCCGCAAGGTCCACAGATTCTGTGCCTTGGGAGCTACTTCACATATTTTTGGCAGTTTTCGTTTTGGTCCTTCCGTTACGTTCCGTTAAGTCCGTTTCTTTCCTTCACTCTGAAAATTCTACACAAACTTCTAAACTCAAATATTATAAACATATAAATACAACACTAAGATGCTTTTCTCCCCCAAACTTGAATTATGTCATTACTGGAAAATATTTAAATTAAATATCCATAATTAAATAAGACGGAGAACAACATATTTAAATTATTCTACGAAAGCAAATAAAATTTCATCAAAGTGGGTTGCCTCCCACCTAGCGCACTTGTTTAACGTCTTTGGCTCGACCCAACTACAAACATATTCTCTCTGGGGTTCGGTGTCAGAGAGACAAATGAGTTTTATAGTTCTCTCAACTGACATGGGTTCAAGGTATGGTTTGAGTCGGTGACCATTAACTTTAAATATCTCGTTGGTCTTTGGGTTCTTGATATCGATAGCTCCATGTGGATAAATTCGAACTATAATGAAAGGACCAGACCATTTTGATTTTAATTTTCCTGGAAATAATCTGAGTCTATAATTAAAAAGAATTGTCTTTAACCCTGGATGTAACATGCATCTTGTTAGCCAGTCCCATATCATGGTATTTCTTGGTCTTTTCTTTATAGGTTTTTGCATTTTCATACGAATTTAACCTATGCTCTTCTAATTCATTTAACTGAAAAAGTCTTTCTTCACCAGCCAAAGTTAAGTCAAGGTTAAGAGCTTTAATGGCCCAATAGGCCTTATGTTCCATCTCTACTGACAAATGACAAGCTTTGCCATACACCATCCGATATGGACTCATACCTATGAGGGTTTTGTATGCAGTTTGATATGCCCAAAGAGCATCTTTAAGTTTTGGTTCACAATCCTTACGATTTGGTCTCACAGTCTTTTCCAAGACTGCTTTTATCTATCTATTACTAACTTCTACTTGGCCAGAAGTCTGAGGATGATATGGTGTAGCTAGCTTGTAAGTTACACCATATTTTCTAAGGCTTGAATTTAACAATTTATTAGTGAAATTAGTTCCTCGATCAATAATTATAGTCTCTTGCACTCCATACCGAGCAAAAATATCAACCTCCAAAAAACTTGACAAACATAAAAAATTTCAACAACTATACATTATGCAAGGGCATCTCATTCCTTTTACTTATTCCACAGCTCTTTGACATTTATCACATGTTTTACAAATATATGTCAGAGTCTCTAAAAACAGTAGGCCAATATAATCCAGATTGCATGATTTTTCTAGCAGTTTTGCTACCACTAAAATGACCACCACAAGAGTATTCATGACAGAATGCCATAATACTTTGTTGGTCTAGTTCTGGAACACATCTCCTAATTATTGAGTCAGAACATATTTTGAATAAATGTGGTTCTTCCCAAAAATAATGTTTTTGCATCGGTTAAAAATTTTCTTTGATAAAATCAAAATCGATTGATGATGTCGATTCATAGTAATTAACAAAATCAAGATACTATGGTTCAAAATTTTTAACCGCTAATAATTGCTCATCGTGGAAATCTTCATTCATAGGATTTTATTATCAAGAAATTGACGCTCAAGTAAAGGTAAAAATTCCAACCTAGACAAATGGTCGGATACAACATTTTTCGTTCCCTTTTTATCTTTAATAGCAATGTCAAATTCTTGCAGTAATAACATCCATCTTATGAGTCTAAGTTTTGCCTCCTTCTTACTCAAAAGATATTTTAGGGCTACATGATCAGAGAATATGATAACTTTTGATCCTAACAAGCATAATCTAAATTTTTCTAATGCATACACAATCGCCGAAACTCTTTCTTTGGGTTGTATAATCGAAGTCAGGCTGATT